>CAOLHI010003208.1:0-470731 GCA_948474755.1 Ctenosaura bakeri | reverse complement strand
GAAGAAATTTTTGAGCATTGGTAAATTCTGATTAAAAAAAAAAAAAAAGAACCCAAATGAAAGTCTGATCAGTCACCGTCTGGGACAACTCTTGGGCCCTTTTCGCACGGCATTTGCCATGCGAAACGGCCCCTTGAGCGTCATGCGAATGTGAGGAGCAGTCCACATGACGCACTCACAATCATGCGATGCTCCAGGGTCTGGCAGGCACCACTCGTGCACTTTTTCATTTTTGGCTTTAAGCCAAAAATGTTGTGTGATTGCACATTGTGTGTACGGAATTCTGGAGCCACGGCGCTCGTGCTTCCTGCCCTGGCACAGCCTGGGAAAGTCCCAGGCTGCTCTGCAGATGGAAGAGGTGGGGGTCTCACGTGAGCAGCTGGCAGCTGGCATTGCTGAAGCAACAGGGACGTGAGAGCCTCTTGTTGGAGGCTGCTTGCATGATTCCTGCACCCCAGCACTGAGAAAAGGTGAGTTGCGGAAAGGGCCTTGGTTTTCATCTCATCTCAGACAGCATCTAATGGTCAGCTCCGATCTTGCTAGTATTGGCATTATTATTAACTCCATTGCTAAATGCAGAAGGAGAAAAAGTTATTTTTCACTCCACAAACCATTGTTAGTTACATCAGAAAAGAGTTTGGAAATAGCTAACCCAATGATCCCAGTTAAAATAGAGCAATCTGAAGCAAGACCATACAATATCTCAGCATTTTAGGAATTAATTCAGGCAAAGAATGAAGTAAATGGAATGGAATGGAACTTAATGATATCTAAGAATAAATCCTAAGGGATTGTTATTCATTATTGGTACAACAATGTTCTTTAGTAAGTGAATTTCTCAGTCTCAGGAGATAAAGCAAACATGGAAATACAATTAGTGGTCAGAAAGCAACATTCAAAAAGAGCCATTAAAAATGTAACAGTGTCAAAAGCCCTGGTACAAGTCATACAAATGTGTGATTGGAATGCATGGTTCAGAATGTCACTGTGAAGAAATTGCTTACTTTCTTTCCATCAGCCTTGGATTGTAAAAAGCTTTCAGGGGGAAAGCCTGGAGAGATAATCTTAGCAATGTACATTGATTTTATTAAATTCATAATATCTCAGATTTTGATTCATGAAGTGAGACTAGACCGAATCAAATACAATTTGAACAAGAATTGCCCACCGCATCAATTTCCAGCTGTTGTTAGTAATACTTTTGATAGTGCATCAGCAGAAGAGATCATTAAGAAACTTTCTGACTATATGAGTAACACACAGAATCATAGAGATCAGAGTCATCCCAAAGGCCATCCAGTCCAGTCACCAGTCACTGCATAAATCTACCTTCAAAGCACCCCTGAGAGGTTGCCATCTAACCTCTCTGTAAAATCCTCCAACAAAGGAGGGCCCATCAACTTCCGAGGCAATCTCTTCTACTGTTGAATTGTTCCTACCACTGGGATGGTCTTACTAAAGTTAGTTGGAATCATCATTCTTGTAATCTAAATTCACTGGTTCAGGATGTCTATTTAGTGCACGTGTGTGTGCGTGTGCACACACACATATATAGACTTCAGAATAAGAGCCAGTTGGTACAAAAAAGAAATTAAAAAGTTCATTAGCAAGAAATCAGGTAAGTTGGAATTTAAACCATGGAATCATAGAGTCGGAAGAGACCACAAGGGCCATCAAGTCCAACCTCCTGCCATACAGGAATGTACCATCAAAGCATTCTGACAGATGCCCATCCAACTTGGACATCCAAGTTGGATAGGCATCTGCTGGAGGTAGATGTATTTCTCTGAGGTAGTGTATTTCTCTCCTTTGAGGCAATGTATTTCTCTGTTGAACTGCTCTTACTGTCAGGAAGTTCTTCCTAATGTTTAGATAGAATCTTTTTTTGTGAAATTTGAAGCCATTGCTCTGTGTCCTAGTGTCTGGATTAGCAGAAAATAGGCTTGCTCTCTCCTCCATATGACATCCCTTCAAATATTTAAACATAGCTATCATGTTGCCTCTCAACCTTCTCTTTTCCAAGCTAAACATATCTAGCTCCCTAAGCCTCTCCTCATTGGGCATGGTTTCCAGGCCTTCATCATTTGGGTTGCCCTCCTCTGGACATATTTCAGCTTGTCAATATTTTTCTTGAATTTTGTGCCCAGAACTGGACACAGTATTCTAGGTGGGATCTGACCAAAGCAGAGTAGAGTGGTACTATCACTTCCGTTGACCTAGACACTGTACTCCGATTGTTGCATCCCATAAAAGAAAAAAGAATGTATTTCTAAAAAGTAATACCTTTTGTGAGATAGAGTACATAGTTGCTTCCTTTTTCAGAGGAATCTCAAGTTAGCTTAAAAACAAGGATGGATATGGGAGAAGAAAATATAGCAGAATTTTTAGCAACATCTTTAAGCTGAACTAGTTCTTATTTTTGCATTAGCTTTGGTAAATATAAACCCATTTGGACCATCATCTGGCCTGGATTCCAAGCTTTCATTTTTTTAAAAAAAAATCTCTAGCTCTTGTAAGAACTAACATGTGAGGCAAAATATGGAGGCACTCTTTTATGAAATTGTTCTATGAGAAGTGAATCCATCCCTGTCTTTCACAAGGGAGGGAAGGAAGAGTCATGCACATGGCAGAAGGATGCATTATGAAGGTTTGGGTGAGATGAAGTGAGGTGGATGAGGGTGAGGAGGGAGGTTTTAGGAGGGAAGAGAAAGGGAAAGGTGTACAACAGAGTACAGGAAGCAAGGGGGGGTGCCTTCTGAGGCATAAGAAGAGGGCAAGAGAAGGAGAGAAGGGAAAGTGAAAGGTGAGAGCAGCAGAGTACAAGAAGCGAGAGATGGACCTGTGAAATAGGTTTGCTGAGTGGTTGTGGTGGCCCTTGGCCCCAAGCAGAGATTTGAATGTGGATCTCCCTGTTCCGATTCCTGCACTTTAAATGTTATTCTGTAATGAATTTCTCAGATCAGTTGTAACTGCTAAAACTAATAAGAAAGTTGAAACACAGTGGAAAAAAATACAACAACTGAGGTGATGAATTTGCATAATTAGAACTTAAACTAGGGCCCTTTCCACACCGGGCTATTAAAACGGTGCAGAGCGACCTCCAACGGAGGTCTTCTGCACCGTAGAGTGGACTGGGGTGGACTACTTTGTGTAGTTCTGCACCTCAGTCCGGTTCGGAGCAACCAGAACTGGTAGCGCAGCGTGTTTTTTAAAAACCTCTTTTTAGAGGTTTTTTAAAAGCACAGAGCACATGACTCCATGTCACTCCATCAGCGTGCTCTGGTGCAGATTTGCAGCACGCACAAGTGCGTGCCTGCAGATCTGCCGGGGGCAGGCTTTAGGCTGGCGAGCTTCTCCGGTTAGTGGAGAGCCTCCACCAACCGGAAGCCGCCATTTTGGATGCCGGAGCAGTGCGGAGCGATGAGCTCACACTGCTCCTCATCCCAACAGATTTGCCCGGACGCTCAGGCAGTCCAGTGAGTCCTGTTTTCACCTGGTTATTTTCCCACATGCAGAAAGGGCCTAGGTCTTTCAGGGGAAAAGGGTTCACTTTTCAAAAGAGAGTAACAGCCAGCATGGTGTAGTGGTTTGAGCACTGGACTACAACCCTGGAGACCGGGGCTTAATTTCCCACTCAGCCATGAAAACCCATTGAGTGACCTTGGGCACATCACATACTCTCAGCCCCCACCCCAAAACCTCCATGATAGGTTTACCTTAGGGTCTCCATAAATCAGAAAAGACTTGAAGGCACACAACAACTACAAGCACTGAGACATGAAGAAGTATACATCCCTTGCCAGATAGTCAGTCTCTTAGAGATTGCAAAAAGGCTGGAGTTTTTTGGAGGTTTTTTTGGAAGTATGATTGACATCCAATGCAAGAGGTTTTCCAAGGCAGAGGTCAAATAATGCTTTAAAGCAAACTTCATTCCTAATCTCTTCTAAACAGTTATTAAGGATGCTGCATAATCCCAAAGGCTGTATTAATTAGTAATGCGACTACCAATAAGAAGGAATTACAAAATATTACTAATACAAAGAGGGAAATGAGAAGTTATTCATAAATCATCCAGTGATATTAAATCTAACACAGTAAATAAAAAAATTTGGAATCTGTAGAATCTGTAGAGACGGCTGGACCATTTTTGTCCCTTCCCCCTGAGCCCCCAATTTGTGCTCCCAAGTCAAACAATGTTCCATTTTATACCTAGGAAAAGCCTTCTTTATTTTCCAACAAAAAGTGAAGCAGACATTGACTTCTAGATCATTTCCTGTATGAAGAATTTTCTCCAGAAAAGACAAAAAATGTGACGTGACAAAAAATTGCTCCATGCCCCTTAGGTGTGTGCTATAATGGGAATTGAGGGAGCAACTTTTTCAAAACGTTTTTGTAGGATGATACATTCAATGTTATATATTGTTGAATCATAGAGCTGGAATGCACCCTATGCACCATCAAGTCCAACCTCTGCTCTATGCACCTCTGGATTCCCTGTGGGGAGCAATGCAGGACACTAACCGAACAGTTGCCAACTGCTGCTCTAGAACAAAGTTTAATTAATGGGAAAAAAATAATAAAAGAAGTTACTCAAAGCAACATTTGTTATAAATCTGGAGGCAAACAATCCTAACTACAGTATTAGCAAATAATGTTTGCAGTGTTGAGAGCCAGTGTGATGTAGTGGTCTGAGCGTTAGACTATGACTCTGGACAGCGGTGGAGCTTGGAGTGCATGGAAGGGGGGCAGGAGGGAGAGGGGCCATGGTGTGTAGTGCAGGGCCACGATGTGCTTGGGTGTGGTGTGGCACCCCGGGGCATAGCTACAGTGCACATGGGCATGGCTACGAGCTGGGACATCCCAAAAATATTGCTGCCCAGAGTGAACCGCCCCATCGTTCCCCCTTCCCTACACAACTGACTCCTGAAACCAGGGTTCAGATTCCCATTCAATCATGGAAACCAATTGGGCAAGTCAAACTCTCTCAGCCTTAGAGGAAGGCAAAGGCAAACTGCCTCTGAACAGATCTTGCCAGGAAAACTCCGTGATGAGTTTAGCCTTAATATCGCCATAAATGGGAAATGGCTTGAATGACACCTGAAGTTCTATTTAAAAGGGGCGCTGAGTGCTTCTAGACAGGGCTTTTGTTGTGCAATTGCCTTGCCTCATGGTATGTGTATGTGTCTGTGTCCAGACATCAGCTTGTTCCATTTCTAGTTCCACATGTGCCTCCAAGGATTACTGCAAGAAAGAAAGAAAGAAAGAAAGAAAGAAAGAAAGAAAGAAAGAAAGAAAGAAAGAAGAAGGGGAAGGGAAGGGAAGGGAAGGGAAGGGAAGGGAAGGAAAGGAAAGGAAAGGAAAGGAAAGGAAAGGAAAGGAAAGGAAAGGAAAGGAAAGGAAAGGAAAGGAAAAAAGAGAGGGGCCATGGAAGAAACACAGAATGGCTACATAATGTCCTTTGATTTTTAGTAGTAATAGCTGGCCACATCCTTTCACTTGCTAAAAAGTATGGAAACCTCTTATTTGTATTTTTGGGCCTATTTTCCATGATGTCAATAAATATGCCTGGTTTCAGCAATGTTCAAGTTCAAAGTCCTATTAGAGATCTGCTCCAAGGTTTGCTACCTGAGGCCCTCTCCCATTCCCTATACAGAACCACACTGTCAATCCGGGTGATGCACCATTATTTTCCATTGCAGCAGGGCAGCTTAGAAAGTGCAGAGTAGCCCTATCCTCCAACATTTCCCTGCCAGCTAGCTACTTGAGGCAGATGCCTCTCTCTGCCTGGTGGTAGGACTATCCCTGCTTAAAAGCAATCAGCCACCATCAGGAGAATAAATTTGTCTTAGACTCCAAGTTATAAAGTCAATTAGTTTCATAGCCATCCAGGTAGGCACTTTATAACGCAACCCACTCTTTTAAACAGCTTCCTATCCCTTACTAGATTAGGAAATCTAGCAGTACAAGGCTCTTGTGAGACTAAAAGGCTGGTTGGTTCAGTCTACACTGCTGTTGTTGTTATCAAAGTGGCTTAAAACAAATAACATATCATTAAAATCCACAAAATACAAAAGTTAAAATGAGATTAAACAATCAAAAAAATTAAAACCAGATTAAGACCTATATCACTAGACACGTACACACACACACACACACACACACACACACACCCCAGCACAACAAAATCCAGCACATCATTTAGGTAAGACAAGCCTTATATAGTCACTCATCAAATGCCTGTTGAAACAGAAAAGTCTTTACTTATCTGCGCAAAGAAAGTAGCGAGGGTGCCAGTCTAACTTCTCTGGGAAGCCCCAAAGCCTGGGGGCAACCACTGAGAAGGCCCTCTCCTGTGTTCCCACCAGATGTACCTATGAGGGTGGTGGGACACACATACAAAAAGACCTCCCGGCACATCTCAAAGCACGGATAGGTTCATAAGGGAGAATAGTCCTTCAAATAACCTGGACCTGAGCCATAAAGGGATTTATAGGTCCAAACCACTACTTCAAACTGTTCCCAGAAGTGGACCAGCAGCCTATGCAGCTGTTGCAACAAGGAAATTGTGTGTTTTCTGTAGCCAGCTTCAGCAATTTGGCTGCAACACTTTTGTGCATATGTGCAGCAACACAGCCTAGATATTGTATGGAACACTGAGACAGGAAAACCAGTCTGAATCCTCCATGTAAAGGCATCTGCTCTGAAATTAAACCAGCATCTTTAGAATTTACACACTACTAGTACCATATTCTGTTTAAAATCTCCTATACAAAGCATCAGTGGTAGTGATGAGCAAAGATCACTCTATCATATGTGGTGGCTATATGGGCATATCATCTATTATATGGGGTAGACATATTTCCCTTTGGCTACAGGTATACCCAGAAAAAACTATGCAATAAACTTGATCATCTATCACTCTTCCTATGTGGCTTGTTTCTCAAAGAGCTGAAAGCTATTCCATACAAAGATTTAATGACTTCTCTCACTGCAATTACTCAAATAAAATCTCCAGGCAATGGAAACCTGTAGGTCATGGCTTTTTAGATCTCTGTTTCTGATATCAATGCATCTGGGACCATGCTTCAGAAAACTGACTTTTCACTTGAAATCATGAACCAAATGCCATTTGCAGAAAATGGAACTCATTTATCTCCCATGCAAATGAAGATTGTTCTGTCCAAAGGCACTTTCTGCAGCATAAATCTTTTTGGATGGCCTTGATAATATTACAATCATTTACAAAAAAAAATTGTTTGATGGTGTATAATTACATGCCCCAGTATTTTTCCCCCTGTCTACTTCTACATCTGTAATGCTGCATATTCTGCATGCTGTTCCAGTATGGTCTCCCGGATTCTTTTTGGTAGGGATGGGCCAACCGAAACTGCGAATCCTCGAATCCTGGACAAGGATTCAAGATTCCCAAATCTGAATCCCTGTGCCAAAATAGGCAAACTGAATCTTTCAAATCCACCAACCAAATAGTTTGTTGGAGATCGGGATATCTAAAAACCTGGGAAACTGGGACATTTGGAAATCTGGGAGACCAGATACACAAACGGAAATGACAAGGAAGTGAGTTTTTCCCTTGGAGTAATAATGGCCTTTGCTAACAATTTCAGAAATTACATTTGGGGTTGTATTCTAAGGTATTTAAATTGAACATTTAATATTTAAGTTCAGCACTTGACTGGAAGGTACAGTCTTCTTGAGATTTCAACCACAGCTGAAAGGTTCCTTTGCATAGCTCCCTTGCAAAGCTCTTTCAGACACAATTCTGGGGTTTGTAGTTTTACAAGGTGTCACAGCCTTCTCTGACAAAGTGTGCTGATGCATCATCAGACTACAAACCTCATGATGCCATAAGGAGCTATGCAAAGAAAACCCAGACTTGACCTGGATTATCTCTGTACTGTAATGGTCCTGTTTACACAGGCAGGAAAATGAGGGATTAATCCACATTTTCCTGCCTGTGTACAAAGGGCCTTCATGTCATTTTCAATCTGGGGAGATCCTGAGGCAAAACTAGGACAATTGTCCTGGCCAGATTTCTTCAGAGGGAGGTTTGCCTTTGCCTAGGCTTTTACTAAGCCTCGGAGACTGTGTCTTGCCCAAGATTATCCTTCTTTCCCTTGCTTTTTAAACCCTTTTTTAAAAAAGGATTCAAAAGATTTGAGATTTGTGGATTCCCAGAACCTTCCAGGGATTTGGATCCAGATTTGGATTCATAAAATTCTGGATTCATCCCGTGCCTACTTTTTGGTCATTTTGAATAATCTTGGCTTGATAATATTTTTTTGTTTTAATTACTAACACAAATGTAAATAACAGCTGGAAACTAGGAATGTCCAGCTGGAATCTTCCCCTGTCCCCTATTGTAATATGAATTAGATTTTTCTCACACACATATTTATTCTAATTCTTTTTTGTTCGAATTCATTTCCAAGTAATTTTATTTCCAGAGACAGATTGCTGAAAACTGTCTACAGTACTTTAAATGTAACCACTTCATATAGTTATACAATCACATTATGATGCTTACATTTATTCTCTCCTATTCATTTTCTAAAGATTGGAGAGACAGTATTAAACATGAAGATGGAGTACAAGAGGAAAATAAAACTAAACATGCAGACAGACTGCTGATTGAAAGGGCCCCAATTTTTATTGGTAACAGTGGCTTCAGCCTATGCGGTGGCTAAGGTTGCCAAATCAGGATCCTCTCAGGCCCTGAGGTTTCCAGGCCAAGACTTGAGACCTAAGGATGGATCATGGTGATGTCATTAAGTATTATGCATTAACTACCAACCACAGTTGCTCATAACTTGTCATTCAGATACACATACTGGGGTGGGGTGGGGATATTTTCCTGTCTGGAAATTAAGACAGAAATCTTAAGTGAATGAACTGTTCCCAGATCAATAGATTATTCCTTCTCACTTGAACACTTAATCTAAACTTCCTGTTTCTAGACAGAAAGTGGATGCAGAGCAGAGTGAAGGGTGAGTCCTGGCACCACAGCAAGTATGAGGGAAGGAAGAAGCTAACTAAAAGTAACCACATAGATTCCCAGCAGAGTCTTTGCAAGGGGCAGCAACAAATTAATTAATCCTTGCAGATTGCTGTAAACAGCTGTTCTTCCACCTGAGCTTCAAGTATGTACACTGCCCTTTCTTCTTGTCTGGAGCTTTAAAAAATTGCACTGGGGAATCTGCATCCTCATCTGCTACAAGGGTTCTTCAGGGATCACCTGGACTTGACCCCTGAAAACTGAGGATTTAGTACTGGAACCTGGATTCAACCCTAGCAATGGCTCCAAACATGAAACAACAAAAATATCAACAGGTGGAAGTCCTCATCCCAGCCTATCTGCCTGAGTAAAGTGCGAAAAGGCAGGAAAAGGGATTCCAACTGCACGCATGCCACTGTATGGTTCCCCTTTACACCTGAGAGTGAAGCAGCCTTACATCCCCAAAGCCAGGGGCATCTCCAAAGCTCCCCATCTTTAGGCCACCTTAAGGAAACCTGCAAAGCAAGGGAGATAGGCAGGCAGGCCCTGTTTCCCCCAGATTGGATCTTGCCCAATTCCAGAAACACCACAAAAGATGGATCTCTCATTAAAGCTTCTACAATATCAACCAAAGCAAAAGCTTGTTTCAGATACTATATCACTAAATGTCGTTTTTTCAGCCCATCAGGTTGAAATGCCTAGGTATCTGATTAACTAGTTGGCTATGTAGCACATTACACAACTCAAGATATTTCTTCTAGCCACCTTGAACTTCTTTGAGCGGAGGGTTCCTCACAACTATCCAGCCGATCTGATCAGAACAGTCTTATTTTTGTAAAGTAGGGCACCAGGGTCAGCTTCACCAGCTCTTGTACATTTGTCTGTTGCTGCTGCTGCTGCTGCATACTTTCAAGCTGACTGACTTATGGCGATGCTATCATTGAGTTTTCTTGGCAGGATTTCTCCAGAGGAGGTAACCATCATTACCTTCTACTAATGCTGAGAGAGTATGACTTGCCTAAGGTCGCCCAGTGGATTTCCATGGATGGCTGAAGATTTGAACTCTGATTTCCTGGAGTTTCAGTCCAGCACTCAAAGCACTGCACCCCACTGGCCCTCAAATTCATCATACGTAGGAGTTGCCACCATAATAGATTATTTGTTTTTAAAAGGGGTTTTAGGTATGCCATACTAGTTCCCTCTCCGGGTCTAAACATCTTGCTGCTTGATGTTGTGTCAATGAAGAGGAAATCATCTATTATCCAGAACTTGATTTGAAGATGCCTGTTCACTGAATTTGCATCACTGCAACCTGGGCAGATGACGGATATGTATTACAGTTATGCCTGACAGGTTATTCAGTGTTGCGTGTGTTTAGTGTTGGGAACAGTTTGTCTTTCTGTGTTGTTCATGCCACTGTCTAACAGCCCTCCTTCACACAGCATGTGGAGTGTTGTCATCATGCATGATTTCAACATTCACACTAAAGCAGTTCTGATGGGAATAGCTTAGTAACTTATGATTGTTGTGACCACTATGAAGGAAAAACTGGAGACACATCTCAAGATAATCAAAAGATGGTTGTTTGGTTGATAAGGCGTGTGTGTGTGTGTGTGTGTTAACCAATAAAACAACCATATATTGAGCACCTTGAGTTTGTTTCCAGTTCATACTGCAAATTTTATTGAGTGCTCGCTAGTTTTTGCTTTCTTTATGACCACTATAGGCCTATTTGATATCTGGCCCCATACATGTTAGAGGGCATATTCTTGGTATTTTTTTTTCCTTCTGGACAAGAAGAGAATGTTCTGGGAGTAGGGAAGGCTGATCTACTTCCCATACCACAAAAGATAATTGTTTAAATTAATAGTAGCTACCCAATTCTGATTATAATGGTAGGAGCTCAAATAGGATGAAAACTAATAGATATGTTCATTAGAGAGACAGAGAGAGAGGGAGAGAGAGAGAAATTAAAGGAAACTTGGTGTAAGCACAACTAAATACAAACAGATCAATGACCATTTATGAACCTATTCTGTAAAGAAATCGTACTTTTCAGTAGCTGTTACATTTGCTCAACAGAGGAGCTGCTCCATACTGAGTAAATTCCTTAGGGAAGTAAATTCCTTAGTAGCATTCCTTAGGGAAAAAAAACACAAGAGTGCTTGAAAGCTGTTGTGGCCAATTTGTGACCAGCTTACGGGTGAAGTCACGCAGAGTAGCTCTGACCTCAATGTTTCTTTTTCCAGCAGCAGTCTTGAAGCATGCCATGATTCTGCCTGCTGTTGCTGGATACCTTGAAAAATATGGACAGAAACCTTCAAGCGATGCAGGTAGCCACCTGTTTGTTTACTTGATCCTTGCTGGTCCTCTTAACTTCTAAAATCATTCCAGTAAGGTTTGAAAACCCAGATCTGTGAGGTGGTTAAAGCTTCTTTTAGAACAGGGTCATGTTCCACTTGTGTTAAAAAAGGCAGTAGCTTTGGCTTTATTGAAACAAGTCTCATAAGACTTTTCTTATTTGAATAATGATCACCAGGTTGAGTGTTCATCATTCATTCTGGGGACAATCTGTGAGTAAGATGAGATAATTTTTCCAGGTTCTGAAGATTTGCCATAGGCCTGTTAACAATAGTAACTGAAAAACAAGAGGTAGTGGCACATTTTCCAATACAAATTAGTGATGGCATTTAACTCTTTTGCTAAGGGAAATCTGTTGTGACATATTTCTGTAAGAACTCATTTAGATTCCACCTCTCTGTCATTCCTTCACAATGTTTGTATGTCCAATGGGCATTCTTCTGTGTGGCCATATACATATTCATGTTTCTATTCCAACAAGCTATAAGGAAAGCAACCACAGTGGGAGAAGACAGAAGCTGTTTTTACATTGAAGTTGGTAAACAAAGAGAATTAGGCACATCCTGAGCTAGAGGTCAGCTCGGCTATATGGAGTATGGGGCTGAGGTTCATCCAGACTTATGAAGATGATCCCTAGATAGCTATATAAGGAGAATGGACAAATTAATGATGGATGAATTATTAATAGCTACTGATCATGATGCTTGTGAGCTGGTCTACATGTTCAGAGGCAGCATGCCTCCCAATGTCAGATGCTGAGGAACATGAGTGGGAGAATACTACCATGTTCACATCCTGCTTGTGGGTTTCCCATAGGTATCGGCTTACTCCCTGTGGGAACAGAATAGTGGACTAGATAGGATTTTAATCAGATGCACCACAGGCTTTTGATCTGAGCCATATCATTTCTTATGTTCTTACAGTTTTCTGTTTGGTAATTCAAAGGAAAAAAATCATGCTGCAGCAAAATGATTTACATGTAACATCATTACTCATAGCATGTAACTTCTGAGCTTTGAATTTACCAGATATCGTGATAACAATGAATCTGCCCATTAAAGAAATATTGATATTATTTAACAATGATTCATCCAAAAGGAATGAATCCTTTCATTCCTACATGGCCTCTAGATTAATTGTTTGAGGAAGGAGCACCTAACAGGAGAAAGTATAGCTGACTGGTATGAATGACCCAGTCTGTGTGCATCATCTTCTGTTTTCCTTGGCTGGTTAAAAATAGCATTTCTCTTCATTAGTGCTGCAACAGACTGTTGTTCCTGATTTTATTTCTAAGGTATTTCAGAGCTCACTAATAAATGCACAACTCCAACTGTTGTTTACTTTCGGCCCAAAGTCAATCCATCTGCTCAAGATGAAAATTCCAGTAGTCCACTCCAAGATGGTAATTCAGATGAAGTAGTTCAACAGAGAAAGCAAATTTCCAGAGATTTTAAAGATTCACAAAGCCAACCAAACAGAACCCTATTAGACCATAATGTAAGTCAAGTGAGAAGGTTTCAAAGTCAAAGTCAGTCCAGGGTCTAAGCAGGGATGGACAAAACAGATCCCTATAACCACATGCTGTTCCCAAGGTTGTTTGCCTATCCTTAACGCCCCAGATTTTGACACCATCCCCCCGTCAGGCTCTCCTGGAAAACTCCAGAAGCAGCAAAATTGCTTTTTAAAGAGGACACAGTGCCATCTCATTGTTTAAAAAAATAGAATTTTTTTCTTCATAATCAGACGTAGATTTCCAGCCACAACATGGGGGTGGGGTTTTCAGTCCACGCAGCTCTGATAGGTTCTAAGAGCAGAAACTTGCTCCTCTCCCCAGTTGCTCTAATGCTCAGGGTATCACAAGGACTGATTATCAGTCACAAAGGCTAAGTTTGGAGCTCAGGAACAGCATTGTTCTCATTAACTCAGTTCTGAGGTTTTATGGCTGGATTTCCTGAGCCACACCAGAGCTCATCTGCAGATTAAAGTCTCTCCAGGAAGGTGGCTAAAGATGCACTTGAGAAGACCTCCTACTCTCAGGAATCCTTTGCTCCTGTGAAAATATCCCCTGTAGCCAAATACTCCTTCTGGAAGGAGGTTAAACAGGTGCTGTTAATTATAAGTGAAACTTACATGCACTCTTGGAAGAAGTCAAGTTTTCTAAAATGCCTGTGTACCTGTTTGTTTGTTTTTTTTAAAAAAGTTAAAGCATTCATTTGAGGGGAGAAATTGTTGCAGAAAGGTTTTGTCTTAACTTCTACCCAAGCAGGTGAACAAAGAGATGGGAGCAAGAAAAAGTGCTATTCATGTGAAAATTTAGATCCTAGGTTAGAACAGTTCTTCTTGACAGAATGCTAGAGCCAGCAGATCCTAACTCCAGTGTGAATACAATGGACAAGGCGTATTCTGAGATGGCTATTTCATTTTGCAAACAGTAAAATAAGCCTTCCTCAGACAGTTCCTGGAAGAAGAGGGACAAGAGAAAGCAATGAGGTGGTGGGGACAACACAGTTGTGTTTTTCTCCCAAGTTTGCCTTGTTCCTCCAAGGTTAGCTTAGTGCACACAAAGGATGTTGTCAATATTAATGTAAGAGCCAACAGTCATCCAGGTTTGCTTTTCTATATGGAATGGAGAGGAACTATCTTGCCCTTTCTCTCAAACAGGAAAAGATCTTGGTGCAACCCTTATGATGTGCTGAACCCATGTGAATATGCTCAGGCACTGAATCTAAACCTTGCAGAGCACACTTTCTCAGCCCAGTGGCCCACAGGTTATCTTAGGTTTCCTGTTTAATTCAACCTAATGCCCTTTTGCACTACACTGTTACCAGTGCTATTATACCCCTTTCAGCATCCTAGGGAATCCTGGGGTTTGCAGTTTAGGGATGGGCATTTAGAATTCCCAGCCAGATATCTCCTTGGCCTCTGTAAACCAGAATTCTACAGGATGTTGAAAGTGGAATAATAGCAATGTAACAGTGTAGGGTGGAAGGCTCCTATCTCCTTAACATGATCTAGGGATTTGAGACAAAGAGACGATGAAGAGGTTATGTATTGATTTGTTATAAAATGTATGCACCGCTTTTTCAACTAAGTTGTGCCTTTATTTCCCCAAAATACATCATTGTCATCATCGTGATCAACATCAAATAACCTTCCATTTAAAGCCATAGCAAATGACCCTTAAAATGAGTGGTAACTGTTAATGGTACTTTTGCCTAAGACATGTCATCAAACCAGCATCTCCCTCTCACCCTTTCTTCCTAACATTTAGAAACACATGCTGTGATGTTATCAAGTTTCCCATTCCACACAAGAATCAGCCAGGCATATAACATTTGGTCCTGTTTCAAGTCTCAGTTCAGCACATCACTCAAGAAAAGGAGATATTTAAAATGAAACCGTAGTTGCAGTACATAAATCTTTCTAAACTACTAGAATGTGGGATGTGTTCTCTTTAATCTCCATTCCATTTGGTCTCCATGGGGGCTTTCAACATAAAAGCTTTTGTGAAGGCAATGTAGCTAGAAACCAAATAAATATATTTGGGGAAAACAGAACAAAAGACACTAGGGGGAGGGGAAGAAGTGTTCAAGTGGAACTGTAGGTGAGGATGGAAAATGACAGCGAGGATATTACTCCACAGTTGGTAAGCTGGTTTGTTGATTTTTTCCCCCTTTGATCTTTACTTTACAGCATACTGTAATGGTACACTGTTCTCTGCCTTTTGCCTTTTATGTGAACAACTATGTTGAGAAGAATGAGTATTCTCATGTCTCCACAAAAACAAAACTAGAGCTGTTCATGAGGACTTCAATTCCGTTTGGAGCCTGATTTGGTGATTCACATCTGGAGCCAATTTGAGCCAATATGGACCCCAAATGCGAATTGACATTCAGTTTGAATTTGGGCTCCATTCAGGAATCTGGATCACCAGTCTTCTCCCACTGCTTTGCAGGGAGAAGAGAAATGGTGTGCTATAAATATATATATAAAATATATATAAAGGCTTTATGAAATATATATATAAAGCCTGATGACACTATAGGCTGTTAAATATGGGATTAAACTAGCAAAATTTAAAACAGACCATTCTAGGTGTTTAGCTTTTTTCCCCCTTTCTTTTCTTTCTTTCATGCTAAAGGCCTACAAAGTTTACTGTTGGACTTTTTTTCTTTTAAAAAAAAGTTATTCACTGCTAATTCTTGGCAGTTCTTGCTGCTTCTGACCTGTCTCTTTCTCTCAGAGCATCAGTCAGCTAAGTCTGTTAACAGTTACACATTAAATATTATCATATAAAGGAAGATGATAATGAAATGAGGAGAGATAACTTTTGTTTCATGCTACCAGCTGTCCAACTATTGGGGTTCAATGACATGGCATAAGATGGAAGAGGGTTACAAGAAAATGTTTTATTAGTAATTCAGTTGGTGAAATCTCCCTGCCAAATCCATCTGTTCCCCCTTAAGGAATCTGATGCATTGGTCTGTTGTTGGAAACACTCTTCTCATGACCCCATAGTTTACCCAATCCATCTCTTCTAGAGTTTCCCATCTAAGTAATGGAGGTGGATGGGATAGGAAAGACTGTGAGCTGCTTCTGCCAAGGAATTCTTTACTCTCTGGTCCTACCATATGGGTCTTCTTGCCACCATTTGACACTAGTTATTTTCAGTTTCATTAAGTTACCTTTCTGTCTTTGCCATATTTTCCACTATGCTTTTGGAATCAATAAGGGATGCTACTGGATTTTTTTTAAAAAAAAAAATCCTTCTGAGTATTCAGTAAATAATTAATTTTCTCAGTTTACAATAGTCATTATCCTATACATATATGAGTCTGTTCTTTGCTGCCCAATAATCACTATGATCAAAGAAAGAAAGCAAAAATTGAGGTAAATAGGCTAGGAAAGGATGAGGTAAATAGGCTAGGAAAGGATGAGGTAAATAGGCTAGGAAAGGATGACATCCTGGACCCAATTTGAGGTAAATAGGCTAGGAAAGGATGACATCCTGGACCCAATTTGTCTGTTACTATGACTTCCTACCCACCATTTTCATCTTGGTGGGACTGCATGTTGCTGGCAGTAGCAGTGTGGCTGGTATGGTCTCCCATATCAGATAGGTTTTGCTGAGGAGTCAGACTAAATGTGACAAACATCTACTGGGAAGCAGCAGTAGTGGGGAGGGATGATCCTTTCAGAGGATCTTTCTGAGACAACAGCAATGGCACCATAGTTACTACTCATTAGTAGAATCATAGAATCATAGAATTGTAAGAGATACAGGAGCCATCCAGTCCAACCCCCTGCCATGCAGGAACATACATCAAAGCATTCCCAACAGATGGCCATCCAGCCTCTGCTTAAAAACCTCCAAAGAAAGAAACTTCACCACACTCTGAGGCAGCATATTCCACTGCCAAACAGTTCTGATGGTCAGGAAGTTCTTTCTGAGGTTCAGGTGGAATCTCCTTTCTTGCAGTTTGAATCCATTGCTCCTTGCTCTCTGGAGCAATGAAAAACAAGCCTGCTCCCTCTTCAACATGACACCCCTTCAAATATTTACACATGGCTATCATGTCCCCTCTTAACCTTCTCTTCTGCAGACTAAACATACCCAGTTCTCTAAGCTGCTCCTCATAAGGCATGGCTTCCAGACCCTTTACCATTTTGGTCACTCTCCTCTGGACATGCTCCAGCTTGTCAATATCCTTCTTGAATTGGACACAGTATTCCAGATGAGGCCTAACCAAAGCAGAATAGAGTGGTACCATTACCTCCCTCAGTCTACTTTCCCAGGCTGCACTGGGGAAGGAAGCACAATGGCTGCGCTTCTTGATGTTCCGCATGCAGGGTAAGTGCAGGAGGGATGCGGAATAGCGCATCATTTTCAGCAAAGGGCCAAAAATGATATACTGTATGATTGCCACATGATCACTATGGGAGCGACTCGCAAGGATGTCATGCGGAGACGTCCTCGCTATCCCGCGTTGCTCCTGTGGCCATTTTGTATGGGAAATGGCATGCGACAAGGGCCCTGGAAAAGGTAAGCTCTGATGCTTTATGCATTAATACCTCTTTAAAATATGGTGATGGGTTGAGTAAAATCACCGTGTGGTTCTTTCAATTCTGTTGGAACACATCCTCCTGTTCTCTGATGATTCCCTATGGAACTGGCTCCTCCCATTTACATCAATCTTGAATTTACACCTTGACTTCAGGAATGCAACTCCAGCATAGACATCCAACCTATGCATACAACACTTTATGGGGTTATGTGTTACAGTGTGGGCCTATGTGAAGGCAAAATAATTGTCAAAAGTGTCCATATGCTAGTGTAGCCTCACTAGTGTTGAAGAATGAAGAGTTAAGTCCTCAGTCAAGTATCTCTAGTCATTTGAAATTAGTGCTATTCAGACTCAGTCTGTGAAAAAGGACAATGAGAGGTCATCCAGATGAGTCAAATCTATTAGAGTATTATGATTTTTACCCCTGTAATTACTCTTTCTTTTTCCAAGATCCAAAGATACAGTGGTAATTCCAGGAAGCTTCAGGCTTTCTTCATCCATTCCCAAGTCCACTTGTTCCTACCAGCAAGGTGGTTTAAACAACAACAACAACTATACTTTTGAGTCTCCCATTCTTCTTTGTACTCCTTTTCTGCACACTTTAAGTTGGATGTGAAGTGCTGTGGATGGATGGATGTGCATACACCTACTCACTCTCTCACACATATAAGGCCAGAGGAAAGAGGAAAAGAGGATAGTGGAAAAGACTGACCCCATCTTTCCCCATGTTTTGCAAAGATGCATTGTGGGGAAGGGACAGAGGATGTGGAAAGATGAAACGGAGTGCGAAAAATAGATAATCGGAATTCACTGTTCAGTTTAGCTCTCACTTGGTGGGGGGGTGGGGGGGTGAAAGTGGTCTTGGTCAGCACGATAACCAATAAGGAAGTGGAAACCATAAGTTTTGATATATTTTTTAAAGAGCGTATGGATGTGGAAAACTGAAGACGCAGCCAAATGTGACATTAAATGGAGCTGATTGAATCAGCACTAGTTGCCAGTCTGGATGAGCCCTCAGCTTGTTTTCATTTCAGTCTCTTTTGTTGATTACAGCCCGATCCCGGTACATAACATGCTATTCCAATGCACAAGTGGAACACAAGAGTCTGCTTTAATAGCAGTAATTACAGCACAGAATATTCCGGTATTTAGAAGTGGGGAATGACAAGAGCTGTGCAGTTACACTTTGTATTGATTTTTCACACAGACCTTGAAACGATGGTACTTTCTGAGTGGACATGTTCTTTGTTTCCTGGGCTATTTGCATTTTGATATTTTTTTAAAAAAACGGTAAGATTTTTGAATGGCATTTTTTTTAAAGTAAATTATTTCCTTCCATTTTTTGCAACTGTTAAAACTAATAGAAAATTGATTAAAATTTTAATCAAGTAAAACCACACACAGAAGGTCACTTGCATCAAAACAAATGGCACAGCAAAACAAAACAAAACACTACCATCACTCAAGCTGTGCAAAGTGAAAAATACATTCCAAAAAGGTCAAGAAAAAAAAAAAACCATTCTTGCATGCCTAGAAAATGTACCAACAAGCCCCTAGAATCATGCTTGCAAAAAAGCATAGTTGCAGAACATAACAATTTGTGAGTATAGTAGTGCTCTTTCTTTTTTTAAAAATATTGACTTTAGAATTTGTAGAAGATTCCTGAGTAACCATTTTGGAGACTGACATTTTCTAATTGGCCCCCATGCTGCACAGCAAACACCCTTCAATAGCTGTGACAAATTGTCTCAGTTCTACCCTCTGAAAGGACCCCTTCTGGGGATGAGTGGGTGTTTCAATTGTCTGCTTCGTCTTTGGTCTCTCACTGCAGCTTCCAGCTAAGCTGCCAATTAGTTCCAGTTATGATAAGGGCTTCTGTTTTGTGGATATACTAACATTAGCCTCTAGAAGAGCAGCACTTTTCCTGTAACTGAAACAGTGTATTTCTGTCATGAAGGAATTCTTCTCTCTTTCTTTCTCTCTTTTGGTGGGGTGAGAAGGATGGGAAGAAACTTTTTAGTTTTTAGGTCAGCATCCTCCAAAGTTCCAAATGAATTTAAAATTATACTAACACAAGAAAACCTGATATGAAATTTATAATAGCAGAAGTTACCAATTTGCCTGTATAAAAAGGAGGATATATGGGATTTCCGCCCTACAGGGCACAGAATGTGAAATACTGCTGTTGGTCTGTAAGTAGGAAGATGCCTGAAAAGCTTTTGAAAAAAAAATCATAAAACATTAGCTATAGATTAGTTTTCATGCAGTTTGCCAGAAATAATATGTGTTAGAAGAACCCATATTTCCGTGTATATCAAGGTCTCTCCCTTTTCTCAATGTCTCTTTCTCTTTTTAAGTGACATTCAAATAGCATTTGCATCTCAAGAGCCCTGAAGCATATCACTTATAAATGAATGGAGAATTCAGGAGGGTTTTTTAATTATTGTTTTAAAGAAAGCATTTCTGCTGAAAATGAGTGACTCTTGGTCAATGCAATTCTTTTTTCCTCTTTCAAGACCTTATTATGAAGGTTGCAAAAATGAAAAAGGAATGATTAAAAAGAAGGACAGCTTAAAGACATTTGCTGAAAGTCATTATCCAATTCAGAACTTGGAAACTGTGTTGGACTAAGACAGAACAAACAATTCATCCATCCCACACTTAAGGCCAAGTGGTGGTTGACATGATGTCTATGCTTTGGCACTTCTCACTCTTATCCTTTTTAATTTTTGTCTCCTTCCTTGGCTTAAATGACTGTGGCACCTCTTGTAGACTCTGAAAGGTCTTGGAGAAAAATATTCCTTTGCCCTCCTGTCAGAAGCTAACATGTGTCAATGTAATTTTTGGCTCAGCTGGGGGGGACCCTTTAAAGGTACATAGAATTCTTTCAAAACTCATCTATATTCAATAGCAATTTAAGATTTTTATAAATTTCCTCTAAAAAAGACGAAAAATTATATTAGATCCACTTGAAAAAGATAGTACTCCTTCAATCCTTCTGCATATGGGACCCTTTTCCTGATGGTAAGACAGTGACAGTGGAATATGCTGCCTTGGAGTGTGGTGGAGTCACCTTCTTTGGAGGTTTTTAAACTGAGGCTAGATTTGCTGGGGGTGATATGAGTGTGTCTTCCTGCATGGCAGGAGATTGGCGTTGATGATCATTGTTATCTCTTCCAGTTCTATGATTCTAATGTAAACATTCGTAAACAAAGTGTTTTCAATTCATGATACTGTTTTTAGTCACGGTTTTAAAGTAAGCTTTTAATTGGAGTTAATTCTGTTGTTTTTAAATACTGTTTTAATCTTAATTGTGTTTGTGTTTTATTGTAATTTCCCCCTTTTTGTAAGGTGCCCTGAGTCCCAGCCTGGGAGAAAGGTGGAATATAAATAAAGGAATGGGTGGATGGAGAGATGGAAGGATGGTGAAAGGGTCAGTTTTACACAGAAAGTATCTCATGTTTCTCCTACTTCTCTTGAGACTAAGAAAAGAAATTAGTAAAAGTAATTCATTTTAGAAAATCCCATTTTATTCTGCTGAATATCATCATTGTTCAACTGACTTTGTATGTGCCAATGTGCTGGCTTATTGACCCATTGCACAAAGAGGAACGCACAGTGCCAAACCTAGGGAATAAAGTGCTACCTTGAAGGCACTGGCCATAGTTGCATACCATCCAAGCATGTGCAACTGCATAGCTGGAATGCTACTGGCAAGTCTCTATTAGAGTTAACCCATAACTATCAATTGTTAAATAGTGAGTCAACACATAGATAACATACATTCCAGCATTTCACAGATGTAAACCAGGACATGTGTGGCCAAGAAACATCAGAGTGTAGTCAAGACAGCAAAAGGTAGTGATGGGCAAGAAGAGACAACTGAGGAAAGACTGCAGCTGTTTGTTTTTACCTGAGCCTACTTCAAATGGCAAGTCTTTACTACCTTCTCTCCTCTTTCCCACTGAGTTAACTGAGTGCAAACTACTTCTGCAATTTGAACTCAGTTGGCATCAATCGAAATAAACTGGAAAGTAAGGAGGAAGTGAGGAGAGGAAAGAAAAACTGGGAGCACCCAAAAGTAGCTGAAAAAGTGGGATGATAGAGAATTAATTGCGGCTGCCCTTGCCAGATAGGACAGTTGGAAAGTATGAAGGTAAATGTAATGGATTCAATGTCCCTAGTGAAATCAGGATTAACAATATTGTTACCCCACTGGCATACCCTATCCCGGGGACTACAATTTTGATATCAAATGTGCTCACCATGCCAGGGAGGTTGCCTGGATGGGCATGTAGGCAAAAGGTTGAATGACCAAGAACTAGGTCAGGCCAGAAAGATCCCCAGTCACGTAGCCCAAGGAGACCTCAAGCTGTGCAAATTCATGAAGACAAAGGGTCCTCAGCCAAGAGGAGCCAACTTGAGGGGATTAGCTGCTTTCCCCAAGTTGAGCATCTGTGACTCTGGAAAAATCCTACAAGGCGAGGCCCATCTGCATACATTTACACTGCAACCCTTTGCAACTGAAGATCCTGAAACATTGGCAACACATCATAAACCCATCATGCAAACCAAGTTGCCACTGTTAGGCATTCTTTCCTTTACTGTGACTATTGTTCCCCCCAAGAGAGGATTTGCCCTTGAGGTATGTTCTCCCTACAAGTAGTCTTAGGCCCTTTTCGCATTAGACTTCTCGCGCGAGCAGGGGAGGGCGGCTCGCGCAACAAGCCTTCTCCGGAAGGCTGCCGCTTCCCCCTCCTTCCTTCCGCAGGCGAAGGAAGGAGCCGCGAAGCGGCAGCCTCCCGGAGGCGGCGGCGGCTCGCACATCCGTCCATTCCCCCCCCGCGCGCGCGAGAAAGGAGCCTGTCCCCTCCACCCCCCCCGCGCGCGAGGGGAAAGGCGCTCCTCCCGTCCGCCCCCCCGCGCGTGAGAGAGAGAAGGCGCTCCTCCCGTCCGCCCCCCCGCGCGCAAGAGAGAGAAAGGCGCTCCTCCCGTCCACCCCCCCCGCGCGCGCGCGCGCGAAGCAGGACGTGTCGCGCGAGCACCCCGCCCCGTCCCTTCCTTCCGCAGGGGCGGAGGGAAGGAAGCGCGACCCGGCCGGCTCCCGGACGCTCCGCACGAAAGGTAAGTGCGCGCGGGCGCTGGGAGCGTTGCGCGAGCGCGGGTGATTTTTGCTTGGAAGCGAAAATCAAAAAACCTGCGCTAGCGCCGCTTCAGCCCCATGAGCCCGGCGGAAGTGGGAGTGTGTCGTGCGGAGCGACGCTCCCACTCCCGCGAGGCTCACGGGGCTGTCGCGCGAGAAAAGGCCCATGCGAAAAGGGCCTTAGTTTTTGAAGGTCTCTTCAGAGAACTCCCCACCACACTAGCAGATCAGCAATCCCCTCCGTTTCTTTGCTGAGCTCCATTCGTCTCGTCCTTTCCCAGACCAAAGACTTCAGGATAGGTGCAGTATCACCGCCTCTACAATCCCTTGCTATATCCCCTATTCATTTTTCACCTCTTTTCCTTCTCAATAGGCCTTGTGTGCATGTGTGAGTGAGTGCGTTGGTGTGTGAGAACATTTTCATTTAATAAAATCCATTTATTCGATACGTTTGTCTGGCTTTTTGGCTTGGCCTGACCCCATAAAAGTTGGGTAAAAGATCCTGCTGGGCTACCCTGCCCCTCATTTTGCTATTGCCAATGCTCCGCTAATTTCCACAACCTTTATAACTTGGAGCAAATCAAGGCGTCCCCCACGGGAACCCCTGAAGTCAGGGTAACAATATGACTTAGGCCCACATGGAATGGTTACACTCACAGAGCTAAGCTAACATACCCATGAACTAAATATACATGTTGCCCAATGGGCAAAAAAAGTACAATGACATGTGTAAGAGAACTTACACATGTATATGGATTCCAGTCTATGTGTTTTCAGTTTGACATTTTCTCAAATTCACAAGAGTGAGATTTAAGGAAAGGGGTTGGAATCACATGGCTTATGGTTCACATGCAATCTACAAAGCCTTTTCTGCAGCCCTCCTAGGGCCTTTTTGCATTATACTGTAACACTGCTATTCTTCTACTTTCAACATTCTATGGAATCCTGAAGTTTGCAGTTTAGGGAGGGGCATTTAGAATTCTCAACCAGAGAGTTTTTTTGGCCTCAGTAAACTACAAACCTCAGAATTCCACAGGATGTTGAAAGTGGAATAATAGCACCATAACAGTGTAGGGTGGAAAGGCTCCTAGTTTTTATGGATTCTCCCCAAGAGCCCCCCACAAATAAGTGAAAAAAGGAAAATGGCTGTTTCTAGTGGCATCCAAAAATGGCAATTCTTCTTTTAAACGAACTTCATCCATGTCTTTTAAAAGTAAAAATAGATGATCCTTACAAAACCAGAAGTGGGCTTCCAATTTTGCTTTCTTTTCACCCTCAGTTTTTTCAAGGGTCTGTCAATGTATCCTCTAATGGGTTTAGTGGATAGGAAATTACCCGACAGACTATCAGAGCTTTCCCATTTCTGGTTTTGGGGGGTGTCAATGATTGCACAAAGGGTCAATGAGAACTGAGAATTCTGACTATAAGGTACAGAGTATCTGTGGAGGTGGTTGGGGACAGAAGATTAAGAGCAGGATTAAATAAGAAAGTCTCCTAGAAGAGGATTACCTAGACTCCTCAGTAGGAGGACTTCACACTGCAACAGTTTGCTTCAGGTTCCACTTGTTCTTTCTATTTCAAATCTGTTAGGAAAAAAGAAGACAATTAAGTTCAGTGCCTGCCCTGACACTAGGGGTATTTGCATTCAGAGTTTGTAATATGTCAGTCATTTATCTCTATTTGTTGTAACCTTATTTATAGCTTATTGTTCTGTAATATTCATGTTACCCTGTGGAATTAATTTTTTCCTATTCCACAGTCCAAAAGTCCCATGTCTGATATATTTTATACTTTCAGTCGGTAGCAGCTTTCAGAATTGATAGCTAAAGTACACAGATGCCTTAGGGGAGTGCTGAAATGTTATCTTGCTTGATGTGCTGTGGAGTAAAATAGGCAGCAAAGTATGGGATATAAATGCAATAAAGACAATCTGCTGAAATGTGTGTCATATTGATCCTATTGGGGTAGAGGCAGAAAGAAAAAGCTTTCTAGTGTCTTCTACTCTTGGTTCCATTGCTCCACACAGCTTCCATAGGATTACTCTGTTTTTTCTGCGATCCCATCATACTTACCTATAAATGCCATCTAGCAGAGTAGGCCTTGCATCTGAGTAGATATGCATTAGGCTGACTTTTATGTTGCCTTTGCCTGTCTCATACTAAGGCCATTTCTGCACAAGAGGGGAGGAGCCATTCACTGCATGTCACAAGTAGGCCATTTCTGCACTAGCCTGTTATAGCGCGATGATTCCACTTTCAACATCCTCTGGCGTCCTGGGGTTTGCAGTTTTGGGAGGGGCCAGCCGGCCCCTCCCGAAACTGCAAACCCCAGGACGCCAGAGGATGTTGAAAGTGGAATCATCGCGCTATAACAGGCTAGTGCGGAAATGGCCGTAGTGTTTTTATACTCCAATTCAGAAGCTGTGCTGTCTGTACCCCTTCATTTATATCGTACTACCATGGAGAACAGCGGTTGCTGCATCCACAACAGCAAGTCCCTGGTCACTCTCATTCCCCTCCCTCAGCCTGCCCTGCTGATTGGTCTGTTTTTTAAAAATCACACACATATTTTAAACACATTTCTGTGTTACTATGTTTGTGCATAGGTATGTATGTTCATTGCTAAGTGAAAAAAAACACATCTTAACAGTCCATTACCAGATCCCCTCTCTTCTCGCTGTCTGTTTAACACCTGAAGACAATAATGACAGCAGCCTCTCCTTTGATGGGCGGAGAGAGATAGGGACAAAAATGATGGAAGGGACAGCCTGGGAACGCCCATAGCCAGCCACTTCTGTGCTGTGAAATGATGCTACACTTTTGCATGTAGGCAAAAAATGAAGCAGAACCAGTTTGGGAAATTTACATATTTTTTCTGGTTTTCAGATACAGCAGTTTTTCATCGCAGTGAACCATTCTAGGAGCTGAAAACATGCAGAACCACAAGGAAAACTATGATGCTAAAATGCAACAACGTGCAGACCAGAGGGTAAGAATTCAACGCTACTACGATGTATTGACCTTGTGCGGAAATGGCCTAAATGTAGTAATGTAGGCCATTTCCCCACTACACTAATGCTATTATTCCATTTTCAATTTCCTAAGGAATCCTGGGATTTGCAATTTAGGGAGGGGTATTTAGAATTCTCAGTCAGGGAGCTCTTTGGCCTACAAAACCCAGAATTCCACAGGAAGTTGAAAGTGGAATAAGAGCACTATAACACTGTAGTGCAGAAATAGCCATAGTCCTTCTAGCAATGGAGAACAAAAAATAGAAATAAAGCATTTATACTGTGGCAATCTTTTGAAGTGGACTGAATCTATGAAAGCTTACGCTACAAACCTGTTAATCCAAGTTAGCTTCAAAGGTGCTACATGATTCCTTTGTATGCTGGCCAATGTAAGTGTCACATATTCACTCCTTACTAACAGAACCACATCAAATATGGCTTTAAAAGCTTAATTTCTGGAGAAAGTCTTTGTTTTACAGGTGTAGAACATGGGTAGGCAAGGAGTTGCCCATGGGTTATATATGCTTCCTTTTGTACATTCATCAAAGTTACTAAAGACTCACTATTTTTAGAAATATTTTTATTAACATGTATTTAATATATAAAAATGTATAAGGGATTAGGAAGATGAACAGTAAGTAAACAAAGAAACTTTAATATCTAACCTAATACTAAACTAGACTACAACTAAAAAGGGGCCAAAAATACGTATAAATAACTTCTAACTCATCAGTTTTTGGTTTTAAGATAATCTACAAGATATACTTCTTCTAGTGTATCTATTGTTATCACCCTCTTGTCTAGTATTTAATAGCTATAAGCTAAACCTTTAAAAACAATAATTGGCTCCCCCGCAACAGTCTCTTATATATATAATCAATTTATCTGAATCATTTTTAAATTTAACCAAAGATCCTTCTTTAATTAAGGTAGTTAATTTATCAATTTCCGCCAGATCCAACAACTTCAACAGCCAGTCTTTAGGCGAAGGAGTAGCCACACTTTTCCATTTCTGTGCAAACAGTACTCTCACCACTATGATTATGTAATGAAAGATTCTTCCAAACTTATCAGTCTGTTCATCAATTAGACTCAATAAAAAGTTCAGGTTTAAGTTAAATCTTTACCTTTAAGATGTCTTCCATTAGTCTATGTATCACTGCCCAAAACTTCTTGGCTTTCTTATAGGTCCACCACAAAGACTCACAATTCTTTGAAATGTTTTTTTTTTGGGGGGGGGGAATATTTTGCTAAAAATTCTCCTCACATCTGCTTGGCTATGTTCCCCTCCCTCTAGGCTGTTTTAGGCCAAGGGGAAGCCTTTCTTCAACCAGAAAGTTAACCAAAACTTGACTATTCTAGAACAATTGTACCTTTTCCTTCTTAAAAAAAATGGATTAGGAAATAAGAGATGTCAATCTGGAGATGTTTTATTGTTTTTTAAAGATGATAAGAGAGAAGCCTAGTGTGCAGCTTTCCACATCAAAATAATGTATATATTGTACAAATTTTAAAGTAATTCTGTATTAAATGGACTAAGGCATTCACATTAGTTTTGTTGAATGCACATTTTCTGTTTCAAAAATCTCATTAGGCTCTTGTTATCCTGATGCCTTCCTGTGTTTTTTATTCCTTTTGTCAATGTATCAAAGGCAACAACATCTATTAATATTAACAAGAAGGAAATGGCTATGTTTTCATATTTATAAATTAGTTTTATGTAATTTAAGAACTTCAAAGAAACAGCAAGAACTACGGAAGGTGGATTGAATTTGTACTTGAAAATGTAAAAAGCAATAAACTATTTGCAGGAAAAGTCTTTAAGCAAAAAGCAACTTAAAGCTGCACCAAAGATTGAATTGTCCTGTAGGAGGCTGAGAAACTTGGGGCCCTTCAATTGTTGCACAGTTACTCACCTGAATGGTGGAGCATGAGGGGAGTTATTGTATTATAACATATAGAGGATGCAGCCAGTGCTGTGTCCAGCTAAAGGAAAACAGCTAGATGCATCTTTGCTGCTACTCACAGTACCTGCTAACCTGGACATGGTTGTCTGAGGCAGGGGTTGGCCACCGCACTGAAAAGGTCGGTTTAGTGAGTAATTTTGGTTATGCAGTTGGTACAGAATTCTGACTTTCACAATGACCAAAAGAGTAAGTTACAGTAGTACATACTGGAATTACATCATTATAATGCAACAGGATGCCAGCCCTTATCTTAAATATTTTATTCATCAATCTGAAAGAAAATATTGCACAATACGTTTTCCATTTTTTTTTTTTCTAGGAAAAAAAGTCTTCAGAAAAAACAGAATCCCCTTTCCCTATTTCTCCAGTCTTTTTCTGGGCCTACAAATCTATAGGTTGGGCTAGATTGTCAATGCAGCATTGCTCTCCTTGTCATGTGTTTTAATGCCAGGTAGTACTCTGAAGTTTAATACCATGTAGTGCTTTAAGCAAAGGGGTGAAAGGGAATGATGAAACTGAATGAGAAAACAGGGTGCTGGGAAGGATTGAATGAGAAAACAGTGTGCTGGGAATGAAGGAATGTTGTTTTAATGAACTTTGATAAGAGAGAGAACAAACGCAAGTACAAGGTCATGCATTGGGAGGCAGGATGGTAAACCTGGGAAAAGAGTTGTTTTTAATTAGCTGTCAGACAGGATACTTGTGCATGCAAATTTGTAATGTTACCATTTATAAGGCACTGTAAATTCCATAGTTATTTAGTCTTGGCAGATGCCAAAGTGTGCAGCTGTTGCTTCTATATTCCTGAATAAAGGGTTTGAAACCCACTAAGTCTGTTCTCTGAACATGAAGTTAATCTGTGCATCACATGGATAGTCCTTAGGGTTCCTCCCAATTCTATGGTTCTGTGAGATCCTAAATCTGCCTCTCCACTCTCTCAAGTTCAGCCAGGTTCCTCCCTTCCTTCCCACTTTACAGACAGAAGCTACTAGTTCATCAGTTCTTGCCTTCTCCACATAATGCAAAGAAAATCTCTGGGTGAAAAACTGGAGAGTGGCTACCAGTCAATGGAGACAATAATGAACTGAGTGGCCCAATGTGACTCACTATGAGGTATCTGCCTTTCTTTACCTTCCCTTTTCTTCATATCATCACAGAAGCCTGTGATGTTTGTTTGTCCAATTGTTTGGTTTGTTTGTTCTTTGCAAATTTTCCAAGAGTTGCTTCTGTAAAAGCATATCACTTTCATGATCATTATTCTTTTATCCAGTTTGCCATGAAGGTCTAGGTTCCAAAGCAGACTGAGAGGCTTAAAGAACTCATTAAAAGATTTTTAAACATTAGGAAACCTTCCTCTTAAAAGGAATTATTGCACCATGTATCACATTTATGCTACAATATGGGTTACTGCCAGCAGAATCCTGTCTCATTATCCTCTGAGAACTGTCAGGAAACTACAGATGAATTTCTGTTCTTTTCTATTTCAGATATCTTAGCATAAATAATCTATAAGAAAACTGACTATCCCACAGAAGGAGACATATCAGTTTTTCTGTCAATGGAAGAAACTCCAGTATTTCAGTTTTTATACATCAGGTTAACAAAAACTGAAAGCTTGATCAGAATTTATGACTTAATTTTATGTGGGTTAAAATAATGTCTGAACTATGTGCCCAGTCAGTCAGTCAGTCAGTCATTGTTTCTCACCATCCTCTTTCCCCATAACAACTCAAAATGGTGTACAAAGTTTTCTCCCCCATCTTTTATCTATACCCTGCAAGATAAATTAGCCTGAAACCTTCCAGCATTACCACTGGCCTAACATTACCTAGCATACTTCATAGTTGAGTAGGACAAGAACCCTGGTCTTTCTGATCCTAATCTGGCAATCTGTTCCCTACACACTGGCCCTCAAAAATCATAATGTGCTGATTTAAATTTTAAACATTGCATATATTTTTCCTTGCAGTATTTCATACATTTACGGTTTTGCTGTTGGTTGCTGGATTGTGATTAAGGGTTATATCAGCTGCTTTTTCACTAGTTGAAAAAATGCTTCTACAAAATGGAAGGGAGGCACCCAGATTTTGGCAATCCTCCCTACCCAGGGCAGCAGCTCATGAGCGCTGGAGAACCCTTTGGGACACTGTGGGACAGAGCACTGACACCTGAAGCAACTAAAAAGTCACAGTCACTTAATGGCTAGAAAGTTGTTCACACTTAAGGCTTACCCCTACCAAAAATCTTGTCACTTGACATTAGACAAAACTCCACTTAGAGGCAGTATTACCTGTCACAGAATTGATAAACTGGCTGCTGCATCATTGTACTTGACAGCATGAGAAAAATAAGCAGTGAAGAGATCTTGACTGATAAATTTTGACTAACTGCTGAACCTGAATATTTGGCATGACTAGAAAATTCTTGTTGCTTTGCTGTTAAAAGCATGCTTTAATGGAAAACAGGTAGCTAGTGCATGAATATTTTATAAAACAAGGTTTATAAAACCTTGATGTAAATGTGTTTTGCTTTTCCTAAAAACAAAATTACTGTGGTTTCTCCTGTATTGGCCGGATAGTTCAGGATATATTTTCAATATGTACCGCAACTGAATGGAGAGTTCCCTTGACTAAAACCTTCTGAAATTAATGAAAGCTACATAAGAGCTCCTGTTCAGCTTCTGTTTCAGTTGGGCCATTTCCACATGAGACTGTTATAGCCGGCCAGCCCCTCCCGAAACTGTAAACCCCAGGATTCCATGGGATGTTGAAAGTGGAATCATAGCGCTATAACAGTCTTGTGCGGAAATGACCTATGCATATGAGCAGAACCACAAAACATGTGCAGTCTAACAATGCAAATGTATGTTTTATGATGAACACATGGCTTGTCAACCCAGTGAAACCTTTCATGAACAAAGATAACATCTAAATTTTATAATGCTTTGAGTTCAGTGTCTCTGAGGGGGAAAAAAATCTTCTCTGTGTTTGTTTGCATGATACAGAGGATTATGTTAAATTAGTAATCTACTAAATTTTCTTCTGTCTATGCAAGCCAACATAAAATCAAAGACCATTTTTCCCCTAGCAAATCCTCTAAGATCTTGGCATCAAAATGTTAAGTTATATTATATATATCACAATTATATCAAAACTCTTCAGACTGTCTGCCTTCCAGCCCCCAAGTGGTATGATTAATCTCCAAGATGATCTACGTTTCCATGGTTTCCAGGGTATGTTTGTTTGTATACTGTATGCCAGCTGGTCTTCAAAGTTCAGAGTCCTTAGAAAGTAATCCAACTGATTAAAAATGTTGAATCTCCATCATCAATTTTTCATTACACCCATCAGGCTTGGTCTACATTTAATTAGAATTATTATTAAATAATAAGTCAGATTCTGTGCAAAAAGATAAAGATAAGTATTTTGTCCTTTTTTTAATAAGGATATTTGGGTAATTCAACATGCTGCTGTTATTGTTGGCTGCCATTGGGTACTGTAGCCTTGAGATGAGGATGCATAACCTTGACTTATGGATCCGTAACTGCTTGATATTCAGTACAACTACATAGTCCCTTTCTGCACCATACCTGCATCCTGCTATGTCCCGTTGCAATCATGGGAGCAGGACCCAAATGCTCCCCTCTGCACCCAGCCAGTTGCCAGCAGATGGGTAATGTTAGGGACACAATCCTTCCTTCTGCAGTGCAGCTGGCCTCTTCCTGTGCTTCATTGTGCAAGGAAGTGCATGATAGTGCTTTCGCCTGTCCCACATTACCACCGGTGATGTGATCATTGTGTAAAGAAAGGCCATTACCAGATATTTTCTGGCAATTGTATACTGCACGATTGTGATGGCTGGGGATGTGATAGGAGTAGGACTGTAACAACGTCGTGTGACTAGGTACAATGCATCCTCATGCTGGGATGGTGCCATCATGTGGAAATGGCCATCATTTTACTGTAAAACTGCAAAATTGGCACCTCAGCCCAGTTGAAGAACCAGTTGCTGAATTGGGCAAAGGATGCCTATTCAGCTTCCAATCTGGAATCAAGGAGGATGGTGTTTCCACCTTTCCCCACACCTCATTGCAGTCTCACTCATTCCTCCTTGAGCCCTAATTGGAAGCTAATCAGATCTTCTTTGCCTGATCTGGCTGTTGGCCCTTAAGATGGGTTGAGAACCATTTCTGCCCTACACTATTATAGTGCTATTCCACTTTCAACATCCTATGGAATTCTGGGATTTACAGTTCACTTAAGCCAAAGAGCTCTCTGGTTGAGAATTCTAAATGTCCCTCCCTAGACTGGAAACCCCAAGATTCCAGAAGATGTTGAAAGTGGAATAATTGCACAATAACAGTATAGGGCAGAAATGGCCTAAATCAAAGTTCTATGTCTCTGTCCTGGTTTTGTGTGTGTGTGTGTGTGTGTGTGCACACACGTGCGCCCCTCACCCATTTTCTCCTCTTATTGCTTTCCTTATGTGGAAAGCAACATGCATGGAGGCATGCACGGAGGCATGAAAAGGAAATAGGTTCTTTTTTCTGCCTGCTATCAGCTTCAGCTGATACGCCAGCTGCGCCCCTTCCTGGACTTGGAACACCTAAAAACAGTGGTACATGCGCTGGTAACTTCATGGCTTGACTTCTGCAATGCGCTCTACATAGGGCTACCCATGTGCTTAGTCCAGAAACTTCAATTAATTCAGAACATGGCAGCCAGGTTGGTCACCGGAAGATCTAAAACTGACCACATAACACCTATTCTGAAGTCTTTACACTGGCTGCCTATTAGTTTCCGGGCACAGTACAAGGTGTTGGTTTTTACCTTTAAAGCCCTTCATGGCTTAGGGCCAGACTACCTGCGGGATCACCTTCTCCCATATAATCCGCCCCGCACACTAAGGTCCTCTGGGAGGAATTTACTGCAGCCAATCAGAACTAGGTTGGCTGCAGTTACTCAGAGGACCTTTTCCTCTATCGTTCCCAAACTATGGAATGGCCTGCCAGAAGAGACCCGGCATATTACCAGTCTTGACTGCTTTAAAAAGGCAGTCAAGACTGTCCTCTTCCGACAGGCCTTCCCAGACTAGTGTTCCACCGCCACTCATCAACTGTCCTCTTGTTTTTAATCTTGTTTTTAATTGTTTTTAATAGTTAATGTGTTTTAGGGGGTTAGAAGGGTGGGTGGGTGGGGAGGATGGGGTACATTTTAATGTTTTAATGTATTTTATGTATTGCTGTAATGCCGCCTCGATCCATTGGGAGAGGAGGGATAAAAATAATTATTAGTATTAGTATTAGTATTATTCTGTGGAGGCTTTCTGCACAAGCAAAATCCATGATTTTCCAGGGATCTTGCTCACACGAGTGGCTTCCATGCAAACAAGATATTCTCCTCTTTGGATGCTTTGCTTTCCATGCGAAGAAAACAAACAACGGAAAGGTCTATGCACTCCGTTGCTCTCATATTTGAGAAAATATAATGATCAATGCCTGTAAAGGGCAGTTCTATTACAAACATCTCAATGTCGCAGATGACAAAATTACAGAGCTGTGGGTCTCATCAAGTTTGATTTCCTGTGGAAGGAGTTTATTGAGGCTTATTGGTATTCTATAATTTTTGCACTCATTTATAAGTTGACTGATTGGAGGCAAACAAGCATTTTAAAAAACTGGAAGAGGGTAGACACTCAAGAGGGCAGCATTCAGGGCAGCACTCTTGAGATCCCTTGAAGAGGTTTGCCAAATAGTTCTAGGGCTAACTTGAACATTTGGAAGGATGAGATGAAGCATCTTTGTTTGATGCCCCTGCCAATCTTTAGCAAGGAGGATTCTGTTCTGCTGGCTGTGGTGCATGCTTGAGAAGTTCTGTAGGCCTCCAAGAGTAGAGCAGGTTTTGAAAGAGTATGAATAGGTATTTCTAATTTTTATGATCAAATCCATTCATAGCATCAAGAAATGTTAATGTTATCTTACCTTTTCAATATTTGTGTAATAGATGACATTCAGAACTCTTCATATAGTAAAATACTTGCTCATCATTACAGATTTAATACTTGAACAGTATGTAATATATATGTAAAGTAGAGGTGTTAATATTTAACTATTTCATCCTTGCAATGGAGGGATTATAATTTCATCAGTTTCCTCCCGTCTGTGGAGAAAACAAATACCTCTGTGCATTTCTTACCTGCTGTTCCCACATACTGAAATATCTGGGGAAATTATTCTGCACAGAAATATATCTGGAATTTTGTGTGAGAATTGCGAAGTTTTGCACAACCCCCCCCCATGCTCTTTCCAGATTGCAGCCTCTCTCTCTCTCTCTCCCCCAGTGCAAATTAGCTGTTTTCTATATATATAAAAAAAGAAACAGCAATCTTGTACAATAAAAATCTTGTGCAGAAAGTAATAAATCTTATATAACAAAACCAAGTGCCTATTTTTGTTGCAACTCTTTTTCTTTTTTTTCCACACAAGATTTTGTTGCATAATATTTTTTGTTGTACAAGATTGCTTTTTTTTTTTTTAATAAGAGAAAACTGCACAAAATTCTTGTCATTGACTGGGTTTCCTGGGTGTCAGAATATCATTTTTCTCAATAGTGAATTTTCATAACAGTGAATTGCCAGAATCCTAGACTGGCTTCTCAGTTAAGGAGATGTAACAAAGTAACACCTCTTGTCCTGACCCCATCCACCCACTCCATCTTAAGAATCAGCTGCCAGATTGGGTGAAGGAGGTCCATTCAGCTGGCAATTGGGGCACAAGGAGGATAATATTTCTGCCTTCCTCCTGCCAGTGAGTGAGGCTGCAACAAGCGCATGCAACAGGAGTCCTGCTTCTGATGGTCATAGCTCCACTCAATGGCTGGAGCAGTGTGGAAACATCATCCTTTTTGTGCTCTGATTGCCAGATGAACAGACCTCTGCCTGATCTAGCAGTTAGGTCTTAAGGTGGAATGGGGAAGCATTTATGTAGGTAAAAATTATGTAATCTTATTGAATATAGATCAGTTACAGATCTATAACTCTAGGTTACAAATCCATAACAGAAGTATTGAATAATAGTCAATATTATTTCCATTTCTAACGTACAGAGAACAGGTAGACTGGGAAGGGAGATCACATTATAGGTGTCCCTCATACCCTTTATCTTAGTAGCTTAGTACAATTATTCCCAACCTTGGATTCCCAGAGGTTATCAAACTACAGCTGTTATCATCCCCAGCTAATGTGCCGACTGAACAGAGATTATGGTAGTTGTAGTCAGACAACATCAGGGAACAAAAACAGAGAACTATCACTTTAATAAAACAAGCCTATAATTACTGGATTTGTTAGAGTTCTTGTGTTCATTGTTCAGCCAACTGCCTGCTGTTCTAGAGTATTTAGGTAAAGAAGACCAGAATTCAGATGAGGAAGGCTGTTTCTGTAATAACGTACAAGCATACATATTCGCTTTCACTTAATGCAATTACAGATCTCTTCCATAGACAGAGCACATATGAGAATGGCCACTGCCACTCTCATATATATTGCTCTTGGATATTTACTGTGTACTAAAATGGGGTATCCAGGGTGTGGAATTATCTCAAATAAATTGCAGGATGTGGAGAGGATATGGAACTCTCTTCCTCAAGAGGTCCAGTTGGACCCATCACTACTGTTTTTCCATTACCTTGAGTGAATCACATGTTGTCGGCCCCAGAATACCCCATGATAGGTTTGCTTTAGGGTCATCAGAAGTCAGAAATGACTTGAAGGCATGCAGCAACAAGAATAACCTTGGATCTCATGTTAGGAGAAAGGCAGGATATAAAATGAACGAACAACTAGTAATGATTAGATGTCTCAGAGGGTCTTTTTAAGTCCAAACATTACTTTTATTTATGTGTCATTGTTGTTTTAAAAGTATTTCTAGAAGCAGTTTTGAAAGATGCCAAGGAGTACTTTGTGAACTCTTTACATCTTTCAAATAGTATTAGTCAAAGGCTGCACTTTCTAAAATGAAATTTCTATTGAATTAAGAGAGTTAGAGTTATTAAGCTACTTTGAATCTCATGTTGGAAGAAAGGTGGGATATAAATTAAATAAATAAAGCAAAATAAACAAAACATGCTTAAGCTGGCCACTTCAATTGACAGGGGAAAACAACCAGTGGGGTAGTAGCAAATTGCAGGTACTCATCATAACATTGCCCATAGCTGTGCCCTCAAGAAGAATTTTGGAACTGCAGATAGCTGTTGATCCTTGTCAGCAAACCAGTTCTGGTTTTTTAACCTGTGCCAGAAGCAGGCCTTTTGTAAAGATTATACGAAGTATAAACAAACAAATAAGGGACAAGTAAGATAATAGGTCTCAGATAGCTATTCAAAAGCCAAGCCATCCCCAAATAGTTTGCATTTCAGTAGCAACAGCTCAAAACACTATATTCTAGTAGGAAAATCTATTTAACGCTTCCTCCGTTCTATGCCCTCCCATCTACTATGAGGTCTGTAGCTAAGCCCATAGGAAACAGTGGAGATGGAGCTGCAGATGATGCCTTCACATCTAGCAATCAATGGCCAGCATCCTTGTCATGACATATGCAAGTTTTTGTGCTTAGGGGATGGGTTCTTTGCAGAAGTTAATATTTTCCCCCTCCTTCCACAATGACAAAAGCCTCCCTTCCTTAGAACTCACCACTGCACTCCAACAGCTTCTTCCCCTATTCAGTTGCTAGTAAAGAGTGGAAGGGAAGTCAGCATTCACTGAGACCTCTAGAGGATCCCAGTACACCTCAATAGAAGTTGTTGGTCTCCTTCTAGCTGTGGGGATATAGCCAGACAATCCTCTGATCCCACCTGCTCTCCGCCCCCATGGAATGGCCATGGGGGGCTATCACAGTGTAATGGTTCATTCTGGGGGTGGTGACAAGTGAGCTATAGCATGTAGAACTCCACTGGACCATGTAGGATTTTGGCTAAGTCAAGGCACTTTGTCACTGCTAGCCATGGCTTCCTCCCACTCACTATTGCCCTTGAATGTGGTGTTTGCAATGACCACTAGCTGCACAGTAAAAAAGCCAAGAAGGGAGATTTTCAGTGAGAAATGTCACGGGCCTCAAACCAGAGCACTGGCGCCAATCCAGGTGCATTTCCTTCATAATAAAAATGGCCAACTGATGTGTGCTTTTCAGAAAGCATGAAGAACATAAAGTACAGTTTGACACTGATTAGATTGGTTCACTGTGCTGTTGATATCCACTGTGGAAGACTGGGCTCCTACGACATTAATTTGCAATTTCCACTCATACAGTCTATCAACATTTTCAAAAAGCACTACAATTTAGACACAGCAGGACGATGCCTTGGCTTTTTTGTTGTCTCTTGTTTTGTTTATTCTGTTAAATCAGTTTAATTTCTTGAGTATAACATGTGAGTTGAAATGTATGCACTTTGAATGAAGCTTTTCAAAATGTTTGATTTAATATGCAGCACATTTCTAAGACTCAAATGAACATTTCAGGTTTGGTTCAACTGAGCTGTGATTTTGTACATCAAAATTTGCACCAGTGCCTTTCCAATGTGGGTCTCACAATGGGACTGGAGGAGCTTTAAATGTAAATGCCATGTGTGAGTCACTCATGTAGATGAGATCAAGTCAGACTTAATTACCATTCTTTGTCACATGGAGGGTGCCATAAATCAAAGTAAAAAATTCAAAAGGGGAGAAACTCATTATCAGGATGTTGTAAAAAAATGTCACACATTAACAAGGAAAAAAATTGGGCTACTCCCTATAATCACTTAGCTATGCTTTATACATAGCTAGTATTCAGACAGATTGTCTGATATTTTCAAGACTCATTTAAGAGGATATCCTTCCTCATCAATAATATAAGAGGAACAGCACATGAATAATGATGAAATGGGAATCAGCTCCTGTTCCTTGAAGAATCCCACAACGCTAGATAGTTTAGGATAAATTACTTGAAAGGTCAGTTTGTGTGGTGTGATCTGTTTAAAAGATGAGTCTGGCCTATTTCTGAAGGAGCTTGAAGGAACTAAGAGGGACAGAGAAAAGAGGCAGAGAGGTGACAACTTGTAGATGTTCTGGGAGAGAGCTCAAGGGCAAGACATAGAGAGAAACAAAGATGCATGGAAGGAGCCATTTAAGAGAATATGACCTTTGCCAGCTGAAAACAATAGTCGTAAAGATCTTATCCAGAGCATGGCATATGCAGAAATAGTCAAATTATTTAGTGCATTGGTATTGTGCAATGTCTATACCAAAGTGTTTCTAATGAGGACTTTAAGTTTTGTATTCTTCATTGGATAGACATTTGTCATTATTTTATGACAGTGTGGAGATTAGGAGGTAGTTACTTTAAGTCATGATACACTTCTATGGATGACTCAATCATAGTTTGAATTAGAACAGAGTGGCAATTTTTCTAGTCTTTGGAAAACCACAAAATTACCTTTTCCTCCTACCTTGTTTCGTGAGAATCAAAAAAAGAACCAAGCTGCATAGAAAACTCCTGCATATTGTTTTGCAGGCGCATATTATTATTATTATTATTATTATTATTATTATTATTATTATTATTATTATTATTATTTATTTATTTATTTAATTTGTATCCCACCTCTCCATATGGATCGAGGCGGCGAACAACTTACAAATAGCATGTATTTCTATACATGCCCCCAACAAGCTGGGTACTCATTTTATCGATCTGCGGAAGGATGGAAGGCTGAGTCAACCTTGGAGCCTGGCAGGATCGAACTCACAACCTTGTGGCTTGCAGTACTGGCATTTAACCACTGCGCCACCGGGGCATATTTTTAATAAATATAAGGACACCTGATTATGAACACCATTAGTTAAACATGTACTATGAAGATCATTATTATGATGCAGTATTCTGGAATTTGAAGCTGGTCTTGAAATAATAATTCAAACTGCTAAGTTTTAAGAGTCAGCAAATTCTACAGTTCTCTGACCTATGGTTTATATTTGGAAAATTAAGAAGATAAGAGTTAGAGGTATCTAAAAGATAGGCAAAAAGTTTTTTAAAAAATAATCCTGATTAAAGGCAATCATGGATACTGCTATTAGTGTGGAAGATGGTATACATCTCTGTCACCAAGAGCTAAAGGAGATTCCCAGAATCAGATGTGACAGATCCTTTTCTGATGTTGGCCCCACAGTTCCAACCCTTGGAATCCTGCCACTTACCTCCCCCTTGTTCCCTCACTTAATCCTTTTCTGGATAAGGTTTCTGGGCCTCTGGGGTGACCCCTTAGATGTGGACATGTGGTTGTGTTGTTATGTGGATTCTTTATGTAGGTATAGCCCGACTCCTTATCAGGCTGGATTGATACAGCCAGAGGCAGGTTTTTTAAAAAAGAATAACAACTAGATTTATTAAAACTCAGTACTTTCCATCACTGTACTCTATATTAACTCTTGAATATTTGTCATAGCCAAGTTATTGTTGTCACCTAGATATTTTTCATTTAGTGTGCTTTGCTTCATTATTGATCATGGAAAGGTAGCAAACTGATCTGGAAGGAAATCCTGGGTTTATTGCAAGGCATGTGCATTCCTACTGAAATCTGAAAGAAGTTGTACTGTGTTCTACCAATATTCCTATTATTAGTAAGCATAGGGATATTGTTTACCTTCATTTTCTTTTTGATTATTTAATTTAGTTCACTGTCATTGTGCTCTTGGTGCACAATAGCTTTTTGCAGTGAAAACAAAAAGCAAGCAAACTGATGGAGATGGAGAATAAGCATTTTCTTTGTTTTTCTTGTACTGCTTCCCTTTCTGGAATGACATGGTTCTAATCTTTTAGTCCAGTCTTTCATTTCTTATAATGATGCTGGATCAGGAAATGGCCACAAGAGGAATATGAACAAAGAAGGCAAACTTGAAAAGGTAACTAGATTGTCCAAAAATCTGATGCAACACGCTTGCGGTGAGTCTAATCATTTGAATTCTTTCTCCCAGGCTTGCCAAGAGTTCAGGTACATTTCTTATACTTATGGAAAACCAGTGTCATTCAGGAGATATAAGCCATTTCTGCACTAGACTGTTACTCCACTGTTGCAAGTGGAATAATAGGGCTATAACAGTCTAGTGCGGAAATGGCCATAGCTTGACATGTAGAATTAAACAAAACACAACAAAACAAAAAAGATATACCTGCTACAGATCTGTCTTCCAATTAGAAATTCAAAGTAACAGGACAAATTTAAGTGCTTTTGCATCTGGCCACCATGCATGAAACATTTCATGCATTTAACATTTCATTAAGCTAGCAGACATTTAAACATCTCTACAGCAACAAATTGCCTCACAAAATCCAGAAATAATGGCTGAGGAGCCTGGTGGGTTTTTTCCCTTGTAAATCCAGTTTTAATACTTATTAGAAAAGAATTAGGAGGCTTTTTATGACTGAACCTCTTCATATGGAATGAAGGCATAGATGTAACTGTCAAAAGTGATTCCCTCTCCAAAGGTCTTCAGAACAGAAGGGGGTAGCAGGTAATTAGGGTTGGTGCATATTTAATTAGAGCTGCAATTACACGAAACCCTTTCTGTCTAAAATAGAAAGAAACAATCCCTGTTGTTTAGTGGAAGAAACACTCCCTACCAATCAGTATTTTGGTGAAACATCAGATCATTTATGCAAAAGTCAATAGGAGCACATCACTCCAATGTCAAACAGTGGGATGATCTAGTGGAAAATGTGTTCTTGGATATTACATGGCCCCTTACCAAAGATTCCTGAGGAAACTTGGAAGCTATTTGATGTCAGGATAAGAGGACAGGTCCATTTATAGATTTGTGATTGGGTAGAGGGAGATATGAAGTTGGAAGGCAGTATTATCACCAGGGGAGAAAGGAGGGCCACAGGGTGTTGGTGGTCCCTGAATTGCCCCCCACCTCAAATAATTCAGATAGTCTTGGCAGCAGGTTCCTTTGGCTGAAAACGCTACTGCTTAATGCCAAGTTGGTAAATGGAAAAATACCTATGGTCCAGAACTCAGTCCTGGATTAGCATGCCAATCTGGCTTGCACTACAGAGACCTGGCTGGATGAAGCAAGTGGGTTCAGCTTTGTCTGCCAGGGTTCTCAAGGCATCAGCAGGCAAAGCCTGGGAGGCAGGGAGGTAGAGTTACAGTGATCTATCATGATTCCATCTCCCTTGCCAGGTGCCCCATCCCACAGTCTACTGAGTTTTAGAGCTTGTATCTGAAGTTGGGTGGCTGGGACAGAGTTGGTGTACTACCCACCCCAATACTCAACAGTCTCCCTTCCTGAGCTGGCTGATTTGGTCTTGGGAGTGGTGCTAGAGTCCCCTGGCTTATCATGCTGGGAGACTTCAACATCCATGCAGAAATCACTCTGTTGGGAGCAGCTTATTGCTAAGATCAGTCTGTTGGGAGGAGACCTCCATGCCAAAAATAAGCCTGCCCCAAATAATATCTGGGGCCACCCACAATCCAGGATTTGTGTTCCATGCTGGGTGGGATGATGGTAACCTGGGTCTGGAGAAACTTTCTATAGTTCCACTGTCATGGACAGACCGTAACCTGGTAGGGTTTAGACTCACTGAACACAGAGCCTGTGCAGGGGCCAATTATGATAGTCTGCCCCAGGAAGATTATGGATCCAAATGGATTCCTGATGTCTCTTGGGAAGTTCCCTGTTGCCTTGGGAGGTGATCCTGTCAAAACCCTGGCTGATCTCTGAAAAAGAGAAATGGCCAGAGCAGTGGGCATGATCACTCGCAAGCATCTCCTCCCATGGAGTGGTTCACAAGGCAGCTGGTGGTGATGAAACAAGTGAGACAGAGACTAGAGTGTTGATGGTGGAAAACTTTGAGTGTGTCCGATTGTACATGGGCTACAGCCCATTGGAAAATGTATTCTGTGGTGGTAGAGGGGCAATGAAGAAATTATTCTTCTCTGCCACCATTGTGTCTGTACAGTGTCATCCAACAGAGCTGTCCTTTTACTTTCTGCCTCACAGGAGCATCATGTAAAGCACTCAGCAGCCTGCTCTGAAGAGCTTGCATGACACTTTGCATTTAAAATCATTCATATCTGATCCAAGTTGAAAGCTCTAGTTGATACAGGTCCAATGAATGTAATCTTGGTCCCTGCTTGTCCCCGATTAACGGATACATTTCAGTCTGTGCAGGCTAAGGACTCAGACATGATCCTAGGAGAGGTGAGAGTCACCTTATGTGCACTGGACCCTTATTCCTTGTTCCTTTGGGGCAGCAAGATTCTGAAGCATCTGCTGAACTCCCAGCTCCCATCCATTCCTAAATGAAACAGATTATCTAGATTCATTTCAATCTGGTTTTAGGCTTGACTATAGGACAAGACAACTTTGATCACCTCAGTGGATGACCTACAAAGGGAACAGCACAGGGGGAGCATGTCCCTGTTGGTTCTGTTTTGTTAGATCTTTCAGTAGCTTTCAGTACCATCAACCATGGTATCCTTCTGAGCTGCTTCTCTGTAATGGGACTCAGGACCATTGTTCTGCACTGGTTCCAGTCCTTCTTGCAGGAGATGTGTGGGGTGTGAACTGAGAAGATGGTACTAGGGGATTCCTGTTTGACCCCATGGCCACTGGCCTGCAGGGTTCCTTGGGGCTCAGTTTTGTCCTTCATGCTATTTAATATCTACATGAAACCCCTGGGAGAGGATACCTGGAGATTTGGAGTTGGTTGTCACCAGTATCCTGATGACACCCAGCTCTATCTTTTCTTTCCATCTAATTCTAAGGAAGTTGATTCTGAAAAAAAAAAAAAAAAAAAATCCTCCTGTTGATAATGGACTAGATGGGGGCAAAAAACCTGAAAACTTGTTTTTTCTGTATTAAGCCAAAGGTACTCCTGACTAGTTCGAAGTCAAATCAGGGAATAGGGATTCAACCTGTGTTGGATGGAGATACACTCACCCTGAAATCTTAGGTTCATAGCTTGGGTGTGCTCCTGGACTCAGATCTCAGCCTGGATGCCCAGGTTTCTGCTGTGGCCAGGAGTGCATTTGTACAACTGAAGTTGATGTGCCAGCTGCACCTGTTCCTTTAGATGACAGATCTAGCTACATTGACATATGTCTTGATGACATCCAGTTTGGATTATTGTAACACATTCTATATGAAGCTGCCTTTGGAAACTGTTTGGAAACTTGTGAGTTTAAATTGCAGCAGCCATGTTACTGACTGTGGCAGGTTATAGGGATCATATAATCTCCTTGCTGAAACAAGGAGTTCTGTTTCTAAGCAGAATTGAAAGTACTGGCTATGACCTTTAAAACTCTTCATGACTTGGGTCCAGATTATTTGAAAAACTTTATCCCCCTATATGAGGATGCCTGTATTCTAAGAACTGCAGGGGTATACTTTCTCGCAGTCCCACTACCATCCCAAGCATGCCTAGTGAGGATACAGGAGAGACCCTTCCCAGTGGCTCCAAAGTTGTGGAAATTCTTCCCCAGGCAATCCAGTTAGCCTCCCACCTTGTCATCTTTCTGCCAGCAGATGAAAACCTTTTTCTTTAAGGAGATTTTTACTTTATTATGTTTTAAGCATCTTTTAATGCTGTTTTCAACTTGTGGTTTTAAATAGAAATTTAGTTTGTGTTTTAAATTTTGTATTAAGAGGTTTTTAATTGCATTGTAATATTAAAGCATTGTATGCTGCCTTGGATCCCATCCTAGGAGAAAAGTGGGATATTAATTAAAATTACTTAATTAATGAACTAATTAGTAATTGCCTAAAGAACAGTGGCAATGAATGGATATTTTAACAGTCAAGTGAAGTAAGATTTATACAGAGATGAGCGTCATTTAACTTGTTGATAAAATAATTTAGAATTAGATGAGGACAATGGGGTAGCCAAAATTATTACTGTGCTTAACTCCCATCGACAGCTTTGACTTACGGTGACCCTATAAATGAGACACCTCCAGGTCATCCTGTCATCAGCCACCCTCCTTGAAACTTGGACACTCGGGACTGTGACCTCCTTTATTGAGTCTACCTATCTGTAATGTGGTCTTTCTTTTTTCCTATTGCCTTCTCCCTTATCAGGGATCATTGTCTTTTCTAGTGAGCCATGCCCACTCATGATGTTTCCAAAATGTCACAGTCTCAGTTTAGTCATCTAGGCTTCTACGGACAGTTCAGGCTTTATTTGCAATACAACCCAATAATTTGTCTTTTTAGCAAGCCATAGAACTCTCCACCAGCATGACTACTCTGTTTCCACATATTATGCATGATATGAAAGCAGATTCTCATTGCAACCAAATGATTTCTTCCTGTGTGTCTTTTCTAGCAGCAGGGAATGGGGAAAATGTCAGTTTACTTGTCCCACAGGAAATTGCCAAGATTCTCTTTGACGTGGCTCTGTGACCTTCATTTGCAATGTAAGTTCCCTCATCCCCAAAGGGAGGACAGTGCTATGTGTACTCCAGGGAACTCTGGGGGAATGTGTTGTACGTAAATGATTAGAAAGAGGAATTCCTTTGAGTAATAGTGTCCCACTCGTACAAATGATCATTTCTGCCTACAAATCAGAAACTGGTCCCTTAATACTCATTTTTCCAGTGCATTTTCACAACCTTACAGTTTTGTGCATTCATCACAAAAAGTACTGTGCTCAGCTTTTTGAGTGAAATTGTCTGGAAAGCAGCACAAAATCTGTTGTTTATTTGCTCCTGGCAAAAATGCAGCACCAGATTTGGTAATTTAACATTGAATGGTTTCACATGTGAGGAAGGGAAAAATGCAAAATATTTTCCTTTGGATATACTTAAGGTCACATAACTTGTGGTCTACAGGGTGCCTAAAATTCAAGTTTGGTTCACTGAGGACCTCCATGGTTATAGAATACAGGTGAAAATTTTCCCCTTTGTGTATAGAAGGGACCTCAAGATGTTGGACTGCAACATCCAACATTCGTCCCTATTGACTATGCCAGCCAGGGCTGTTGCAAGCTGAAGTCCAAAATCATCTGGAAGGCCATTTTTTTCTAATGTCCGGTCACTAGTGAGGAAAAAAAATGGAAAGTTTTACTGTAGAATTTATGTTAGCAACTCTTTGCAAACAATGAAAAAACCATTAAATGAATGAAAAACACAACCCATGCTGTTTTAATTCTGCTCCATTATCAGCAGTATAAGGCATTTTGAAGTGAACCTTTCTTATATATGATTGCCAGGATCCCTCCAGTGCTCTAAACTTGTATTATCCCAGTTAAATTATTGTGCCTCGTGTAGCAGAGGAAGTACTTCCATCTTCTGGAGCAACGTGTGCTGGGAAGAAGCTGCTGAAAGGACAGCTGCTCACTTCATTTCTATACACTTTTTATGGCATCCAGAACAATTTAGGCTCAAACTAACCCCTTACACGTTTTCAGAAAGGCAATTGATTGCCATTGCACACGTTTACCCTTATTTACACATTTTGAATTTAGCATGATTTATTTTGTAATTGGTCACAGCAAAGACAGGTTTAATTTTCAAGTTTGATTGCTGAAGCAGGTATCTTTGAAAAAATCCCATTATGGGAGGTGAAACAAGTGTATTGCAAAGAGCACACATTCCCTCAACATTTGCCTTGAGTCTTAGCTGTTTTTTTCTGGTCATGGTATTACATGTTTTCCCTAGTTCTGCTGATGGTTAGAGCCAGAGTGAAAAGTGGAGAGGATTCCTGTGCCTTAACAGCTGTGTAGAAGATGGAATTTCTAGAGGTGTTGCTTGTTATGTGATTGCCTGACAACCAACAGTTGCTGAAATTCCCTCTCTTACATGATCCTTAAAGGTACAGCCTTCTCCATTTTTCAATATGGCAGCTCTAAGCCAAGATGAAGAAAGCATGAAATGTGCTCTGACATCAAGACACAAATTGCCTTAAATGGTGTTGGGAACTTGATAGGCATGTACTCTTTTTGTCAGTAACTGCCCATGTTGCCTTCAGACTCTGGCTATGTACTAAGGCAATACTCTAAGTTGCCATTGAGAAGGTTGGGCTTCTAGAACTGATCTTATGACATGTGAAAGCAGAGTGCCTTCTAAGCTACCCTGCTGCCCTCAAGTGGTGTGCAGGATACTATCCTGTCACTTTTGTTGAAGTAAGATGCAACTAAGAGGTTGGGTTGGCATTGGTAGGTGGACTGAAGGACAACATTGTCCTTGGTGGCTTCACAACTAGCTATATATTTTTCTCCAGGATCACAGCCACCCATGGAAAACAGATAGAGCATCGGGGGTAACTTATGTTTAGGTACTATAACATGTAGGTCAGACATGATCAAAGTGTGGCTCTCCATATGTTGATGAACTGCATCTCATAGCATTTGGATCATTGGCTATACTGACCACATTTCCTGGGAGCTACAGTCCAACAATATAGGAGGGCTGCACATGGTCCAACCCTGACATAGAAGCTACTTCACAGACCAGTCTCTAGGAACAGTATAGCATCATTGCATGGTAAATTCTTTCAGGACTCCATTCCTCCAGGCAAAGAGAACTCAAGGGTGCAAGTCCTCTCATTCTGGGTTGGCTTCTCTGAAAGCAGATCACTGGGATTTATAGTTATCTGTGATATAATGTTTATCTATATTCATAGACAAGCTGAGCATAAGATGAGGTTTCATAGCATTAACTCCATCATAGATTGCTTCCCATCAGTTTTCTAAGGGAACTTAGAAAAAAAGAGGGAGATTTAGCTGAACCTTGATTCATTTCCCCACCCTTCTGAATCTTTTACAAAAAGTTCCAGATAAGCTGATGATCATCATTTGAGATAGGACATCTCCTGACCAGATCTAGATGAATGTATTTTATTTCTTTAGCAATTCCCTGAGCTTTCACCCATAAAATTACAGCGTTATAAGAGATTCCAGTACGTTAACTTAAACTGATTTCAAAACCTTTACAATAAAATACTGCTACAAGTTTCCTTAAGCATCTGAAAAAGCAAACATGTCCAGTAGGACTCACTTCTGAACATTTAGGATTACACCTGTGAACTGTTTTTTTTGTTTGTTTGTTTGTTTTGCATACCCTATTGCAGTGATGTAGACTTGAGTCAACTGACTCAGACTCAAGTCAGACTTAAGTCACTTCAGTGACTTGACTTGGACTTGACTCAGCAAAAATTACACACTGACTTGACTTGACACTTGCATATTTTTAGTAACTGACTTGCAGCCCTTGGTTCAGTAACATAACACGTTCATCCAGAAACCTTACAACTTACTGGTCACATGACAATCTGTCCCAAGCACAAACTGTGGACACATTTCTTAGAGGGAACAGCAAATGGGCTTGAGGTGGGGTTCAGGTCTGCTCAGCAGCCTGCCTCTGCTTCATATAGGAGGAGCTTTCTAAACTTTTCCTAAGAGCAGAAGGCAAGCTTTGCAAATGGGAAGTAAGAAGGATCCCACTCCCCTACTTCCGAAGCTGCAGATGGCAAAATCACAAAAGTGGAGGGCTGACTCTACTTAATTGTTAAAACTGACTTTATTCAACTGTGTCCAGAAATTCTGGAATACAGATTGGGGTATAAAGTTGGCCCCCAGACATGAGACTTGACTCAAAAGTATCTTCAAGGACTCGAGATTTGACTTGAGACTTGAAGGTAGAGACTTGAGATTTGACATGAGACTTGGAGTAGAAGACTTAAATACATCACTACCCCATTGTAAAGACATCCCTAAACTTAAACAGCTAGCTAATTAATTCCAAATATACACATGAAGCTGGGGAAAGTCAGTCCTGCATCCAGTTAAATTCAGCTCCTTTTCTGTGTCCAGTTCTGAATCCTGGAGAGGAAGGCTTCTTCAAATGTAAATCTGGATGAAGGAAATGATAGTAGGGGAAAGGATTAATTTCACCCTTTTCCTGCATCATCTTTCCCATGGCCCATGGCCAATGTCACTTTTCTAGTAAAAAAACAAAGGGTTATAATTGCTTCAGTCTTTCATCTTTACATATGTCCATACATACTTCAGACAGTCTAAGAGATGCCACAGATGTTTCATTTTCCATGAAGACATCAATCTCTGGAGTGTGTTGGCCTCCTAGCCATACTTTTTTAGGCAACTCTGACAACACTTAGGATAATATTGACACCATATAAAAAGGAAACCTTCCCACTCATATTTGAGAATACCACTGGTGAGGAAACTCAGTTTGACTCATACGATGATTTCTCCCCCGTAAATGAAATGACAAGGAGGTAGAATTCCATTCGTTGTGGCCCATGTAACCTCTAGCTGACTAGGAAGTGTCCGGATCTATTTTCAAGATGTGCAGTATGTTCTAAGGGCAGTGGGAGGAGATGTCAAATGTCCTCCCACTCACCATCTGATCAGCATTTTGCTCTATATCCTCTGCTTACACGTATCATAAGATCAGTGCTAGAGGCCTGACCCCTCAATGGCAACTTAGTGTATTGTCTTAGTACATAGCCAGAGTCTGAAGGCAACATATTATCACCATTCGAGTATTTTCAAAAGGTGTTATGATTGCACAGAAACCTTTGTATATATGCGCTTGCAAAAGGAGGGAGTAGAGTAAAAAAGAATATACCTCACAGAAATTATGATCCCAAGGAAAGAACCTGATTTTTTAAACGTCTAAAGAAATAAAAGGAGCTAGTCAGCAACAGACAGGCCAAGCACACAGGGGAAAATGCAGCAAAAACAAGCAAATAATTCTGGATCCTGAGTAGAAAGCTATCTGCCTTTTTTTCTTACAGTAAATAAGGAATTATTATTCATCTATTTGAACTACCTAGCTAATTATCTGGTTCACGTCCTGAGTCATTAGGATTGGAAATGCTGAGAGTGAATAATTCTGTATCTCATTAACATCTCAGACACTCCCCTGTGTACTCTTAATAAAAGATGGGGGGAAGAGCAAAACAGCTCGGTATGTGCTAGGTCACAGAAGAACTTAGCTCTAGTCCAAAAGTCTGAAAGAAAGAGAGGCAAGGAGCAGCAAAAGAGAACCACACAGACTGGCAGCCTTTTTCTGTACTAACAGCAGCTTTTGTACAGACCACTGGATCTGTCAACCATCTATGAGGTGTCAACAGAAAAAGGCCCCAAAGAAAAATCTGCCCTTTTTCAAATATGTCTGTTTCCATCCCATTTCTCAGAAAAGTCATCATGACCTCAGGAATGTATATTTAAGCCAAGAATGAGGAAAACATGGTCCTTCAGTGGCATATGACCCTACCAAGGCTATTTAAGATTCCTTGGTCACCATTTTTAAATATCCACCCCCCCCATGCCCCTCACACCCGGTGCCACATTTTCAGGTTACTGCCTGTTGAAAAACATGCCTCAAAGAGGCTGAAAATTGGGTGGAATTGTTCCATACACCATATAGGGTAGTAGTGAGGATTTTGTGATCCTTCTAGAACTCCTGGGTAGATGCAATGTACCTCCGCAAACCAACAGTTGTTCATCTCTGATTTAAATTTCGTGTAACACATCCCCTTCCTAACAAGTAAATGCAGAAACCTATCGTCACAGAAATTTGGTGACAAAAAACATTTTCCATAGCTCAGTAATCTATCTACACATTTTTAAAAGTCCACATTCTTCCCAAAGGCCGATTCTTTTGTCACCCAAAGAGTGAAACTGTGATCTTCTCCTATGTCAGTATTTGAGGATAGAGGAATTGTTAGGTGATATAAATGAAGTAAAATGGTCTGTCATATGAAAAGTGGGGGAAGGTTGAAGGGAAAGTCAGGGAATCCATGATCTGAAGGGCTATTAACTTTGCACTGTGTTGTGGCTAATATATTTCATTATGCCATCTATTATTTATACAATGGGGTTTCATTAACAATCTAAAATTTAATTGTACACTTTTTTGTATAGCTAAGGTGCTGGTTTTTTTTTTTAATATTAAATGTTTAGTAACAACATTTTCTTTGCTAAATAACACGGTTCTACACAACTGTGGATTTACTCTTCCAGGTTAACACTCAACTTCTAATCCAAGGTAAACCACACTTTAATGAACAATTCACCAGGTTCTCCACGCAAAGCTGAATGGGAGCAGTTTCATTTGTACCCTTTGATGCGTGGCAGTTCCCCTCGGAACGATATCCTTCAATAAGTCTTCTCATTTTGTAACATCAACTGCACATTCATCACAGGAGCTCTTTATCTGAGACCCTTTCATACTCAGATAAAGATGCTACATGACTGGTGAGAACATTATTCTCTTGCAATATATCAGTGTGATCTCTCCATTAAAATGATAATGAAATCTTGGCAGGAGCATGTATTTTTTCATTACATTCCCCTCTCAGGGTCAATTGGTATCCAAAATGCATACTATGCTCTTCTCTGATACATATTGACTCAGTTGCTGAAATACAGTAAAGGCATCTGACAATATTATTCCAAAGAAGTCACTAAACTTGGAAAGAGTACATGATGGTGAACATATGTCTTTTCAAAAACATATTTGAAGTTCCTTGCATCTCTACTGCCTTTTTTTTTTTTAAATTGGTTTCATCTTGTTCTAAGGTTTTTGAAAGGCTTTTATGTGTTTTTTTAAAGAATATATTATGGTTTTATTTGTGAATTGTCCAGAGTGCTTTGACTCCTGGGGCAGTACAAAAATGGAATCAATTAATGAATGAGCAAAACAAAAATAAAGATAAAAATATAGTGCACTGTAATTCAAAAGAGTGTTTTCTATGTTTCTGGACCATCTGCTCACTATGCAGAAGCAGTCTAAAATGCACAATAAAAAGTGCTCTTGCAGTAACAAAGGAAATAGCAAAACAGCAACACTTGAAAACCCCAACATATAATTTTACTGTTAACACCTCTCCAGAATGAAGGGTTATAGTGGTCTCCATTACAAAGTAAAACACAGGCTCTCTGCATACACACTACATAATGCTTCACCAACTCCACCTGGAAAAGTTACTTTTTTGGACCACAACTCCAAGTCAGTAGCCCTACTAGCAGGGAGATTCTGGGAGTTACTGTTCAAAATGTGTCAAGCTCTGCAGAAAAACACTACGGTATATATCCCATTGTGGGCTGGGGTGGGGTGAGTGAGTTTGTGTTCTTTCATTGTAACAGCAGAATTATGAAACACCAGGAAAATAGGCATTTACTACACAAACACATGTATACTTTTGTTTTTACTTAAAAAAATAGCAAACGTATTAAGAACACTGACCAGAAAGTTATTAAAAGCTTCATAGCAAAATATTTAGCCAACTCTGTTACAATATATAGATGCTTGAGATTCTAACAAGTTAACACTATGCCTCAATTCACGGGGCAAGTAATGCTTTTGTCACAGAAACATCACGTTGTTACAATATGAAGCCAGACAATAATAGAAAAAATCTGTCCTTTGTCTTTTGCAGTCAACTGAACTACAGCATTTTGACATAACTGATTGTTTTGGGAGAAGTTATTATAACAATTCCTGAGTTATTTAGGCTAAGTGAAAATATGAAACACCTGCTAAGATGACCAATTATCATTGTGATACTGTTGGCCAAACCACATAGGTAGGCTGGACTAAAACAGACCAGTCAGCAAGATTAGGGTCAGATTCCCTCAATGCAACATAGGGAAATGTTCTGGTAAACCAATTCACACCACTAATTCCAGGAGTAATAAGATTCGACATCAATGCTGAGCCAGCTGGAGGAGGTAAAATGTTTGCCAGAAAAACTGCCATCCTTGTGACAGTTCACAATGCTGTTTTCCACTGCACTGAGTGATGTTATCATTCTAATTCAGTTCAGGTATTCTGTAAGTTTTGATAATAAAAATGAAGGAAATGTCCTAGCCCCATTCATTCCATCACTGCTTCTGTTGGTCTCATGTGGACAATGGCTTTCTGAAGAAGAGAGCTTCCTTTATCCATGCAGCTTCTCTGCATGAATTTGAACATTTATTTTCCAGAATTCTGAATCATATGTAGAGCATCCATTGACAGAAGAGGCTCTCCTCATCAGAAAATTGCTTTCTACTTGAGCTGGGATGGAAATTAAGGTGGGGGAATGGGAACAGAACACTCCCCCTCCTCATGAGTTTATTACCCTTGCTTATAGGACATCTGAACAGGGCAGTTGAACATGTGGTCCACATCAGTTTCATATTTAACGTTGGCATGATTTATGAACTACAAGATTGGTATTTCAATTCACAACATAGCCATAAAAAAGGTTAAACTGTACAGAGGAACACTTATTCTCCACACATCAGTTATTTAAATGTCCTATTTGAATTCACTGTCATCTCATTCTTGCGAGGCATAGTTACATATATATGTCATATTCCTAATGCTCCAATTATCTTGACAGGCCAGTCATCTTTTAAAAGTCTACATAAATGCTAAATAAAGACAATTTTCAGAGATGGCATTTGTTGGCTAACACTGGTCTTATTAATCAGACAACCATCTTGTTTTACCAGGGCATATAATTTCCAAATTTAGGTCTCCAGGTCTTGTTTAACAACAGACTCCATCATCTCCATCCAAAATGGTGAGTGGGCAGGGACGGAAATTATATCCAACAATATCTGGGAATCCAAGACTGAGAATCACTGCCCTAGCATGTTTAACTTACTGTATTCCCTTGTCATTGTGTCATTATGATAGAATAGCTTTAGACATGGCAGTGATTGTCAGGTTGATTATACCAAGTTAACAAAAATGATTTTCAGTCTGCACCTTTCTTCCTGCTCCCAAATCCTATCTAATAGAGTAACAGTTTTACTAAATATTATTCAATTTATTTCTAAATTATCATTATATGTAAAAAAAAAATGGACCTAACCCACTGAGAGTATCTTTTAGGCAAGCTTGGGAAAATTACTCCCTGTGGATTTTGCTCATTACCTACTTTACAGTCTGAGCCTAAAGAGCCATACAGCTAGTTCCACGTGTCCAAAATAGGCTTGTACTTGTGTTGGTCAAACAGCAACACCCAGGCCTCATGGAAATTTTCTTTTGAAACTAATGAGTGGTTTGAAAGCAGACTTTTTTAAAAACAAGGACAGAATAGTGGGTCTGCCTTTCAAAATGAAAAACAGCCAATGTTTTCATTGGGTGCACTTCAAGTAGCTTTCTGGATACTAGCCTAGAGGCTAAATTTGGCTTTGCTACAAACCTTGCATTCATCTCCATCTTTAGCTAAAAGCACCATTGTTAAGATGTTGCCATTGCTGATGGATCTGAACTTTGATGCTTATTCAATCACCACTTATTATTGACTCATAGCAATGAAAGACAGCGTGCTTATATAAAAACAAAAGAGCAATGACTGGGAGGAAATAGATCTGAGGTCCCCAAATACACCACATGATGATAATGTACAGTATTGCAGTTGTAAATTAAGAAGATGTCAGTTCTCAATCCACCATCCTGTTACCATCCAGCACAAACACCATCCAATTGGCATTCTGCCAGTACAGTGTTTTGATGAACAACTTCTTGACATTAGACAGTTGGCAGCAGTGAAAAATAATCATTAGTAACAAAAGGCATTTTTTATCTGATAAAAACATTTCGTTTTTTAAAAAAAACCAGACTTGTACTAGAAACAAAGCAGTTAACATAAACAAAGAACAGCTGGCTAAAATTATGTCAAAATGGATTGATGTTGAATTTTTTTTTTAAATACTGTAAAATACATTAACTGTTAGAACCTTGTCTCAGAGGTTCCACGCTTTAGATTGTTACTCAAAAACTCATCATGTTCAAAGCTCAAATTATTATGAGATCTGGAAATCATGAGAAGCTTTTCTTTATTAGTGAAGTCCTTCTTGACTGTGGCTGATGGCACAAGGAGCCTGTCCATTGGGTCTTCTTTGTTTTCTAGTTTCATATAACCTTTACTATTGCTACGGTCCAGTCTTGGCCAACTTGGATGTTTTCTCTGTTCAACTTGTACAGTAAGAGTCGAAGGGCCCCTATCTAAATCTAGGGATTTTGAATGTGCAGACAAAAGATGCAAAGAGGTGTTAGACCCAAACTGTTTTCTGGCTGCACCAGGTGACAAAAGCTTTCCAGAACTGGGTCCGAGAGTCATAGATGATTTGAACTGATGGGATGTTGAATCTCCATATACATCATTTCTTGGTATCAATGCACCAGCAGGTTTGTAGGTGTCACTGGCATCAGTCAATGGGACAGCTAAAGAGTCCATGGACAAATTTTTAGGCCTGCCTCTAGTGCTTGTAGAATCCTCCGTGATGTTGTCTATACTGGGCTCATCAATAACACAGTTATTTAATTTAATTACAGGTAATGTGAAAGCATTAATGGAGGATGAGACAATTGATTTTGTTTCACATTTTAGAGAACCACTGCTTCTGTCATCTTTTGACTTCCCAGAATGAGGGTAAAGGCCAAAAACTGAACCAGAGCGTTCAGTTAGCAAAGGTGGCAAAAGACTAGTGGTATTTTTGCTATCATTTACAGAACTGTCATCCTCTTCAACACTGCATTCCACTTGGAAGTTGCCTGCAAAACCCGAGAAAGGTGCAACTGTATTTGCAGCCAGCCGTGATGCACAAGAACTTCCACTGTGTTTGACTTCATTCTCTCCCACTAAGCCAGTGTAGGCACCATTCAGCTGCTTTTGCTCATTGATCCTCAGAGTATGTATGTCAATGACAGTGGAATAGATGTCTCTCATGTGTATGATCTTTGTGTCTTTATCCCGGTTTTCATGAAGCATTGCATTGGCACAAATAAAGACAAAGATTCCAATGCCCATAGTGAAAGGCCCTAACATTTTCATCTTATCAGAATGTAAATGCTGTTCAAGGAAACGAATTAGAATGCCATTTTCCTTTCCTATGCCTTGGGTCTCATTGAGTGACAAGCTGTCTTCAGGCTCCAGAAAAAGATCCTTTTGGGGCCAGTATCCAAGGATGGCCATACCAATACCCAGGAAAGAAATGAGCACTCCCAGAATAAGGAAGAATCCTGACGGGGAATAAAGTCGAATTTTGCCTCGGACTACAACAACATCTGCCCGGGGTCGGCGCTTGACTGGCTTCTGCTCTTCAGTAGCCGGTGTTGTTGTGAGGTTTAAATGATGCTGAGATCTGGCAGAATCTTGCCGCTTTAAAGCAGCCAGTCCTGTTATGACTCCTCCAGTTGCAATCATAATTTCTCACTTCAACCTAGATTTGAAAACAAGACAGAACAAAGGTACAATACATATTAATAAACATTTAGTATTAACATTCAATATATAATAGACACATATTAGCAAACATTCAGTATGCTCTTAATAAACTAGAGTTCCAACTAGTTTAGTCTAACTCAATTTGTCAAGTCCGCTGTTACATGTTAGTTATACCGACCACTGGATTTATGCCTGTATTGGTACTTTATCTCTTATTTGCTCATTTATTTAACATACTTTATAAACTTCTTAACCTTCCCAAATATCTGAAACAGTGGTGAAAGATGACATATCAGTTAAAACACAATAAAACACACTTAAACTGAAAGCAAAACTGTAGGTGGTAAACTCTGTGAATAAAATTGTTCCTGTATGTGCAAAAGCTAGTACTCAGTGTTCATAACATCTATAAAATAGATTTTTTAAAAAAATAAATAAATTAAGTAACATAATCATGTAATTACAAAATGTCATCCAGGCTGCAAATCAGTAAACAGATTTCTAATTCAGTAAAGAGGCTGTTGGAATGTTACTAAGAGGCCAGAACAGGTGTGAGGTGTCTGATCTAGGGAAATAAAGAACAAAAAACTGTGGATCCTTTGAATTGGTATCCTTTGGTCTGCATCCTTTGATACTACAATTCTTCCAAAGAACTGTGAAGTCAGTCCTTTCTTAATTGCTTACCAGGCTATAAGTACTGAGCAAATTGATCCTGAAGTCCTGATACACAATAACACACTTCTTCACATAATAAAACACTGTTTCACACAAAAATCTTCCCTGCCTCCCAGATGGTTCAAACTGTTAAGTCACCAAGCATGTGAAGGAGGAAAAGGAGCATCCAGAAATATACCCCCAAAGTATGATTGACAAACATATACCAGGTGCTAGATGTGGATTGTCATTCCTTCAACTAATGCCCTTCTACAATGTATATTTCTGCATAAGGACTGCTTTATTTTAGCTAGAATGGCACATATAACCACTGTCTTTTGATCTACAGCAGCTTGTGCTAGAGCTCTTTGACCAAACCATTATTTTATTAATGTTCTCTCTCTCTCTCTCTCTCTCTCTCAATGGGTCCGTCCACACTATACTCTTATAGTGCTATTATTGCACTTTCAACATCCTATGGAATCTGGAGTTCATAGTTTAGGGAGGGGCATTTAGAATTCTCAGAAAGAGAGGAATTTGGCCTCAGCAAACCCCAGAATTCCATGGAATGTTGAAAGTGGAATAATAGCAATATAACAGTGTAGTGCAGAAAGGACCTCTCTTTCTCTCCCCCACTCTCTCTTAGCAGGGTTTGTGTCAGTCTTTAGTAATTTGCTAAAACAATTCTACAGCTATCAGCCGTATCAGACATTGTATTATGCATTCACTTCTATTTTTTAAAAATGTCAGGAAACTCCTCTGTGAAATGCCTATTCTCCCCAACTCCTGTGGCATTTATCAGTAACTGATTTGTTGTGATTTAAAAAACTGAATTATGATGGAAGCAAGTGTGTCTACATTTGTATCAGTTTGTCATTTCTCTGCTTTTATCCTTCAAAGATTTTTGAGTTGAGAAAATGATACAGAGAAAGGGTGTATTCCCCCCCCCCACATAAACAAAGTACATCTTTGTAGGTAATAACTATCTTTAGATTCCAAATCTGAAGCACATAAAATAAATGGAAACTAAGATATAACTCAGCATTCTGCACTCTCATTCAACTTTGGGTGGTAGTACTGGATGGGGATACACATCACCATCTGGACATATACACTCACATACAGACACTAACACATACAAAGATACAGGGTCAAGGTAACAACTTGGATCCACATTTGCTATGCTCATGGAATCTTGCTTCATGCACATCTGCATTTGCTGGATCAGGACATTTGACTGTCAGGTATCCAAGTCATAAGGTGTTATGTGTTATGAGGAAAGTGTCCCAGGGTGATTGTGCAATCTTTCTTTCATCATAATGTTATGTTTATTCTACATGCACAACTACCACCAAAAGAACAAATCTCACAAGGGACAACCCTACTGGCATGTCTGCTCATGATTGCCATCTTCCTTCCCTCGGGGTCTCATTACGTACACGTGTGCTTCTAGGCACAAGATCATACCACATGTAAGTACGGTAGTATCCATACTGGTGGCTGTGGATAGAGAACATAATATGGCTTTGATGCAGCTTGGATATGCATACTCAAATGCATCTTTCAGGATCCTGAAAAGTGGGGTATAAATTTAATAAAAAGTAAGCATTATATTCTGTTAACACAGACATGAGAGGGGAGTACTATGAGAAGGCAATACATATATTAGGGAATAGGGAGGAGAAACAGGCAGAACACAGGCAAAAGCAATGAGTTAGGAAACCACATTTATGGCAGATGTGAATGTTACATAGGTGGGTTGGGGTAAGGGAAAGGTGACATTGAAAATTAAAATATTTTGAAAGAGAAAGACCACCCCCTTTCGTGCATCATTCACATGAAGGTGGCCCAAATCAAGTACCTGGCTCAGCCTTTGAAACCTCCTGGATGACCTTGAGCAAGTAGTTCTCTCATCCTCAGAAGAAGGCAATGGCAAACCTTTTTGGAGTAAATTTCATCCAAAACAAAACAAAAAACCCACAATAGGGGCATCATGTTTTGAAATCTAAGGCTTTTAAACATGTGCTCAATTGTTTTAAATTGCACTATTTGAAACTACTTTTTATCATTTTTATGTGTTTGTTTTAAACTGTTTTAAAATTGTTAATAGTTTAAATCCATTTTAATGACTGACCTTTTGTATGCTTTTAACTATATTGTAATCATTTTAATTTGTCAGCTGCCTTGAGTCCCAATCTGGAAGAAAGGTGAGACATTAATAAAGTTAACAATAACAATAACAATGAGAGATATGACAGAGAGGTATAAAGCATCTCTCATAATCCTACAGCTATGAAAATGAATGGTAGGAGATTCAGGACAGATAAAGGTAAGTGCACAGAACATAGTTAAAGTGTAGAACTTACTGCCATAAGATGGAATGGTTGCCAAATGGGATGGTTTTAAAAGGGATTAGATAAATTTATGGAGTATGGTCCAATCAATGGCTACTAGTCCAGATGACTATAAGTTACCTCTAGTAGCGAAGACAATATATGCCTGGTTATCAGTTGCTGGAGAGCACAGCACTGTTGCAGGTCACTGTGTGAACAGAATACTGAACTATACAAATCCCAAGGAAGTCTGCATGCAACCTTTGTTTTTCACAGGAGGGCTCAGCTATGATAGCTGTCTTAATATATTTTTTGAGCTTGATCATTTGATACATTTTTGATGGATAATTCCCAAGGCAAGCTCAATTCCACAGCAGTTTTGGAGATACAACTCTGCCTAATCATTTCATCAGCCCAATTTTAGGAGGGGTCTTTAGGAAGAGCTGTGCTTTGCATTATGAGAGTACTGTTGCCTGTGTCAAGCAGTATTCAACTCAGAGCAGGCTCCAACTTTCTCTGTTTTAATTTGTTATAGTTTTGAATTCTTTGAGGGTTTTTTTACAATCTGTTTCATTTTATTTATATTTATTTAAAGTACAGTCAGCCCTCCACATTTGAGGGTTTGATTTTCCAAGATATGATTATTTGCGTGTTTCTTCAATTCCTGCTCCCCCCTCCCAACTTTAGCTGCTTCATTTCTGGGGGAACCTTACCTCTCTGTGGCTCTGGTCAGATCATGCAGCCCTTTAAAATCCTGCCTCTGGTCCTCCAGAGCACCACAAACCTTTTCCCAATGCCCCCTCACCCACCCAAGGAAGGAGATGGGCAAGAGAGAGGAAGTATAGGGCCATCATGCTGTCCTACCCTCTTTCCTTTTCTTTTCCCTGACCTGGTTTGGACCCTGCATGCCCGTTCTTCCTACGGTGCCTCAGCCCCCTGACCATACACAGACATTTTGATATTTGCAATTTTTCCACTTTTGCAAGAGTGTTGTTTCCCTAACCCTAGCGAATGTTTATTTTTTATTTATTATTTATTTGTATCCGGCCTCTCCATATGGATCAAGGCGGCGAACAACTTACAAATAGCATGTATTTCGAAACATTTCTATACATGCCCCCAGCAAGCTGGGTACTCATTTTACCGACCTGCGAAAGGATGGAAGGTTGAGTCAACCTTGGAGCCGGGCAGGATCGAACTCACAACCTTGTGGCTTGCGGTACTGGCATTTAACCACTGCGCCACCAGGGCTCCGTGGATGTGGAGGACCACCTGTAATATTTCTTATCTCCTTCCTCCCCACATAAGTAAATATAGATGTTAAGGAATAGGGCTGTGGCAGTAGTGGAGAATTTTATTTGATCTTACAGTAATATTTTTACATCCTTTTTTACACAGATACAAAATGGCAGTGAAGAGCAATTTGACATTAACAAATGAAGTAGATGAGCACTCTGTACCATTCTTAATGGGGTCTTTATCCTGTACAAACACCTGTCTTGTAAAAATAAGTCTCCAATTAATGTAAGAAACTAGTTAAATGCCTACATGGAAGCATCATCTGTCCTAAAAAAAAAACCCTCTTTGCTGACATCTAATTAAAATCTTAAGAAGAACTGTGTTTGCACTATGTTTCAAGTGTATAGAACATGCATATTGAGAAAATTGTGACTGATCTGTAATAGGACTGGTTCAAATTTACATTTACGTTCATTTCCAATAAGCCAAATCAATCTTGCCAAGTAGTTTGGAGAAGAACCACCACTATCATACTTGGCACACTGGATATTGAAGTTTGCTTCTACCAGCAGCCGCATTTCTGGAGCAGATTTTAATTCAGGGCATTCATTAGTAGAGGGAGGAGGCAAATGTTAACCCTTCTGCTTTCCACAGGTAGCCACCAGTGCCCACTTCCCCACTGTTTTGCAAGGCCCTATATTCACCAGAGTAGATTGGGGCAGTGTTTCAAGATCAGGACTGGGGAAAATCCAGCCTGTGGGTTCCATGCAGTTCTCGAGGCTGTTTCTATAACTCTTAGATTCTCCACACCTTCAATTTTTGCCTATGTTATAGGCTAGATCCTATCTTTCATTATATATTTTGCCAAATTTAGGCCCTGAAGTGCGTTGATAGACAATGTTAATGAAAGAAATTGTATATGGGGTGATGAATAGTGGAGTTATAGGGTTAAAAGAATTGTTCATTACTTCAAAATAGCTGACACTTTGTTCTGGGGGTTTAGCCAGCATAACTATAAACAACAAAGAACCCAGTAACATAGAGAAAAGCCAGACAGCTGGCTAGGTGCAATTCAGCCTTGCAATTACCTGCGTCATGCATGATGGCAAAGAACCAGACTTGCAAAACTCAGAATTCCATCTAATTGGTGGAGATGTAAGATTACCAGATATGCTGGCAGAAAGCCAGATAAAAGTGCAAGTAAGTGGATAGGCTGATGAACAACAATAAGGAGGAGCTAGCTATAACATATAAATAAGCCAATCTCATTGCTTATAATAGCTTCACATACAGCTGCTTCTAACAGCTGCTTACCATGCTGTTCCTGTGCTGAAACCGTACTGTATAATGTTAGTAACAGATAGAGAGCTATTCCTTGCTATAGTGTATAGATGATTGGGCTGTATACGAATGCATTTTATATACGACAGGAGAAACAATGATGGAGTGATCTATTGTTTCTTTATAGAATACTCCTTCTTTTCATATGGAACGTCTCTTCAGAACCAATATTATATTCAGATAATTTTGGACTGGTCTATTAATGCAGATTTTTCACCTTCCAAAATCTGGAGATTCAATTCAAATCCCAACTTCAGAATGAAATCAAATCTTTTTATCAAGAGAAAAGGACACAAAATACACCTGAAGCCTTCATATGGGACATCTTAAAAGCATGTGAGAAATAGCTCAACTAACCCAATCCCATAAATCTTTTTCTGATACCCCTACTCTCAAGATTGAGTTGAAGAAAAAGGCTAAATTGGAAGAATTAGACTTAGGGGGGGGAATCAGACATTGCTTATATACACTAAGGCACATTAGTATGAACATAGTAATAAGAATTCCAAATTACTATCTAGATTAGTGAAAAGGAAAGTAAAAAAATTTTTTTGAGTACAATTAGAGAAAAAAGATGATTACATCTGAATTAAAACTTATTTCCTTAGACTTTTAACATTTTATACTAATTTATATTCATCTGAACTGCTTAGATGGCCTTACCTAAACATTTAAATTTTAAAAAGAAAGTGAACAACTGACATAAATCAGCTTTAAGTAAGCCAACTGAGGAATCAGAAGTAAAAATAGGCCTTTTCTTCTGCATCCAAATTTTTACAGTCCTGATAAATTTTCACAATTGAGAGCTTGGAAGGACAAAGGGCTGTTCACTGTTCGTGACCTATTTCATAATTCCAATCCAAAACCATGGGATGAATTGATATAGATACTTTCCCTTATCAAATAATTTCTGTGCAAGACTGACCCATGCAGGGGAATTTGCATGCACTTTGACCTTTTTTGAAAATATGTGTGTCTCAAGAGACCTGTCCCTGCAAGCATTGGCATCACGGATTAATAAATGATTAACTGATGAGACCTATAATTAAGATCTTAATAGTAAACCAGGCTGGGAGGCTGACACTGGAGCTCCGATTTCAGATATAAATTGGCTGAAAGTTTGAACATTTCTCCATACAAATCTCACCCAACTAAATTTAAAGAATTCACCTCTAAAACTAATTCACAAGAGGCAGCTTACACCTGTTCAATTGGCACATCCCCCAACAGCTGGAGAGGCTGTAGCTCCAAGAGCACGTACCTCCATATGTCATAGTTATTCTGTCCTTTAGTAGCAGAAGTTCTGGTCTGAAGTTTTGAAAATCATCAGTGCTATTACAAGAGCAAACATTTGATTCTTGTCCTACCCTTCAGTTGCTTTCAGTATATGACTCACAACATAAGGAGTTGAATCACAAGGACCTCATTAACTTTTTTTCTCATAAATGCAAGATTGGAAATTGCTCCCAATTGGTAGATGGGTAATTTCTCCACTGAAAGATGGTGGAAAAGGATCTGGGACATATGGCTAATGGAGAACCTTGCACACAACAAGATTCCTTTGAGGAAAAATAGTTTCCCCTTATTGATTATATTAATAATGCAACGTATCACTATCAAAAACTCCAACATCTCATTCAGGACTCAGATTGAGCAATTTCCTAAGCAGTCTGGATACCTGCAGATACAAATAATTGAGTAGATTTGTGTTACTGACACATTCAAGTTATCTATTGACTTATGACAACTTTGATTTCATATTTTTTGGGGGGCAAGGAACACTTAGATTACAAAGCTGCCTACTTATTCTCCCATTTTAAATATTTTGAAGTCCAGAATTTAAGAGAATATCCAGGATAGTGTTAATATTAATTGACCCATGTGATCAATGCTGTTGTTCACAACCTGGAATCTCAGATGGCCAGAAAGTGGACTACAAGGAATTCCACATACCGGTATATACATGGTAATGGATGGGCAAAATGGCAAAGGACCTTTGATCACTGAAATCAAGACATGAAGTGAGGGAACCACATCTGTTTTTGCAACACCAGCTAGGAGATAATTTTACCATGTTTTCCCCTGTACTGTTTTAGGCACCAAACAGGCTTTCTGTTTAACAAGGAAGTGATCTGGACACTGACCTTTTAACCACTTCCTCTGGAGGAAAAGGACTCTCCTGGGCCAAAAATAGTTCAAGAACTATCTAAAACATGGCAAAATTGTCCTCAAAGCTATATAGAAGCATTGGTAGATATGTTGGTGCAAATATTTTTTAGGGGTGTTGGGTAGTGGAGAGGTTTGGTCCCCAAGGTCCTCTGGGTTGCTCAGTGTGGCTTCTGTACCTTAACAGAGGCCTATTCTAGCCTAGATAGTGTTCAGATTCTTCTCTCCTGTGTCTGTATATCGGAGCTCGATTAATTACAATGAAATTCTCTTGGGTAGAGTGATGTTAGTTTTCTGTTTCTTGGCTCCACTGCTTTAACTGGATTTTACTTTTAAACATTGCCACCAAACATTGTTAGTTACCATTAAGAATCAAGCAGGAGTTATAGGAAACAAAGAATATTATTTAAACAAGTTTGAGTACAACTTCTTTGTCCTTTCTGTTCCATCGCTGTATTACTTTAACAAGTCACTTCATGATAGCAGTTTCCTTAAACCATGTCTTCCTTCTAGATCACTAAGTTTGTCTTACAGCATATCCTAACCCGCCTACATCATTCCACATAAACAGATTGGGAGGTGGAAGAATCAGGAAAAATGGGTTCCTCTCTCATCCCACCAGCACAATACCTCTCCTGAATCAGAAGCATTCTGGCGATTGATATATGGATCATGAATTAATCAGACTGAATTAGCCAGTCTGGAGGCTCAAGTTGTTCTGCTATAGTTCTACAGCACAACTTGCATGCAAACACATTACACCTGTGCACTCCTCTTTAAAATGTATTCTTGTTCAGCTGCTGTTGGTTTCAAAAAACAACTACACAGAACTTACTACTGAATTGTGCCAATAGATTTATCTTGATATCTGCCAAATGATCTAGACTTGTCTCTCACTCTTATGAGATTTGTGATATCCAGTATCTCCTGCCTAGACAAGTACAGTATAGGTGCCTTTTCTTGCACATATCTGGATACATATTTGCAATCTTGATATGGAGATAACATGATTTGCACAAACAAAAATGACATGCTTGTCACACTCGGAATATGGAACACCTTCCGTTAGGGGCCCTGTTGTCTTCCACACACTTGTTTTCCAGCCATAAGTTGCAAATATATTTATTTGTACAAGATTTTTTAGGAATAAACAAGTGTTCTGCTTATCTTTTGCTGCTATGTGTTTCTATTGTGTTTTATCAGATATTTGTAATTTATTTTAGACGTTTGTGATTTTAGAGCAGGGTGATCAACTGCGATCTTCCAGATATTGTTGTGCGGCACCTCTCACAGTCTCCCATGCCACTTAGGGCTGATAGAACTGTAGGCCCGAAACATCTGAAGGGCCACATCTGTCCGGTTTTAAACTGTGTTTTTATATAGACAGAACTCCTATAAGGAAGCATAAGATATATATCAAACTGGCACGAGACCAACAATGAACAAGGAGGAGCTAGAATATTTTCTATATTCTTTTTAGCGGTATTCAGCATCTACATCCTCTTGCCTCTGAAGCTTTCCTGAATGTGACAAAATGCACAGTGTAAAGAATGTGCTTCTTCCTTCTCTCTAAACTGCTGGGTTTCCTGGCATAGGTATTCAGTGCAAGAAAGAACAGTGGCTGCAGTACTTGGGGTCACGCACAGTAATTCACAGTAATTCAAAAGAAGCAACAAAGATGTAAAACTCTATGGGAAGCAACATGGACTGGGTGTGTGAGGTCACCAATCTCTAGCAGCTTAGAGGTACTTGATGCTACTGAAGCATTGCATCAGCAGTTAAGTGGAACTAAAATAGCAATCCAAAACCATACTTTGTTTAGTATCAGTAACATACTAATATATACTTATTCATTATAAACTGAAATGCTGTTCAGTAAACACCCAAAAGCTCTCTGAAACTGGCTTTTTAATTCGTCACTTTGACCCTGAGTCTTTCTTTTAAACTTCTTCCTTTAATTAGTTGCTTTCTGTTAATATGCAGAGACATAGCATTCCTGAATCAATCCATAAATAATCAGTTCTCCATACTTAATGTGTGGTTGTGGTAGGTGTCTTTACTTTCTCTCCTTCTCTATAGAGCAAGAGCAATCCTTCATCCTTTTATTTTTAAGAGGCAACTGTGCAAGTGTTAAAAAGAAACATCTAGTAATCAAGCCTTCCTCTACAACAAGGAACCAAGACAGTTCAGCAACTCAAAGCCCTTCAGAGATGAACATTTGCTAATTAAAAAGGTAGAAGCGAAAAAGTAGAAGCTTCCTGAACAGAAGAGGTTAAGAAGGAAATCTCTAATTAAAAGGACAGTTGGAAGGAGAAACCAAAATGCATTGATTACAGAAGTACTGCAATTACATTTTAAAGAGACGTTGGAACACCTCTCTTGGAGCACAATACTCACAGTCCCCAAATTATCATGGGCAGTTGGGGAATTCTGCATGTTGCAGTACATAAAAAGTAACACTTCCAAAGCCTGCACCAAAACACAATAAAAGAGACATGAAAGACTGGGGTGCCATGGGTTGGCAATGATGATGTCTACATTCTGTGCAAAAACTAAAACAACTGATCTAGTTCTGGGTGAAACTGGCAACATGGAAGCAAAATTTTATGAGTCAAATAATGGTGTGGGGGCTGACCTGGCAGATTCCATTAAAGTTATGCCTCCATGAAGTTATGCTTCTAGGCACTGATATATAAAAATAGAAAGATTCCAATTTGAAAAAGAGGAAGGAGTAAAATATCACCATTTGGATGGGTTGATTGTCTTATGTCCATTCCACAGCTGAAGCAACTTTTTAAAAACTTGAGTCTTCTTGAAAATCATAAATATAGAATATAGGCCAATTTCTGTCTCCCTTTCTTGCACACACATTTAAAAATAAAACACTAACACCCAGAGACACACCCCCACACTGAAGAAAGTATATTTGTGTGCTTAAAAAAACCAGACTAGTTTCAATGAAGTGAATAGTATGCTGCTCTTCATATACTTGCCAGAAGCAGCTATTCCTGACTGGAGCAAGCACGGCAGATGCTTGGCAACAAGAAAGCACCAACACCAAGCCTACAGACCTCTCGGAAGGAGTGGTGGTGCAGCATGTTGCCATGACAGCAGCAGTGTAAAAATGAGTACAGGGCCAGCCTCGCCGCAGGGGTACAGAATCAACTCTTGGTATATCTGTTGCATATTTACCATGAGACTAAAAATAGAACTAAAATAAAGGCTGCTACTGATATGCCTAGCACTAGTATTCGGGCACTTCCCCTGCTATAGTGCACTACAGTAAAGTGGAGTTGCACAACATGTAGGGGAGAAGCGTATTCCCAAACACGCAGGACACGTAACAGGTACATGCTTCAAAGCCACACTAGGACTGCCGCTCTGCTGTAGCTTAGGTTATAGTCTTATGCCCAAAGAAGATATTAGAGGCAATGCTAAAGCTGCTCCCACTGAAATCAGAAGCCCCGTGTCTCTTTTTTTTTCTCCATTAAAGGCCCCACTAGAAATACAGAAAAGTATGGCATTGCCAAGCTGAGGTCTTTTCCACTTCTGCAAGCAGCAGCCAACGAGGTGGAGCAGAGCATGGGAAATTTGAATCAGAATGATGTCATACCATATTTTTGTGTCATGCAATGTTACCAAAGGAAAGGAGGAAGAAAACAAGAAAGACTGCTGTTTTCAGCTGGAGGCACACACCTCTTGTGTTGTCACATCATACTATCAATCCTTACACCTATTTTAAACAAAACCAAACTATTTTTACACTTTGTTGAAAATAGTCACTTACGTCTGCTTCCTTTTCTTTCTCTCTGATGCTTGCCTCCATTATATTTTCCCTGGCTGATGGTCATTTCTAAGCTATTTCTGACAAGAACCTGTATTATGCTTTTACTACTTTCTAGGATGCCTTGTGTACTGTTTATACTATGGAAACAACAACAGTGTGCACCTTGTATTTTTGTTTTAAGAATGTAAAGATTACCCATTTGCCTCCTCAATATTCAAATCCTTGATGAAGAAAGAAGACTGCGACACTCAACATCCTGGTGAAGAAACAGTTATAAGAATGTTTGTGCTTTGGGATTCTTTTTTGGAGAATTAATATGTTCAAATCTATTTGGTTTTTCTGCAGAGAAAATGTTATTTTTCTGCAAAAAAAAATTCTTGTTTTCTGTGCAAACAGCAATATATAAGCAAAGATAATAAGTTTATTTTGTGCTAAATACTCTGCTTCTTGAACAAAATATTGTTCATGTCTATTTTGGTACACAAAAATTTTCCCAAAAAGAATTTTGAAATCCAAATAGTGGCCAAAAATTGCACTGAGTTCTCACAAGCTCATTCAGCAGGGAGAAAACTGTAAAAATCATTTGTTCTTATCTGGTATATGAAAGAACCAAACATTTTGATCCCTAATCTGGGGGTATCTTCCTTCACCTACCAATTTCTGCTTTTGTTGTGAAAACCATACAGTGGGCCCTCAGTATCCCCTAAAGTTTGGTTGCAGGACCCCTTGTGGGTCCCCAAACTTGTGGATACTCAAGTCCTATTATATAGAATGGTGTAGTAAAATGGTGTCCCTTATATAAAATGGCAAAATCAAAGTTTGCTATTTGGATCGGGGGCGGCGGCGGCATTTTCAAGCCGTGGTTGGTTGAATCCATGCATATAGAATCCACAGATATGGAGGGCCGACTGTACAAACATCTTTGTATAAAGTGAACTTTTTAAATAAATCGAATAAATTCTTGATCCAGTTCATTTGTGGAGATGGAATCTTCATGAATTAATATGTAAACTGATCACATTACGGAATCAGAAGTTTGGATTTGTGCTATTATTTGAACAAGGGCTCTGCATGCACCAGAAGAAAGCATCCTGGGCAGCCTACTTTGTTATGGCTGATGACTGACATACTAAGAACTACAGGTACAGGGAACATGCTGCTGCCCTTATGTCTTTACCAATATCTTCCCATAGGCAGCTTGTTGGCCACTATGGGAAGAGAATGATGGTCAGTAGATTTTTTGATTGCATGTATCAGGACTGTTCCTATGGGAATTATATCAGTTACAATTTCACAGCCAAACACACTGTTTTATCACTGTGCTGAAAAACTAGCACTAGTTTTGAGCTCTATTTGGTGCAACGCCACCTTGCTGGGAGACAGGCAGGATATTAAAATAAAATAAAATAAAAATAAAGTGACAAACACTCACAATAACATCATCCATGCAAGAATTTTATAAGTGTACAGGAACCACCAGTGGAACCTCCTCCTCCAGCTCACCCGATATAGAGGCTGTATCTGTAGATCCAACAATCTGCACCATGACATCAGCCTCTTTCCCACCTACTGTGACCTCACAAATCCCACATCTGTATCAATAAGCCCTACAAAGAGCTATTGTTCCCTAAGAACCACAGGTGTTTCTAGACAGAGAGCTCCTAGTGTTAGCTATTAGAAGGCACAACGCAGCTATTCCCACTCTTTCCTCCTTTACTGATTTTTCTATAGCCAGAGAAAAAAAACAGAAGAAGCAGTGGAAAAACATTGGAGTGGTATGAGTGAAAGACAATTTTGCATGTATAATGCCCCACCTCATTCTAGGAATGAAACTGAACAACAGTGTGGCAAAAGCATCATCTGGAGGCTTGGTTGTTAAGAACTTGGCTGTTTGTCCAGTGATGTTACATGTGAGACACTTATGAGCAGTGAACTGGTCCACCTACTATCCTCGTATGGAAGTGCTAATCAACAAGATAAGGTCTCTCAAGAGAGCAGTTCGAAACACACTCCAGCAGTCCTTCACGTACCACTTTTTTTTCCTCTTTCAACAACTCTCCACAATCAACCCTGCATTCTTTCTGTTTGGCCTTCAAATAGCTGTCTCAAGTAGCTCTCTTCTGCACTGCTCTGAGGATCAAAGTATACATTAAGGGCAATGTGTATTTCCTGCAATTAATTCATTTTCTCTCTCAAAATTGGATTTCTTTAGAGATTCATGCCTCAGTGAACAAGGCTGCAAATTAAGCCTATGTTTACCTTTCAATGACTGATCATAAAAAACTACATGGAAGATATACAGGGAAAGGAAAATCCTGTTCTTCAAGATATCAGCACATTACCCAATCCCATATCTTACAAGTAACTTGGTGTAAGTAACAAGTTACTTATAATTAATTCTATTTTATTAAACTACAACCTAACTAAGGTTTACCTAAAATTTGGAAGACTTACAACTCATAACTGGCTAGAGGATTCCAGCAGATGTAATCCAAAATGATCATTTTTCCAATCTCTGGTTCTATAGCAAGAGGATTTTGTGGTTAACTGCTATCAAATTGACTTTGACTTATGGTGGCCCTATGAATGAGAGACCTCCAAGTCAGCCATGAGTCATGTCTTCTCATGATATGTCCAAAGTCTCAATTTAGTCATCTTGGCTCCTAGGGGGTATTCAGCCTTGATGTGCCCTAGGCTTCATTTATTTGCCTTTTGAGCAGTCCACTGCATCTGCAGAATTCTGCTCAAGCACTGCATTTCAAATGGGTTGATTTTCTTCCTATCAGCTTCCTTCACTGTCCAGCTTTAACAACCATACATATTAGAAATACACTGTCATAGGCCATCCTAAATTTAGCATTCAAGGGCATATATATATTTATACTTCAAGCTCTTGTCTAGCTCCTTCCAAGGCCTAGTTTTTTTCTGCTTGACTGCATTCTCCATTCTGATTAATGACTGGACCAAGGTATGGAAAATCTTGAACTATTTCAATGTCTTCACTGTCTGCTTTTGAGTTATGTAAATAATCTGTGGTCATCATTTTTATTTTCTCAATGTGCCACTGTAAACCTTCATTTTCCCTTTCTTCCTTGGCTTTCTTCAGTAATTGTTCCAAGTCTGCTCTTTTCTGTTAGTAGTACAGTGTTTTCATATCTTAAATTATTCATGTTCCTCCCTCCAATTTATAACTCTTTCTCACAGTCCAGGCTTCTAGCGGTGTTTATATAAGAAGGGCTTCTTAATTAGGCCACAGCTGGGTAGGACACTGAGATTATATAATCAGAGGCCAGGATGGCAGAAAGCTGTTGGAGCCTAGATTCCATCAGTGGTAACAGCTGAGCTGATTCCTGTATTTCTTGTTTGTGTTTCTTGGATCTTTGCCCAGACTATAGATTCTGCTCTTGGACACTCTCTCCTTGGACTCTTGGTAAATTTGAACTTGGTTACTCTAAGCTTGCTAAGAACCTAGACTGAACAGAAAGCAAACTGTGCCTGCTAGCTCCTGCTATCAGCCCAGTTACACAGCTGAGAAGACTTGGAAGGCTGCCAGCACAGGATACCGCCATGTCAATGCCCTTGGTATCAGTCTAAAGTTTTTCTGGCTCCTGGTCAATCAGGCTCAATAGTGCAATCTATTTTTTACATTTTATTTAAATTCTGAGGAGATGTTCTTCAGGTTATATTTTGGCACAATGGTTAGTGTTTTTCTTTAGCTTTACTCTGATGTTTAATATTAGTATTTCATGGTCAGTGCCACAATCTGCTCCTGGTCTTGTTTTTACAGAAAGAATGGGGCTTCTCCATCTTCAGCTTCCAGCTATACAGTCTATTTGATTTCTGTATTGGTCAGCAGGTGACGTCTCTATATATAGTTGTCTCTTTCATTTCTTGAGGAATATGTTGCTGATGGGCAAGCCCACCAATAGCACTTCCTTCTTGTGATGGTGGGATTGCATGGTCCTGTGAGGCAGGAGGCTATGCTGAACACTGCAGTGCTTCCTAGTAGAGTCTCCTATGTCAGACAGGCTTTTGCTGAGGAGCCAGACTAAATGTGACAAACTACTGTGCAAAAACAGTAGTGGTGTATGTGTGTCACTGGTGCAGGATTTCTCAGAGATAGTGACAGTGGCACCATAGCTAAAGCTGCACAAAAGAAGGCATGGTAACCTTCCTTTGGAATATCTTTTACCATGAAAAACCTATGATGAGACAATCCAAAATGAAATAAGAGATATTGCCAAAAGATGACTCTCCCAGAGTAGATGGCATTCAACAAGCTACTGGGATACAGCAGAGGACAACTAAGAGTAGTGCTGTGGCTGGTGACACAACTGAATCCAAGATGAAAGGATGTTCAGCTCTTGATGTGCTCAGAGGAAAAAGGAAAGTCTGAAGCTGCACAATACACATTACAGGGATATGGAGTGTAAGAAGTATGAATTAGGGGCACCTAGACATATTCAAACAAGAAAAGGAACATATAAATATGACAATATTTGGGGTTTGTGAACTAAAGTGGACAGGAATGGGACTTTTTGAGTCAGATAATTGTACAGTATTTTACTCAGGAAATGAAAATCTAAGACAAAATGGGCTGGCATTAATAGTGAGAAAAGATGCAGCAGAAGCAATCAAAGGATATATTGCAAAGGCTGACCGAATCATATCTACAAGATTTCAGGAAAAATCCATAAATATAACCATAACTCAAGTTCATGCTCCAACAGAAGAGGCAGAAGAAGAATTTGAAAGATTCTGCACAGGAATCCAGAACGAAATTGACCACACACCAAAACAGAACTTAATTACAGGCAATAAGAGGTTACTTCATTCATTTTGCCATGCAACAGAACAGTGTTTTAGTTACTTCTGTAATTAGAGGATGTGTGTGGCCTCAATACTTAAATGTGTCTTGTACCACAGGCCAGAAGACTGCAGCAGTCTGATCTTTAAAAAATTATTATTCTTTTTTTTCTTTTCATTTTTATTCCTCCTTTCTCCTGGAGTGGAACCAAGGCAATTCACAAAAAGCATCTGCTGAAGCCTAGCAATAAAAACTTAAATAAAATTAAAAGTTATCACATTAAAATAATAGTATAAAAGCATACAAAAACATACACAAGTGAAAAATAAAGCACCCCCATCTTTGCAAGCAATTACCTGCTTGAACAAGAATGTATTTGTCTGTTGGAGAAAGGAGAGCAGGGAGGAGGCCAGCCTAGGCTCCCATGGAAAGGAATTCCAGAGGAAGGAAGCAGCCACTGACAAGGGGTTCTCCTCCTTCCTCACCAAAAGAGCCTGTGATGGCGGCAGGACCAAGAATCTTGCAGGTTTGTCTAGGGAGATACTAGTCTTTCAGAGAGTCTCGACCTAGGCTTTATAGGTCATGACTAGCACTAAGTTACCACTTCAGCTATTTTTCAATAATGGAAAGAAAGCAAGTAACTGACAAGAATAGCCTACTGCTTCTTCATGTTGGATTGGGAAGGAAGAGGGCTGTCAGCTGGCTCTTGCACACACTGAAAGCCAGCAACTGTGCTCCTGCCTCCCTCTTCCCTACAGCAGAAGAGCAGAAAACCCCTCTTCACATTCTGCTCTCTTTTCTGATTGGAAGGGAGAGCAACAGGCACTCCCCCCTCTCCCCATTGAATCACTGCAGCACAATAGGTGAAGTCAGTTTTCGTTCTTCACAATATTTTTAATATACCTTTACAAACATGGTGTAGTCATTTGAGATTTTGACTATGACTCTGGAGACTACGGTTCAGAACACCCCTTAGCCATGGAAACTGATTGGGTGACCTCTTGGTCTCAGAGGAAAGCAAAGGAAACCCCCTCTGAACAAATTCTGCAAAGAAAACCCCATGACAGGTTCACCTTAGGGTCGCCATACATCAGAAATGACTTGAAGACCCACAACAACAATGCTATTACTAGCTCACCTTTAGGTGGAACAAAATCACCAAGCAATAACATGTGGGTCTTTCGGCCACCTAGCTAAACTGGGACTTTTTACACCCTACTCACAAATCTGAGCAGAGAGGAAAGGAGAAAGTGTGCAGAAGACTGGATTATGTTTTTCACTGGAGCTTTTATTCCCAGGTATCTTCACTGGCACATCAGTCTGCCCAAAAATTCTTTTATTTCCTGACTAGGGCCCTTTTCGCACAGCATTTTCCATGCAAAAGAGGGCCTGGAGCGTCGTGCGATTGTGAGGAGCGATCTGCATGACACACTTACAATCGCGCTATGCTCCAGGGGCCAGCAGGCGCCAATCATGCACCTTTTCATTTTTGGCTGGAAGCCAAAAATGGTGTGTGATCGTGGATTGCTCCTGGGCCCTGTGCGCACTTACCTGGCATGCAGAGCCTCCAGAGCTGCACCGGTTGTGCTTCCTGCCCCAGTGCAGCCTAGGAAAGTCCCAGGCTGTGCTGAGGAAGGAAGAGGCAGGGCTCTCGGGTGAGCAGGCAGCTCATGCAGAACCAAAGGACCCTGGACACGAGAGCCTCTCGCCGGAGGCTGCTCGCGTGATCCCCGCACCCCAGCACCAGAAAAAGGTGAGGTGCGGAACGGGCCTAGGATTTCCTTTCAACAGACACAAAAGTGGCATAAAATGTTTCTAAGGACTTTAAGTTAATGGCTCCTCTTCTCAGTAACATTTTCCCTCTCTCCCAAATGAAAGGCAAGACAAATAGCCTGATAGCTAAACTAATTGATCAGATGAAGAACAAAGTAAGCAACCCTGGGGAGGTCATTCTACAACCAGGGTATCACCACTGAAAAAAGCCCAGTTCCCAGAGCACAAAAATCCAGTTGTTGGTAGTGACACCCTGAAAAGGGTCTTCAGTACATATCTTAACATACTGGAAGGTTTTTGTGGAAGGGATGTTTTGCCAGGTGCCAAGCCATGTAAGCAATCAGCCCTGGTATCCTTTTTTTCTCCCAAATTAAGTTATGTAGGATGTTATATTTCAGACCTGAAAATACATATAGCTACTTCCTTTCTACCTTCTAATGTGCATTCCCTCACTTTTGATCAATGACAGATCAAGATTACTAATTAAACTGGAAATTTTCTAACAAAAAGGGCAATTTGTTGGCAATTTCAGCATAAATCTAAGTACAGAAATAAATTATTAATTAAGGAAATGAGAGACAGTGCTAAAAAGCCAACGGTTTTTACATTCCCAGCTGGTTCTTTATCAAAGCCTAATTCTTTTTTATACAACTACTTTTTGCCTCCCCCCCCCCGCAGTCCCTTAGGGTTGAAAAATTATAATGTTTAGGTCATAAGAGCCGAACCACTTTTTCGAGAGCATGTCCAATAGGAAGGAGAGTGTTAAGACCTTTTGAAGTTAGTGATCACAGTAACTAATTCCCCTGCCAAGTTTTCAAAAAAATAAAATAAAGGAACCATATTACTGAAACCAGACATTTTCTCATATCTACTAAATCTGCAATACTACAGAAAGTTATAGAAACACTTGGAAGTCCATTACAGACCATGAATAAGGATAAGAAAAAGGAAAATGAAAAAGAAAAAAGAAAAGCAAATACTGTAAGAACATAATTTCAGACAAATTTATCCTCTAGTTTACAAAACACTTTTTGACTTCAATCCAGTTACTAGTCACAACTACAGAAGACTGACTGAATCAGCTGCTGAACTGGAAGCCAGTGCTGATGGAAGTACAACTGATTCAATGAAGGGATGGGAAAATGCCACTGTGGAACACATTTGGCCTCAAGATTATTTTTGTGCCTCCAGACCCCGTGTTTTTGCTCCCACGTGCCTCCATAACCCCTTAGGTGATGTGGAGGCAATCTGCCACATTTCTGAGGGAGAAGTGAGGGGATGAAGCCCAGCAACTTCACCAGATAATGCAACCTCTTAACCTGTCACAGTTACCCCTGATTTCATGGGTTTAGTCTAGCTGGGACTAGCAATTGGATTTAGGCCACAGTCCCAAAGACACATTGGTTCAAACATCCTGAGGCACAAAAATTCAATTCCACAAACACATGAATGTTTTCTAATCAGAGTGGAACAGACCATGACCATGCAGTGTTAGGCTGTGTTGTTCTGAGAATGGAGTCTACTAATATATTGACTGTCACACTGACAACATGTTTTTCTTCCAGTGAAGACACAGAAGTTCCTATTATGGTAAATGCAGAAAACCAAGCAGCTGTCAAGTGGATGGAAAACTCGCACAACTGTTTCCTCCTCTCACGAGCTCAAAACAGGGATGGTGGAGAGAGGCACAATAAAATCATGGATGGCATTTTTCAGCTTCATTCTGGTAAGGCTTTTAATGCAGGCATTGACATTTAATTTGAATTTAGATGACAATTTAACATTAACTTCACAGTTAACATTTCCCCTTTCCAATGTCAATATAATTGAATCAGTTTTTTAAAGCCTATTAATCATTAACTAAATGTATTAACCCTTCCCTATAACTTTTCTCTTTCTGTCCTTGCTGTACCTACCTGCATACAGTGACTATTAAAACTGTTCTTTCAACCAAAGCTTCTCTTCAGTCATATCCGTAGCTTCCATCACATTTCGTCATCCAAAAAATGCTGATGGTTTTTTAAATACCCAGCCACTATCTGTAGATGAAAGACAGACAAAAACAAAAGAACACCATTTTATAAGTAGTGCACATTCTGCTGTGGGTTGCCCTAAGCTCTTTAAACCATTGCACTTCTTTCTATTTTGGGATATAATCTTTGGTTTTTCAGACCAGATTTTCATATCCCAATCTGTCTGGGTTTGGGTTTGGCCTCTAAACATTGCAAGAAAGATTTGCTTTGAAATTATTGTGTGGTGGGAGAAGCATTTCCCAGGGTTAAAAATCCCTTTTTCATTAGTGATGCTTTTATAGAGGCTGACTAGATGTATGAGAAAACATAATTTGCCTTTGTCACAGAAAAAGTATCTGCAAAGACTTGTGGAGGGAGGGTGAGATCTACCTGGACTTTTTTGGTTTTGTTTTTTTGCTAAGAGGGAAATTGCTATGAGATGAATCCTTTGTTCTTATTCTAAAAATGGGAACTCACAACACACTTCAAAACTCAAGAGCTGTATTTGAGGCAAATCAGCAGAGGAGGAGAGGCAAGACAAATAGCAGCAGAATACAATGACATAAAGGGCAATGATAATGGCTTTTTCCTAAGAAGGAGCAGCTGTGCCAGAAGACATAAAGTTGATATTATTCACTTTCTCAGCAATATGGATGCAAATATTATTGTGACAGAATAAAAAGAACTGGTTCAATCACACAATTTACCTTGGCAGCAATGGTACCAATGTACTCTCCATCTTCCTACTATTTAACCTGCCCCTCCAATTTTCCCTTTCCAATTCCTTTTAAGAACACATTTGCAAAAGCAACTAAAGCAATAATTACAATATCATAGAAATAAACACACAAATGAGTGGCTTTTTTGTGGTTGTCTGAATTCATCTTCAAAGAGGGCAAGAAGACAGGTGCAATCTATAAGCACCTATTCAAGACGGCTTAACGGCTGCTGCACACCCAAGGCCCTTTTCGCACAGCATTTGTCATGCAAAAGGGCCTCTGGAGCATCGTGCGATTGCGAGGAGCATTTCACATGACATCCTTGCAATCACGTGACGCTGCCGGGGCCAGCAGGTGCCGATCGCACAATATTTCATTTTCGGCTTTTGGCCAAAAATGATGCGCAATTGCGCATTGCTCCGGAGCCCCACATGCACTTACCATCCGTGCGGAGCCTCCGGAGCCGTGGCCCTCGCGCTTCCTTCCCCATTGCAGCCTGGAAAATGTCCAGCTGCGCTGGGGAACGAAGAGGCAGAGCCCTCATGTTGCCTGCTGACTGGCAGGCACACAACTGCTGCAGAGCAGGAGCAGAGGGGATGTGACTGCCTCATGGAAGAGGCTGCTTGCGTGATCCCTATGTGACTGCGCTGGATGGAGGTAAGTTGCGGAAAGGGCCCAAGTGTTGCAATATAGACTGGAAACAGAAGGAGTCAACGTACATCTAGCCTGGTGGGGTATTTTTACTTAAAAAGCTACTGAAGATGGAGCAAAGAGTGGGTGCATCCTCCATAATCTGTCACACTCTGTCCCATTACTTGGGGTTTTGCTTTTGTCTCATGAGAGCTAGCATATTATTAAAGAGGAATGATCTTTCCAACAGCAGATCTGGATAAATGATCACTGCTTCAGCCCTTCTCTTTTAATATGAGAACCTTTTTTCTCTAGAATTGATTTGGTCATTATTCTCTATCTTATCATTGCAAATCTGCTACCAATGATTATATGTTCATCTAATCCTAGCTCTGTAATAATGACACTTAGAAGATTTATATCTTTAGAGATGGAAACATAAATGCAGATGGAAGCAAAGACATAAAGAATAGGAGAGGGAGGAAAGGGAATGTAATATCTACCGGCAATGGACTAGGATAGGCATTGCCCCTGGACTGCCAGGCAGTGGAGGCCACTTGGAAGAGATGGAACTCTTCCTTCATACCTTCTAACACTGCATAGATGAAAACTGGGACATGTGCGGCCAAGCCATGTCAGAGTGTGGTTAAAATGGCAAAAGGCAGCAAAGAAGAAGAACACACAAGCAAAGAGAGGCTGCAGCAGTTTGCTTCTACCTGAGTCTACTGGGAAGGGCAAGATTTCTCCCTCTCCTCTTCTCTCTCTCCTGTTGAATTAATTAAATGCAAAGTATCTTTGAACTCAGTTTGCAACAACTAAAGTAAGCTGAAGATGAAGGAGAAAAGTGGGAAGAGGAGAGAAAAAAACTGGGATATTTAAGAAGTAGTTGAAAGAGTGGGACAACAGAGAATTGAGACTTTCCCTGCCAAATCAAGACAGTTGGAGGGTATGCTCCTCTCATTGGTTGAGTGAGAGCTTGGGCTCAGTCAACTGGCACTTCTAATCACACTGGTCCTCCTTCAGTGGTGAAGACTGGCCCAGTCCTCCTCCCTGACTCCTGTTATGTGACCTCCACTACTTCATTTTGTTGGGCCTACTCTTCCTCCTGACGCCTCTTCCTTCACTCCATCAGTCAGCTACCTAGAGCTGGACTGCTAAAAAAAGGTAAATAAATGGGTTCTAGAATAAATCAAGCCTGGACTTTCCCTAGAGCCAAGATGACTAACCTGAGGTTGTTGTACTTTGGCCATATAATGAGAACACATAATGCTTGGTAAGGCAGAAGTGAGAGTCAGTGTGGTGTAAAGGAGTGGTTTGAGCATTAGACTACAACCCTGGAGACCAGGATTTGATTCCCCGCCAGCCATGGAAAGCCACTGGGTGACCCTGGATGTATCATAGACTCTCAGCCCCAGAAAACCCCATGATAGGGTTACCTTAGGGTTACCATAGTTCAGAAATGATTTGAAGGCACACAACAACAACAAAAACAAAGGCAGAAGGCAGTAGGAAAAGAGGAAGACCACATTACAGATGGATAAACTCAATCAAGGAAGTCATGGCTCTGAGTCTGCAAGACCTGAGCAGGACAGTTGACGTCAGGGTGACTTGGAGACTTCTTATTCATAGGGTCACCATAAATTGAAGTCACCTTGACAGCAGATAACAACAACAAATGAAGGAAAAAAAGTGATATTCAGATGCATTTCAGAAGCTGTTTCCAAGTAGTCTGTAAAAGGCTCCGAATATATATTTTTTTGCTTTTGTTTTGTTTATTTGACTTGTTTCATTTCACATGTGCATATTGTTAGTTTTGAATAAAAAGCATACTGAAACACATTGAGCATCTGTTTTTTGTGGTATAGGAATTTATGCCTATTATTTCCATGCTATTGCTACCTCTGGTACCAAATTCTCTGTTAAAGCCATGCCCAGCAGTACATCTACTTTGTTACCTGAAGTATGCCTGTACTGCAATTTCATCACATCCAAATTCATATCCAAACCTTCATGTGGCCCTTTCAAAAATACACCATATAGTTACTTACAAGCTAGACTTACATAAAGAGTGCTTTGTTGGCTCATTGTATCTTCAGTCTTATGGCATTTTACCCTTGCTGTATCAAACAATCTTCACTGTCCAGATCCTTTGGTCTGACACATGCCATAAGAGTGTTTTTTGTTCAGTTTCAAAACTGCAAAACTACAGGTGGCTTTGTGGCTGCACATGAAATTTAGTTTTCTAGATCCAGTGAATATTCAGTTGTACTGGATGACTTGATACACATCAGGACCTAATAAAATTCAAATTGGCAGCCAGATTTTCTGTAAGAATCTCCTGCTCAAGATAAGGGAAATGGAACTGCAGAACAAACTTTTTCCATCAGCTTTTTCTCATATCTATCCAGGATAACTTGAATTTTGGGCATGTAAGTAAACTGCATTGAACCCTGGCAGCTCACACTTCCCTAGCAGAAGTGCTGATATTAGATGTGGAGTAAGATGAAGGAGCAGATCCTTTCTGTGTCCTTGACATAGTCTTTGTAAACCAGTTTTTCTGCTTGTGTACAACTAGAAAACACCCCACAGACAGAAGACCTATCTTTGCCTGATTTTGTGAACTTCATCACTAACACCGAAAATCCTAGGAGTGCATCTACTCTACAGTCGGGGCATTTTAATACCACTTTTTTAAGTTTCATGACTGTATACTAGAGAATCCTAGGATTTGTAGTTGGTGAATTTAGTTGGATGCTGCACTGCTCTCTGTTGAAATTCTCTGATAAAGAGTTCTAATGAGCTCTAGAGCAAGGGGTAAATGCTCGAGCAGAGAATTCTAAGCATCTTATTGAACTACAAATCCCAACATACTACTCAATGCAACTACAACAGTTAAAGTACTATAATTATAAAGTACCTATAGTGTAGGTGTACTCTAGGATCCAGAAAAAGACTCTAATGTTCATTCCAGATTCCAAGAAGTGGTATGTCTGCTATCCCTTCCAAAATAGTGCCCAGGATGTCTGGGGATCTTTTCCTTCTAATAATATTTTTTTTGTAAAGGACTGCTGTGGCCTGGTACTTAATATTTAGAAAGAGCAGTTGTGGAAGTCAGCTATTCAACATATATTAATTCACACTATGGGGCAAGAAAGATGTTCTGGAATTAGTCAAATGTACTTTTTATTAAAATTTCATATATGGAGTGTAGGGTTCGTATGCAGATGCATGCACAATTGCCCCAAGTCTTCTCAATGAAATGTGTGTTAAAAATGTTACAAATAGGAACTATCAGTAATATCTTCAGACTCATTCTCCACATTGCAAAACTGCTAACTCTTTAAAAAAATTTAAGTCATGAGCCTTCTAATATTTGGACTGCAAGATTACATCTGTGCTGATGACAACCCAGGGGTTCTGATGCAGATGCCATCAGTGAGATATGTATTTACGTGTATGCATGTCACCACAACTCTGTATGATCGGAGCATAAGCAGAGACTTCTGCAAACCAAATTGAATCTCATAGCCTTTTAAAGACTGAACAAAATTATTACAGCATCAAATTTTGAAGATTCTGCTCTGAGTTTACACCATGGTTAGTCTATCAGTCTTTAATTGTGGCAAGATTCTTTATTGCTTTGGGGGTTACAGACTTAAATGACTACTCTTCTGAAGACTGACAGAAAACAAACTCTCTTGTGTCTTCTTTCACCTTTGTTGTACTCCATTCCACAAGTGTTTTAAAGTGCTGAGATCATTACCTGCTAGGTCCCCTTACAAAAGCAGATAAATTCTGGCAGAAAGCAGTATTCTACAAAGGCCTCAATAAATGACAAGTGCTGCCTGAAGGAATTCCAATCTAATCTATTCTGTTTGATCACAGGATATTAATACAGAATTTCAGTGAAAGGCAGAGGTTGTTTTTTTGTTTTTAAACAGCACAGAAGCTCAGATATAATCTGAAGAGGTTTCACATGCAACATATTTGATAAAGCAATGTTAACATACTCTCAACATTTCTTCAAGGCACTTTTGTTTCACTGCTGATAAAATGCTGAACAAAGTTACAAACTTCAGCCTACTGTACCCTCCTCGCCTCTACCATTTTTTTGGCTTAGTTTATTATCTCATCTATCTCAGAATTTATTTTTAAGTTTTCTAAGTTCAAGATGCAACTGTGATGGTGATGGGACTGAAAGACAGTCCTTCTCTCAGGATCTTGCATTTTCCTTTGGACTTTTTGTCTCTCATTGTCAAATTTAAGATTTTCAGTGAAAGGCTATCTTTCAGTCCCATCACCATCACAGATGCACTTGGTGGGGAAATGGCAGAGTCTTCTTCATGGCTGTTCCCAGGTCGTATGTAGAATTCCCTCCAGCATAAAGCTAGGTTGCTCCCTCTCCCCACTCAACTTGCAGGCAAAGATGTTTTTGTTTACCCAGGCTTTTGATTGCTAATTAGCCACTGCAGAAGGTCTTTAAACTGGAGTTGTTGTATATTTTAACATCATTATTATGTTTCAGCTGCTTTTTAACTGTTGTAAATAAATGTTTTCAACATAACTGCTTATTTGATTTTAACTTGCCGGCCAGCCCCTCCCAAAACTGCAAACCCCAGGATTCCATAGGATGTTGAAAGTGGAATAATCACGCTATAAGAGTGTAGTGCGGAAATGGCCAGGGTCACCTTAGGGTTGCCATAAGTCAAAAGCAACTTGAAGGTACACACCCAGAACAACATCTTATTGTAACTATAGTCTGTTTTAACTTATATTGTAAACTGCCTTGGGCCCCACATTGGTATAAAGGTGGGATTAAAATAAAATTAAATGAAAACTTAGGTTGTATAAACCAGACACACTAAAGTCTAGCATTCTGTTCCCAGAGTGACTAAGCAATTCATTGTGGAACGCCCAGAGGCAGGACATGCTCATGTCCACAGAAAGTAATCTATAGATGCATAGTGCCCCAGCTCTTCAGAGCACATATGTATATGTATGTGCGTATGTGCAAGTGTGTGTCTTCAAATACTCTATTGACTTATGGCAACCTCATGAATTTCATTGGGTGTTTTTGTAGGCAAGGAATACTTACGGGTGATTTTTGCCATGTAAATGTATCTGATGTAAAAAGAAATGGGAAAGAAGAAAGGGTAAGTAGAGAAACTATATGATCATGTAACAACTGGCAGCTGTTCTGAACATCAAAACCTTTAGCTACAGAGGTCCAAACAGTGACTGCTGAAGCAGCTTGTTTTACGTCTGACTCAATCAGAATTTTCTGGTATATTCCCCATCTGCAGGTTACCTAATTTACTGTTGTTATTAAAAAGCAGAATATCTCATCCAGTGCTGAAATACAAAGATATTTGTAAACCTTGAATTGAGAGAGACATCAAACACAATTAAGTGGACTGATTTCATGAACAAGAACTGGCATTGCAGACTTATAACATTCAGAGAGGGCTCCTATAGCTCCAGAAAGTGGGGGAGGGGAAATATCCAGGGCCCAAACCAAATCAGAGAAAGGAATGAGAAAGAGGGTGGTTTGGCATGGTAGCTCTATATTTTCTCTCTCTGGCTCATCTCCTTCCATGGGCATAGGGAAGGGCATTGGGAGACGGTTTGTGATGCTGAGAAATTGGGCTGTGAGCCATCTTTAGTTGGCCAGGCAGCAGCTGGTGGAAGAGGAGGAGGACCAACGACAGATTTTTAAAGGGCTGTGAGGCCTGATCAGAGCTGCAGAGAGGAAAGATCCCCCTGGAAAAGACATGCTTGAGGGGGGAGTAGGGATTGAAGAAACTTGCAACTAATCAAATGTGTGAAAGTTACACCCACAAATGTGGAAGGCCAACTGTAGTTGCAAAGGTACTACTAAATGAGTGCAGAATAAGTGGCCAAAGAATATGAAGCCTTATAGTGAATGTATGTTTACCAGCTTAATCATGGACATCAAAATCATAATGTGGCCTCTGGCTGGTAACAAATCCACATTGTTTTGTGTTTTTTTTTACAAATGAGGAGTAGTCAACAACTTATTAGCTTACCAGCTATTCAGAAGGCATTTTAATTCTCTTCTAACAATCACTTCACTGTGGTTTCTCATGTCTAATAAGGTCTTTTGGAGCTCTCACCTGAAGCCCAAATGTATCATTTCCTTTGATTTGTAGCCACAAGAGTTTAAGGCATTAACTCCACCTTTTGTGAAATATCTGAGGATAGGTCTGCTTCTGCATGAAGATGATGTAGCTGGTTTGCAAACCAAAGTGAGCCAGTCTGCTATTTACCATCTTTATTTCATTCTGCTATTTGTATAGATCCAGTCTCAAAAATATAATGAGTACCATTTTATACATTATTTTTTACAACACTGAAATTAAAACTTCTGAAAAATAAAAACCCATAATGTTTCTTTTTAATGCTTCTCCTGGAATAATGATCTACTTTGCATGACTGTTCTTATTGTGGGACATCTGCAGGACCAGAGATAAAGACCACAGGCATGGAGATACAAAGGCCTGATTAGAAAAACAAGCTTTAATTGTAGTTGATCATTGATAAAATCCATAACCTTGGATTGGGGAAGCTGTAGCCTGTATTCACTCAATGGCCTAATTTTGAAGGAGGGTGGCACAGCGTGAGAAAGAAGCTGTGATAAAAAGTGAACAAGCCATGGAGTCCTGCAGATTCCACCAACTTTGCTCTGCCTCCACACACCATCAGGTATGCTCCTGACTGACTTTTACCGATGGGTGAACAACCAATGAGAAAAGGATTCCTTATCCTTGCTGTAAACAAGAATGAATAAAGTAGATGAAATGCTCTTCTTAGCTAGCAGCCTGAAACAGGCACTCTAAGCAATGAATTGAGCTTTATAATTATTCTTGTGCTTCACTAACATAGGTCTTGACATGGCTTGGAATCAGGTTAGGAGTGCCAGCTCCACATATCTGTCCACATCTAATATCTGAGAAGTAAGATTCCCATCAGAGCCTTCTCTCAGTTTCCCCAGCACTCACATGTGTGTGTTATCGCAGAATGCACCTCTCCCCTTAATTATGCAACGGTCCCCCAGGAATAATAGCCTGACCCATTCTTTCAAGTCATTTCAGCAATGGCTGAAATTCAGGCCTTTAGTTTAATCCACTCTTTTTTAAATCCTGACCTTATGTTTTATGTTCCCCTTATAGCTTTTCATGTATGTTTTGCATTCATTTTATTATGTTTTGAAAAACTTGGTGAAATGTCCTGAAAATTTAATTCAAGAGCTGGACATAGATCCCTTGGACGAATAGATAAGCAATAAATAATAAGATGCCAGTCTTGTATTAGCCTATAGTGACAGAAACAATCTTCATAAATAATACTCAAAACAACATTACTGGGATGGTACCTATTTTAACAATCTGCAGTGACCTATTTGTAGGTAATTGTGGAGATGTCTCCACTGGCTTTGCTGTTGCTACTGCTTATAATAACAATAGTACTATTACTAAGAGTCTAAATACTCTAAACACAGCTATGAAATTGTGTCTGATTTTGGAAGTTAAGCAGGGTCAGGACTCTATTAGTGAGAGAGCGGCCAGCAAATACCAGGTGTTGGAGGTTACATTCAATGGCAAATGGTAAACCATCTCTGAGCGTTCCTTGCCCTATCAAATTCATAGAGTTACCCTGAATCATCAGGCAACTTGAAGACGCATATGCTACTGGAGGAGGAGGATCATCATCACAATCACCCCCCCCACACACACACACACATCCCCATCATCCCCCCTCACTGATCTATTTATATCCTGCTGTTACCAAGGTCTTGCACTGACCATTCACTGTCCTTTTTACACAGCTGAATGTTACAGCAAATGTAAGGTCGTGAGGCTTTTTCAAGGTGATCATGAAGTGAGAGCAGGGTTTTCTCCCATTGCCACAGTGTCCCTACATGAATCATATTTGCACTTACTCTAGCTTGCAAACTTCACTGGAAACTCTTTGTCTCTTTTAACTGTGCGCAGTACCTAAAATAGTCTCCTTCCCATTATGTTGATATGCCACCATTCTTTTTTCAGCAGAACAGTTCAGAATAATGACACTGCACAAATGCAATACATTTATAGTTTTAATGCACTAAATAAAATAAGAATTAGTTGCAGTGCTCTTAGCACATTATACCCATTCTGAGTGACTCTTCAAGGCAATCTAGCTTAAATAAAGGGGACAACTTATTGTAGTGTCACAGAAAATTCACATGGTACTCAGGAAAAATAAAGAACCATTCTTAAAAATGCACTACATGGTACATTGAAGGGGATGAGCAATTTTGATAAGTGGAGAATCACACTGCCTCTGAACCCACTGGTAGCCATACACACCTCTCTGCCTTTGCATCAGTGAAACAAGACAAAAATGAGAAGCAAAAGCCTTTTAAATAAAGAAAGCAATGGGCATGCCTCTTGTTTTCAAATTCAACAATAATTCCAGAAGCCTCCTTGAAAAGCTTGAAATGATGAATTCTTTGAAAAAGGGAACTGCCATTTTGCCCCAACTGCCAGCACACCAAATTTCAATGGTACAGCAGCAAAAATGGCAGTAACAGAGGGAAGAAGGGGCTGCAAAAATGGGTACATCATGTGCTCCCTGGGGTCTTGAACTGGATGCAGAGACCCACCTACAGAAAGGGTAATCAGAAGCTTACTGTGCTGTCTTATCTTCTTCTTGCCAAAAAGTACAGGAGACCATGAAAATACCCCATCTAGAAACAGTGTTGAATGGGGTGGACTCTGGCATGGTAGACAAAAGGTATCACCAAGGAAAATGGACAGAACCATCTTTTGTGAGTGGAAAATAAGATGTCCCTGCATTATTTTATATTATTTATTTATATATTTTTATTCTGTCTTCTATGGCTAAAAACCCTGTCAAGGCAGTTCACAACTAAAGGGATAAAAACATTTAAAACAACAACAACACAGTAGTAGGATAACATGACACCCAAAATATATATAATTAGCAAGCCTTATTCAATTAGAAGCATGTTAGAGTAACTGAGTACTTCAAGTTTGATTTAAAACAGGGATAGAAGGAAGAAAACATGCTTCCCAAGGCAGAGGGATTCTACAGGATGAGGGTCAACTCTTATGTTCCACTTAGAGGAAGCTGATGGGGAGAGGAGGTGGCAAGATTGATGGCTTCCAACCACTGTCTTCTGGATCCAACCCACTCCTTCTATCTTTGTGGAATAAACTGAAGTAAGGATGAATCTTGTCCAAGCACTTCAAAATGACAAGGCACCGGCTTTGTCTGTTTCTTGGACCAGCGAAATGAATATATATATATATATACATAATTTATCCCCATTTATCCCCATTTATCCCCATGCAGATTGAAAATGAGTGAACGAGGGAAGAGAATGAATGAAATGGTGGGGGAGTGACTCAACTGCCAACATGAATACTTTTTTTTTTTGAGAGGCATTTAAAAATTATTTTCTTGAACAAAACATATCATGTTATGCTATATATGAGATAACACACAGAACTTCCCTTTAAACTACAAACCTTAAAAGGTTTAAATGATTAAAAGAAAATGCAGTCTGTCTGGTCTTGAAAAGAGAGCTGGCATCTCTCCTTTAAGTCTACAAAACAATTTTGTGAAGAATGTAAATTCTGTTAGGCTTCAAAAGCAGCAAAGATAAATTTTTCAGTGCTGGAGCCAAGCAACATCCACTGTCTCTTGAGGCTTTCACATTCTTTCTGGTGTTCTGAAACATGATATGTACTTGTCCAAACCATGAAAACCTAAAAGGAGCTCCAGTGGATCAGAGCAAAGGCCTAGTCCAGCATTTTGTTTCCACAATCACCAACCGGTTCTCTATGGAAAGTTGACGTGAATACAACAGCACCCCCCTATACGTTCCCTTGCAATTGGTATTTCCAGGCATACCATCCCTGACAAGAGGTAACATTTAGCCATCATGACTAGTAGCCAACAGAAGTCTTACATTTTGCAAATTTGTCTAATCCCATTTTAAAGCCATCTAGGTTGACAACTATCATTACATCTTGAGGTAGCAAATTCCGTAAGTTTAATTATGCACTGTATGAAAAATGACTTACTGGTATTTTTACTTTTTCATGGATCTCTCATTGTTCAGCTGCTCTGCAAGATGGTTGCAGTTGACCATATAGCACATACATTGAAAGGAAAGAAATTCTCACAGAAATTACTCATGAAGTAAGGCATTCCACTGATTACAGCTCCATGGAAAATTCCAAGTGAGTAACTTCCTCTATCCAACACTAAAGGTGAATTTATCCCTTCCATCTATCTGTCTCATCTGAGCTTTTTTCTCCCCACCATGAACAATATGAATTCTTACAGGGACAACCAAAAGCCTAAAAGCAAGCATTTATCCTCCTTTCAGTTGACTTCCACCTGATATGCTCCCTGCTTAGGGGAATACATCTACGTCTACAAGCTTGGTTTCCAGAAACACTTGACTACCAGTTTCAGTTTCAGGAACCCCATCTAGGACCTCAGGTGATGGTACAACAACCATGAACTTAGCTGGCTCTTCCTCTTTCCCTTTAACGTCAAAACACAGAAATAAATGTCCAGATGAGGAAGATTAAGGAGAACAAATAAGCCCTTGGGTGATGGTAGAGCAGCTGGTGATTTAGCTGGTTCATCGTTTTCCAGCTCTTGGGAGCAAGACTGCAACCATAAGAAGATCCATGGGCATAAGCAATTACCCACAAACTGCATTCAAATTTGATTCTGTTGTTGCTCTAAGTAGTTTACATAAGCTAAAGTTTATTTACTCAAAGGAGGAGGGAATATTATTTTGCTGTTTCATTTGTACACACATATTGCAGTTTTCCACCAGCAGGTGAAGCCATTTTTGTAGAAAACACAATACTCTGTCGACATGAAAGCTCCACTCACCTCCAAAATTCAGGAATATGTTTCTAGATAAAGAAGATTGAAGAGAGAGGTAACCTGATGGAAGCAGACCCGAATGGAAATTAATCACCCCATGAGATTAAGGGAACAGAATGGCTGCAAGGTGGCAGGACAGCAGGGAGAAAGTGAGATCGTGCTATATTGCTATAGGCACTTAGAAGGAGGGATTTCAAATTTTCAAAATCCTGGCCATATTATGTTACTTGTTCTGGCATTTTTTCCACCTGCAAACTTCTAAAATAATGAAGACAATTTGCAAAGCCAGTAATTGCAGAACAAGAAGTTCTATTAAGAAGAAAAGCAAGTAAAGAATGACAAAGGCCATGATTGCAGTTTCTTTTGTTTTGCTCAGAAAATATATTTAAAAATATTCGCTACTCTCAATATAGGCCACAAGTTTAGAAAATAATCCCTTTGCTCAGCAAGACTTCAATAAATGCAAGGCTACTACATATATGTGTCTTGTTTGTGGTCACTCCCAGATGTTTTCCATTCCTGAATTCCAGTCAAGCTATCATGCATTTTTCACTTTTGTAAACCTGATTCACATCTATGCTCTGTACAGTGCCTAGCAGATGAATACAATGAACACTCAGTAACACTTCTACAGCTACATGGAACTTTGGATGAAAATGAATGGCTCAGTAAAGTCAACAGTATTAGAATTGGAAAGGTCAAAAATGTTAAATGCACGATTTTTACCATCTGATACTATCGTTTGGACAAGACAGCTGGCATTCTTCTACATCTTACTTTAGCATTACCCTATTTTAATATGAATTCCTGACAAAGGCACTCTTTGCATGGTTGCATTCACCTATAACCAAATTTTCACTTGTCTGTGATCCTGTCTGGCTGAACACAGATAGGATAAGCTTGTGCCATAAATAAATGTAACATGAATAAATTTATCCAATACTTAATAAAAGCACCTTTGGCAAAATAATTCAAATATTTCAATATATCACTTTTAAAAGAAAGCTATATAGAAAAGTATATTCCTCAGTCTTACAGTGAGTTATATTTTTTCATTTCAATTGTTTGTGTGCTTTCAAAGTGTTCCTGTGAATCATCTCAAAGAGGTTGGTCATTGTTATTCATATTTTATAACTGATGACAAGACTGAGAGCAGCTTGCCCAAGGCCACTCTACTCAACATATCCATGCATGAAAAAAAATGTTGCCAATGGTTTCAAGACAAAGAGAATTATAGAATCATAGAATCATAGAAATGTAGAGTTGGAAGAGACCACACAGGCCATCCAGTCCAACCCCCTACCATGCAGGAACACTCCCAACAGATGGCCATCTAGCTTCTGCTTAAAAACCTCCAAAGAGGGAGATTCCACTACACTCCGAGGCAGCATATTCCACTGCCGGACAGCCCTGACCATCAGGAAGTTCTTCCTGAGCTTCAGGTGGAATCTCCTTTCCTGCAGCTTGAATCCATTGCTCCTTGTCCTGGTCTCTGGAGCAGCAGAAAACAAGCCCTCTCCCTCCTCTACATGGCATCCCTTCAAATATTTAAACAAGGCTATAATGTTCCCTCTTAACCTTCTCTTCTGCAGACTAAATATACCCAGCTCTCTAAGTCTATCCTCATAGGGCATGGCTTCCAGGCCCCTCACCATTTTGGTTGCCCTCCTCTGGATTTGTTCCAGCTTGACCATGTCATTCATGAATTGGGGTGCCCGAACTGAACACAGTATTCAAGATGAGGTCTAACCAAAGCAGAGTAGAGTGGTACCAGTACCTCTCTTGCTCTAGACACCATACTCCTATTGATGCAGCTGAGAATTGCATTGGCTTTCTTGGCTGCTGCATCACACTGCTGACTCATGTTCAGCTTGTGGTCTATTAAGACTCCTAGATCCCTTTCACACATACTGCTATCCAGCCACGTGTCCCCATCCTATATTTCTGTATTCCGTTTTTTCTACCTAAGTGTAGGACCTTGCACTTCTCTCTGTTGAATTTCATTTTGTTAGCCTTGGTCCAGCTCTCCAATCTGTCCAGGTCATTTTGAATTTTGTTCCTGTCCTCTGGAATATTAGCAACCCCTCCCAATTTGGTGTCATCTGCAAATTTGATGAGCATGCCCTCTATTCCTTCATCCAAGTCATTGATAAAAATATTGAACAGCACTGGGCCCAGGACAGAACCAAATGGAGGTATATTGTCACATGAAGAATAAGGCTGCATACTTGGATGTAATAATTCAATGGGATTTTCTTCTAAGTAAAACGTACATAGTTCAGGACTGCACTATGTAACTAGTTCCACTGGCTCTGATATTCTCTTACAAAAGAGATACTTAAGTCAAATTCAAGAGATGAAGACAATATTGTGTATTAGCAACAATTTCTTACTCTGCAAACCATGAGATCAGAGATTTGTCTTAAACAGTTTCAAAACCAGATGGCACAAAAATACATTTTGCCAGAGTATTTTCTAGTATTGTGCCTAAGAGACTAATCTGTTTCTTCCCATTCTTGGTGCACTTTCCAAAGGCAGTATTTCCATGAACATACATGTTATGTTTGCAATCATTATTTTGGCTAACTTTACAGTTCTGAAGAGATAGTGTCAAGCACTGTTCAGAATAAATGCTGTAGTAGGCCAAATCAGACATATCACAGCAGATACATGTGAACAATGGATCTTTTAACCCCTTATACACCAGGATTTTTTTAAAAATAATGCACTGTATGACCTAAGGGGTACTTCCTGTTTCCATTGTTTTGAGGATTGGCAGTAGGGTTATGGTTAGGATATATAGCAGCATTACAGTTAGGATTAATTGTAGGGTTTAACACATATTTCTTGTGTTTTCTGAACACACTGAGAATTGCAATGGGAGAACAACTGAATAATTTTTCACTACTGTTTCTCACCATAATTATTTTCAGAAAAACATCATAGAACAGATTGGTCCCAATATGGTACATTGTTACATTGATTGGGAAATAAAGGTACTCCCGTGGCAAAAACCAGATTTCTTAAAGACAAGTTTCATCCCAGTTTTACTTCTTTATTTTCTAGCTGGGCCATCTGAGGGCTTAAAATGCTCCCCAACCATTCTGCCAGCCAGTCTTACGGGGGGGGGGGCTTGGCTCTCATCAAGCACTCACAGGGACATGCATGTCTTCTCTATGGTTGTGTCTTTTCAGGCCAGAAGCAGTGGGCAGTATTCCACACTCTTTCTTGATTCTTCTTAGGAACCCCAACACCTTCAGGATGTATCTAATAGTACTTTCATATATTTATACCCTAAACCCCTTCCCTCCCACCTAGTCAGTCTGACCCAGAACTACAAAATCTGCACTCAACAATTCATATATTAAAATTTAACTGTGCATATTTTATATATAACTTTTACTTTACTGGCTACTACTCACATGCATTAACACACCGTCCAGTGTTTCTAGAATATCATTTCAGTAGGAAAATCAGTAAATCAGAAATGAATGGAAGTAAACAGTTATTTCTGCAGATATGTCAACATCCTAGCTCTGCTTTTTCTGCCTTCTTCATCTCCCTCACTTTCCTTCATTACCTTAATTGGGAGGAGGGTACATAGGAAGACCAAGGAAAAACCAGAAGGAGAAAGCATGTATTGCATCAAGGAATGTAGAGGTTTAGTTTAAATCTCTTCTTATTCTTCCTTCCATTTAACTGTGTGTTATTCTAGCTCAAGCCAATTCAGAAATTACAAAGCTAGAAGTTTAATAACATGAACAACCCACATATTTGTCTCGGATTCTGCAGCAATATCTGAAATACACTACAAAAAGTAACTTGGTGCTCATTGGAGGAATGAAGACTTGAAAGTCTTGTCTAACAGCAAGCATTTTCACTATAATTAACGTGTGATAGTGATAAAGATAATATTGTACATCAGAAATAACATAAACATATCTTGAAGTATCCAGTGGAGTTTGTACTGGCTATTATCATTGCGGAGTTACTTGTCTTTAGACAGTCTTAGCAGCTGACCACTTTGGAGATTCCTCTGAAAGATTTGTGTTGGATTCCTTGGGACATCTGGACCTACTGCTTCTGTAAGCTCTTTCCACAGTGCATTTTCTTTCTCCTTTTTGACATATTGTGCCTCTAGTTACTGAAGAATTGAACAGTGAAATGGTGTACATTTCTCTACGATCATTTCCACACTACACTGTTATAGTGCTATTATTCCACTTTTAACATCCTATGGAATCCTGGGGTTTGTAGGTTAGGGAGGGGCCTTTAGGATTCTCAGCCAGAGAGCTCTTTGGCCTCAGAAAATTACAAACTACAAACCCCAGAGTTCCACAGGATGTTGAAAGTGGAATAATAGCACTGTAATAGTGCAGTATGGAAATGGCCAAAGTGTGACAAAGCCCCACAAAACTCTGAAAAGAGTGAATAGTTCTACAAAACAAGAAAAACCTTAAAACTGTTGTAGGAAGCTGAGCTTATACAACAAGAAAACAAAGTCTCATTTTATTTTTCACTCTTAAAAGACAACAAGTGAAAAAACTTGAGACAAATGTTTAATAGTTCTTGCAATTACAGGCTCTTACTGAACTGCTAGGGAACATTTTATGCTTCTGAACTGATTGCTATATATTTTCCAAGGGCCAAAGGTTCATGTTTGCTATATATAAATCAGGTTCACTCATATTGTTAAGACATCATAACACATGCATTACTTTCAATACTTTTCTAATATTCAAGAGAGATAATCAGCAAAGAGGGGGGTGGGGCACTATCATTCTCCTGCTCCCAAAACTAAAAGTTATTTATCTTTCTCAAAGTGACAACATTCAAAGATGAATTCAAATTGAGCACATCTGCAAACCATTTGGCATGAAATCTCCTACCTCATTATAGGCCATATCCATTCTGTCTGAACATCTGCTCTAAATGAGGAAAGAATAGCATACCAAATAAGGAACCAAATGCTCTCTTATAAAGTACTTGCCATAATAAAGATTTTAAAAAAGATAAGATATTAATAAAATGTGCACAGCTTCTTTTTTGTTTGGGAAGGGACTTCTTTTGCAACAATTGTCAAAGAACAATAGGCATCATGTTTTCAGGGAATGTTAACACTAGTTTCCACCAAGGACCAATTCTTATTTCCTCTGCATTTAAAAAAAAAATTAGAAAATGCACTGCAACTGCTCTATGGAACCAGAAACTCTGCTTCATTTAGTTTCAACTCCATATGAGCTTTAAAAATTTATCTTGCCAGATTATTGGGATTGTAGCCTATGTGTTCCTCCCCAGCTATGCACTGTCCCAAGTATGAATAACCATATATTGTATTATACTAACACAATCTTGTCTCCTCCCTACTTTTTCTGGGCATTAAAGCCAGTTGTAAATAAAAACAACTCAAACTGCTTCTAGAAGCATCTGAAGCATTGTTTTCATCTGAGTTCAACAAGACAGAATTCTGGAACTTTCCAAATGCCTCTCTCAGGAATTTTGTGCCTGAATTGGGACATAACAGGGATACCTGAAAATGAATTTGAGATTAAACTTTGAACTCCTACAAAAATATAGTGGTGTAAACTCTCTTGAACGTAGTGTAGGGATTTACAAGTTATCAGTGTTATCTTAAATGGAATTTTGAATGCAAGGAGAAGCCAGCGTAAGCTGGTGTGACTATACTGTGCTCTGACAACCCACCTCATCAGAAGGCGAAACACAGTGGGGTTTTTTTTGGGGGGGAGGGAGTTTTCAAAGTGTTGTCAGGTGAGCATCTCTATATAAAGGGGATTCATGCGCTGGAGCTGTGTTCAAAGTTTTGATACTATTCCCACCAACTACATACTGCACTCTGCAATATCAGTCTTGTACCGCTGAACACAATGAATTCCCCAAGGAATGCCCCGGGGAATGTGAAAAATTCCATCAGCTTCAGTGGGAATATTTATGCTTTACAAACTTATCAGCCATAAACAAGAAAGGTTAAATTGGGTCCTTAACCTCTCTTGGAAAGGAAAGTACTGTAGATGTGAAAAATAAGTGTACTGAAATGACAGAACAAAATGTTTGTGTGTGTATGCATGCGTGAAAAAGAAAATGGTGGACCTTGCAGCACAGAGAGAATTTTGCTAATATTTTAGACCTGCCCACCATGAATAGTTTGTATAAGATTATGAACTGTGCACATCCCTTCTTCTAGGGAAGGAAAACATTCACATCCAGCTACTTCTCTGCTATTGCTGATACAACAGATTGGTGCTCTGAACCTGTTAGAGTAAGATGTGAGTGAGGTGTGGATAAGAAATACTTGGACTCAGATGGAATAGCACGAACCTCTGTGGCTGCAACAGTCTCTCCCAGAGGTATGTGATGGCTAGTTTCATATTGGTCCTGTTACCATGCTGTACACCCCCAGTTTGTGATACTATTTAATTGGCACATATATCAATCATACATTTATGGCTGAAAAGCCATGCTGGCAAAGAGGACTGGCTAAACACATGCAGAATTAGGTCAGGGGGGACTTCAAGGCATGACCAGGTCATAAGTTCACTGAGGATTAGTCTGAGAACTTAACTGAATGAGTTTGAGATGATTCTCTCAATAGTCCAAACCTAGAAAACAAGAAGCATTGAAACTTCCAGACAAAGCAACAATGACCAATGTCCTGTAGCCTCCTTCCTGCTGAACTTCCCCTTTTCTTTCCTCACCTGCAGAGACATTAAGCTATCACAACTTCCATCAATGCTTAGTCACCTAATGCTAAGATCATTAGCCAGCTCCAGATCCCTTTGTTTGCTCTGCCAGAGAGCCATTAACACTTGCCCTTTCAGGGTAGAAAAACAGTATTTAAACCCCAGCTCCAAGCCTAGCCACTCGCAGAACACAGTTGCTAGCACCTGGGCATTACTCTGCAGCCCAGACTCTTGTTCCTCCATGCTGCCCTCAAACGCTCATGTTTGAGCGACTTCACCACAACTTTCTTCTCTTCAGGAATGGTAAATATTTCCTACTTCATCCTAACTCTTTGCCATCCAATTGTTCCCTCCTTTCCACCTGTTAGCCTTATATGGTTGTGAGACTGCTTGAATCTTGTGTGTGCTTATGATTTTCTCCAATAAAACATTCTTTTGCCTTCCAACTGGTGTTTCTGCATGCACAGGGGAAAAGATCTTGAAGTTACCACCACCACCCCAGCCTCCCTTTTTGAACCATAATTCCCCATCCGTCCACAGAGGCACTGGCATTGCAGGAAGACCCCTAAGTCATACAGCTTTTGGGGTAACAGTCCAGAAGACAAGGTGCACTAATGTGACCAGGTGCTCTCTTCTCTCTCTCTCTCTATCTACCACCTAGGAACTAAATGTGTCAGAAAGCTGATTCTAGTCTGAAGCCCTGATCATTTTATGGAACTACAAACTCAGGGGGCTCCCAGGGACCCATCATTTTCTAGGTAAGAGCTTTTTGTCATTGCTTCTCTGGAATGTCTTGTCCTATACAATCTTTCATTAAAATAGGCAGCATCTACTTTGCTGTAGGCAATATTGTAGACATGGACAAGTAATTTTGCTCTGAAGGAGATGAACAACAAGCCACCCTATCTAGTCATTTTCCTCCCACTGAGCTTTCCTTTCTGCACAAAATGTATTCTGTCTATCATATTGCTACAGTTCTCTATGCCATTAATTGCCTGCTTATAAACAAGCAGATAAACAACTACTATTTCTGGTTCTCTGGAATTCAGCAAACTAGATTTTCTTCCTGTTAAGCATCTTCTGATACAGACCACATGCTGTGCTGATTTTTTTTTTTTAATCAGTGCACACAGAAACTAAATAAGTAATTGAAATTCTCTTCTGAAATAGGGAATATAATTTGCCTAGGTACTGGAGCATATAAATAGGTTTAGTCCCTGCTTGTACCTTATCAGTGATGACCCAACAATACACCAGCAACTGGAAAACTGTAGCATGGAGAGCCAGCATGCTGTAGTGGTTTGAGAGTTGGTCTACAGCCCTGGAGATCAGGATTCAATTCTCTGCTTGGCCCTGGAAACCAGCTGGGTGACCTTGGGCACATTACACATTCTCAGCCCCAGAAAACCCCATAATGGGTTCCATTTAGAGTTGCCATAAGTCAGAAACAACTTGAAGACACACAACAACATAAGAAGCATGAATTGTAGAGGTGGGAGATGGAGGGACACTGGATGGCTCAATATGGTAGGTGGCTGCTGATTAGGAAATGGGTATGCATTTTTTGAAGTGTTTCTACACTGATCTTCTGATGCTTAGATTTGGAATTAGATCTAGAAGCTGAGAGGGATTGGTGGCATGACTGAGGAAAAAAATTAGATTTTTCCCTTTTTTTATTAAGGAAAAGAAAGCAACTGGGAATCTAAGGTGAAATTAATATTTTGGATAAGAAAATAAATTGAGTGACTGCTTTTGGAAAAGAGCTGATACATTTTTTAAAAAAATGATTCTGAATGGAAAATAATTGTGGAGGAAATTCTTAAAATGAATATGATTTGTGTGTTTATGTGGAACACCTTTGCAAAGAAGAAAGACTTTCAGTGCATGCAGGGCACACAAGTGGTGATGACAATGGCTTTGACTGTTGGGTAATGACAGCATCATAGGGATGGTGAGGATCTTTCAGGCCATATTCTACAACAACTGTTGTTCACTGTTCAATCACATCAAACTTCAACCTACTCCTTACTATTCCTTACATCTGGTGCCTCTGTTTCTACTTAGCATGGGGTTGTCATTCAGGGGCTACTCACTAGTTGCTTGGTTACCACAGGTGGGTAGAAAATACCCATAGGGTGCCAGGTGAAACTGGAGCATGGGAAAGTAAACCCTTTTGAATCACAATTCCAAGGATTGCCTTCTATATGCACGATCACTGCTTGGGAGGTTCTAGAGTTTTTGTCTCAAAAGGTAACATTTCAAAGTTCAAAGTCCCTGATTTCATGCTAATTGCTTAGCATTTGTCTAGCCTGGGGGGTATACAAAATGGTTTTCTCCACTTTGTTTTGGATGACCATCCCCATAATCCTTATCCATTGGCCATTGGTTTATGTCAGTGTATCGACATCTGTGAGAAACTAGGGCCATTTCTTTACTAGACTGTTATAGTGCTAGCCCCTCCTGAAACTGCAAACCCCAAGATTCCATAGGATGTTGAAAAGTGGAATAATAGTATTATAACAGTCTAGTAAAGAAATGGCTTAGGTTCCCACACCCAGTCTGTCATTAAAATAAAAACCATTGACATGATCAGTCCAGTCCTGATTGAACCGTCAGCTATCAATGAGCTAGAATTTTAACATCAGAAGTGAGTGATTAGTTTTGAACATATTTTGCTATTTTTCCTCTTCATCCCACAGATGAAGACCAACTAAATTAAGATAAATTGAGGTAAGATGCTTGTCTTCCTTCTGTATGTCTGGTTTTTCTTTCTCAGAAGAGTGACTGTATGCTTCTCCTTACCTCTTCTTTACCCTAAGGCTATCATGGGGAAAGTAATTAATGTGAAGTGAAGGTTAATTAGCTGTTTGCTTTATTGCACCTGCCTTAACACAGAATATCTTGGAAACTACTTTTGTACTGAGTCTTCTTGGTCCCATGAAGAAGTGAGTACTCTTCCTTTTGAGTAAATAATACTCAAAAATAAGATTCAAAATAATACTTAACAGAGATGTACGTGGGGAGGGGGATGAGGAATAGCCCCCAATAACAACTCTGTGTCTCCTATCAAAATTTCCTTCAGTCCCCTAATTTCTAGCATTGCAGCAACTTAAAACTTCAGTTTAGCACTTAGAAATACAGTTTGGGCATCCAAAGAAAAGGGGCAGGAAAAGCTACCAGGAAAACCTGAACACAGCAAACATGAAGTCCAGCCATAAATGATTTTCATTGTCTGACTGTGTAGCAGAACCAAGATTTAGATAAAAAGATTTTATTGTCTCAGTAGGATCATTCCCAAAAGACTGGGCCCTGCCCCTTAGGTTTTACAAGCCTTTATACATTTCAGTGCAAATACATCACATGTTTAAGACAGGAAACTGATGAGTTCCCACCAGTACTTACAAGATGTTGCAAACCTTCTGTAACGCTGCCAAGAGCTAGCGCGTCAAACCAAACTGATAACATTCCATTATACAAAGTTCCTTTGTCTCCTTCAAACACAGAGGGACTTCAATTGCAGAGGAAATTAACTGCTTTTCCCTCACACCCAGAGGTCATCCAGGTTGACCCAAAAGTGCACGCCCACCATATTCTCCCCTTTTCTGCTGAATTCATTAGCAATTCAAGCAGAACTATTTTGTTAGTTTGGCCTTGCCATTAAAGCATATACAGCAGCTTTTTCTTTCTATTACTCTAATCATTACAGATTGAAAATACTTTAACATGCAGAGTACAGACAGGCAGATTTAGGAAGGCCATTTTTTATGTACAAAGCAATTCTACAAACAGTGCCTTTACCCATGCTTACTTAGGAAACCAAATAATCATGCCCACATGCCTGCAGACTACAAGAATGATTTTCTAACACTGAATACTTCAGAATGCATTTTCCCTTTTCACATGTAAACTTATTTACATAATAGAAGATAGTCCAATCTATTTCATGCTGGGGTGACAGCCAACAACGCATCTGCCTCACATGAAAAGCAACTCCCTCCATGGGGATCATGATGACTCTCCCAACCTCTCATATACGTGTTGCCAGGATCATACCCATAGCTTTCATCATAAGCTCTTTTCATTCTCACCCAGCCAAACTGTCTATCCCATGCCTGAATTGGTTGGTGTTCTGGGTGATAGGTGATACCCTCAGTGGCCAAACCAATTCATCCCAAAAGACAAACCATACATCCATGTACCATTGTAAAAGCTGGTTTCTTCCTAGAACTTATTTAAGGAGGACCAGGCCCCCTTTTCCCCATATAACTCAATGAAACCATTGCTATAACTAAAGAACAAGTCAACATTGGGATACTTTCCTGGGCATGCCTGTGGAGATTCAGGGATTGCAAACTTTACATTACAATTGGGATAGTCTCCTGAGCTTAGCCCATGAGAACATACCCAGTCATTACTGACATTCAGGGTGCTCAAGATCTGATTGACCAGTTGGTGAAATTGATTCATCTCCCAGCCTCCCTTGCCCAGCATTATCCTCATCATCACCAACAATTGCCATATACACATATCTTCCAATCCCACAGAACATCCGTCTCTAGTGATAAAACAGGCAGGCCAGGCTTCCTGGCCCTCCTATGCCTCCCACAACCCATAATATTGTCTCCCACATTCAGGATCTGGCCGTACGTGGAGCAGTGCTTGCGTCTCTGGTAGCAACTGCAGTAGGGACTAGTCCTTATTCTTCTTTCCTCTCCAGGTGGAGATCTGGCTGTGTGCAGAATGCCTGGCTTCCGGGTTTGCAGACACAAACAGGGCTTTCTCTCAGGTCTTCTTACTGCTTTCTGGTGATTTTCAGCTGCAGAGGTTGCCCTGTGTTTGGGGCAACAGTCCAGTCAAAGTGAGCCTTTTATCCTACTGTTATACACCCAAGGTTTCATCCTGGCCACCTTTACCACAGTGGGAGTTGTCACTACTACCTGTTAGGGTCTCCTCCACCCATGACCAAGTTGCCCCTGATCCTTCACCCATATCTCCTGGTTGGAAGGGGTGTGCCTGTGTCTGTAGAAAGGGGAGTCCTTATTCTAACATTTTCTCCCTTGTTTTACTCACAGCTTTACCTAATGCACTAACTCCTTCCTGTAGAGTTATGTTTCCTAATTCCTTTGTGCCTCTCCTTAATCCACCCAAAAATGGCTTCATACTTTGGCTAAAAAGGGGACAACCTTATGGTTCTGTGAGGTGTGCACCTTATCCTATGCCTTATCATACTGGGGCTCTGGGAAGAACAAAAACGCTCCTGGTTTCTCTGTTGTGGGCTGCACATACAATAAAAGTGAAAAGTCTCTGTAAAATGGGCTAGAAAGGTGGTATCATACCACTTGCCCTGTGTTGGCACCCAGTCCAAAGACATAGCCAGGGCTGTTGTCTGGGCCATATACGTTGAACTACTGTGCCTCCAGGATTTTGTTTCATCCTCTCCACTTTTCTTGAGTTCTAAGGTCTGCAGGTACAATGTGATTTTTCCAGGTGATTCCTTGGACAGTGGTTTAATCTTTGATGATCTTGTGGACAAATGCAGGTCTGTTGTTTGAGCCTATATGGTGTAGGTTTTTTAGGGCTGTCGTTGGTCTCCTAGCCGTCTCACAGCCTTAAAGTCTCTCTTTTCTCCGCTTTCTCAGTCAGAGTTCCACTTCCAGCCTGGAGGGGTGCTCTATCGCCTCTTCCTTCCAGCTCAGAGATGCGCCATCACCTCTTCTTCCAGCTTGCTTGTACTCCCAGCTTGCTTGTAGGGGTGCTCTATCACCTCCTTTAGCCTACTGGGGCTGCGTCAGGGAGCCTTACCAATTGCCACTGTATCGGGAACTGGTGGGGGGCTCCTTCATTCAGCCTAATTTGAGAGGATGGCTGATTGTTGTAACTTTCTTTGGTAGAACTGCAATGTAGCAGGCAGGAACCGTTCTCAGTGCTTGATACCATATTCTTCTTCCCCAGTGAGTTCTACAGGAGGATACTTACTCAGACCTCCATGTCTGAATACTTTCTGCTTTCAGTTTAAGTTTCTTTTACCCTTTATATTTTATTACTTTAAAATCCAAATAAATACACATATATTTAATTATTTTGACTATTACTAAATGCATTCATCATTCTGTCCCATTCTTCCCCCTCTCTCCTTTAGGTCTTGCATTTATACATTTTTAATAATGGGTTTACACTTATATATTCTTCTCATTAATAATACTTCTATTAAATCTTCTACCATTTCTCTTAAAATTCCATACTTTATCCTCCTGAAGCACTAAAGAAATATAATCTCAATTTCTATTTATTATTTTACCATTTTTGATTAATATAGTCTATTATTGGATCCCACTGTTTTCCCAAGTGTTTCTCTTTTATTAATACAATAAGCTTTTCCATTTCCATCATATCTTTAATCCTCCAACTGTGGTGTCTCTGTCATCTCCATTTTCGTGCATATACTATACTTGCTGTAGTGATGATGTGATCATAGATAACGGTATCTATATATTACTATAGCTTTGTTTTGCTTTAACGCTCTTCTTGGCAAGAATCAGCTTTGATCTTCATGAATCCAGTTTGACGAAATCAGACTATCTGCCATTATTGAAGTAAAAAATTTGTAATTCATGCTTAGAAGTGATACAGGTCTTAGTTTTTGGGTTCTTTTAAATACATCTCTTATCTTTTGGTATTAGCGTGATGTTGGCTTCTCACCAGGTTCCTGACTTGCTCCACTTACTTACTTTGTTCATTGTTGTTTTCCATTCCAGTTTTCCACTAATTTCTTATAATACAGTGCAGCAAAACCATCTGGGACTTGCCAGCTTCAAATCTCTCAAATGCTTCTTTTATTTCCATTATCATTATCATTTATTTAACCATTTATTTTGTTCTTCTCTTATTTCTGGTATATTTTGTTTTTCCATATATTTCATTAATTTTTCTTATTCAAACAGGATCTCCTTTTTCTTATTCAAACAGGATCTCCTTTTTCTTTAAATAATTTAGAATATTTTTCAAAAGTTTGCTTTATTTGTTCATGAGTTATTTGAAGTAATTTGTCTTGTCTTATCTCTAATGTTTGTTTCTTCTCTTTTATTTTCCTTATTTTATAAGATAACCATTTTCCTGGTTTGTTAGTGTGTTCCAAGTATTTTTGTTTTGCTTATCACAATTTCATTTCTATTTCTTCTGTAGTCATGAGGGGCAGTTGTTTCTGGAAAACTTTACGTTTGTTTAATCCCTTTTTATGTGGAGGTTTTTTTTTCTTCCAATAATTCTTCTTTTCTTCAAATTTCATCTATTTTTTTTCTTTTTAATCTTTTCACACTGTTTCTATATAAAGCTGCCACACATAACTAGCATCCCAAATTATACCCACTCTAGTCTCTTCTTCTATATTATCTTCAAAATATGCTGTGTGTCCTTTGCTTCCTTCAAAATTTCTTCATCTTTTAGTAAGTCATCATGATTCCATGAATAATTTTTGTTGGTTTTAAGGTTAGGAAAATTGGATTATAATCTGAAATATGCTTAATATTTCTGCTTTAGAAACTCTACTCATCAATTGCTTGAATATTATGAACATATCAACCAGATGTAGATTTGTGACCCTCTGAGTAATACATAAAGTCTTTCTCTTTCCAATATTTCTGTCTCCAAGGGTTAATTAATGCTAAATTTTCCACTGACTCAGAAACAAAAACTTTCAGTAATTTCTCTTAATTTTTTTTCATCTTCTTTGCCAAATGTCTATCTAATGTTCAGTCAAGGATTCCCACAATCTCTTAGCGACTTTGCTTTTTCAGCTTCCCCACTTCTCCCAAATAACTTTTAAGGGCTGTAAATCTAAGTCACTCATGTATATCTTCTTTTCCAGAGTCGTCATTAAAAGATGACAGTGGCGCTTCTGCAGGCTCTGAGCCTGCTGCTGCTAATGCAGGATGGAGCTCAGCTCTTGACTCCTCAGTACCTCAGCTTTCAGTTTAACGTTCTGTAGTAAAGATGTGTATCACAGGGCCTTCCAAATGTTGCTAAAGTACAATTCCCAACTAACTTAACCACCACACCCAGTGGTGAAGATTGTCAGGAACTATCGTCCACCAACATCTGTAAGGCCACAGAATTTCTGAAGACAGTGGGAAAATATGCCATCCACCTACCAGAGGGACATGGCCTGTCCAAGATATTTGGCTACCTGAGACAGAGCAGCAAATGGTACCCTCCCTTTCCCAAAGCCAAGGTGCATGGTTGCATTAGGTAATTAGAGTTAATTTGACATCCAAGACAGCAAATCTCAGAACTGCCCTTTTCCACTTATAGCAGTAAACATTTGTGGTTGTTATTGTGTGCCTTCAAGACACTTTCAGACTTACAACAAGCCTGATGCAACCCTATAACAGGGTTTTCCTGGCAAAATTTGTTCCAAGGGGGGTTGCCTTTGCCTTCCTCTGAGAGTGAGGGAGTGTGACTTGCCCAGGCACCCAGTGGGTTTCTACAGCTGAGTGGGTTTTTGAATCCTGGTCTCCAGAATTGTAATCCAAAGCTCAAACCAATATACCATGTTGGCTCAGTAGTAAAAATATGATCAAACTAAATCAAACAATGAACAATCTGCTGCCCTTTCAAGACACCTAAAATGTCCTGTTGGAATTGACAATTTCATTGTATCTAACGGAAGGGCAGATGTCATTATTGCCACTCTTAAAAAGACATTCATACACTACTAATCGCTGCTAGTAAGTTGGGAGTGTGGTTTAGTTAGATGAGGGGGAAGTATAGCACTCTCATATATTTAATGAAGATCTTTTGTTTTGTTAAAAAAAATAGCCATAACCCTTCACCAGTTTATCTTGGATACACTCAGGAACATTTTTCAGATTAACTTTCACTATTTACATGATAGAGAACCAGTGTGGTATAATGGTTTGAGAACTGGAGACCAAGGGTTGATTCCTTGTTCAGCCATGGAAACCCACTGAGTGATGTTGCACAGGTCACACACTCTCAGCCCCCCAAAACCCATGGTAGGTTCACCTTCAGGTTGCCATAAGTCAGAAAGGACTTGAAAACACATAATAACAATTCACATCATTTCTATATGTTAAAATGCTTGAATATATGTATTGAGTTTATTTGCAGAAGACAAAACTTTAGAAGCAAGCCTGAAAAACTGATAATCTCTGCTTGGATGCTAGACAGATACCTTCCAGAATGAACTTGCTCTTTACACAGACTGGTCTCCTTTGAAGGGAAACACAAAGGAAACTTTTAGTCTCCCTGGGGGAAAAATAGCCAAATTAACTATTGTATTTTTCCAGAGTATCTGCCAGAGCTGAGCAAACAGACAGTCCACATGTAGGAGGAAAATGTTTCCAAAGAAAACAAAAAAGAACTCAGAGCAATTCTGTATTTCATGGTACCTCAAGAATACCTCATTTAGCTCTTACTACTCTACTGATGCAGGAAACTCACTGCCTAAAATGTACCATCTGCATACTCTTGCAATGTCTTTCTCAAACCTAGTGCCCTCCAGAAGTTTTGGGCTTCTACTACCATCTGTATGAATAGTCAAGATGATTGGAGTTCTCAGTTGAAACATCTGCAGGACATCATGTTGGGAGAAGCTGGTCCTTGACTCTCTCTAGTCATACTGGATAAATCTGTCACATTCTTGTCTGTGTCTAAGCCAGCTGAAATAGCCACAATGTTAATTGTGTAAACCCAAATTTATGTGTAAATTTTTAAAAGTGTAAAGGAACAAGCCCTGTGGCATTCTGAGCTGACGAGGAAGAATTGAGCATTGTGCTACCTACTGCTAATTTGTTTGTAATTTCTGCTCCTATAAGTTAAAAACAGTATTATACTCCATATTTGTGTGACTCCAAAAGTGTATAATGGTAGGGAGATGAGGGATCCCTGATGAGTACACACATCACATCCTGTAAAAACTAAACTTCCTACTGCTAAGTGTTTGTTTCTTCATTCCCTCAATAAAAGCAACCAGGCTGACGAGAGCTCAGCTTTAAGGGTTGTTATTTCAGTAGCAGTGACACCTTCTGTTCTTTAGTCAGTTGCCAGACTGTAAGAGGATCTGTTTCCTACCCTCCAACCATCCCAATTTGGTAGAGACAGTCCCAATAAATCATCTGCCATCCTACTTTTTCGTCTGCTTTTAAAATGTCCAAGTTTTTTTCTCTCCTCCTGCCACTTTACTCCTTTGTTCTCAGCTTGCTTGAACTGATGCAAACTGAGATCAAAGTCCAACAGCACTGTAGTTTGCATTCGGTTACAATATTTGCTGGTGTATATTACACTTTTTTCCTAAAAAATGCCTTCTGAAAATGGGGTGCATCTTATACACCAATATGTTTTATACACCGGTATGTCTTATACATCTGACTCCTGCCAGGCCTCAATGCATAAGAAAGCGTGGGAGGGGTGAAAGGATTGCTAGCGCTAGCTACTGCTCCTTTCACCCCTCCTTCCTGTCATTTTGTCTGGGAGGGGAGAACTCCTTGTCAAGACAAAATGCATAGGAAAGATGGAGGGGCACCCTTTCTTCCCACCCAGACCTTTTTTTCTGACCTGACAAACTGGAATTAACTTATGGCTTCTTCTCTTGAAACAAAGCATGGTTTGAAACATTTGTGTATAGTCACCTGCTGACCAATGGTGACCCAGTGAATTTCATAGGTTTTTCTCAAGCAAGGGATACTCAGAGGTGGTTTTGCCAGTTCCTTTCTCTGAAATATAGCATACAGCACCTGGTATTCACTGGCAGTTGCATATCGGAGTACTAACCAGGGCTGAGCCTGCTTAGCTTTCAAGACCAGATGGGATCTTGTATGGCATAGGTAATATTAACCACAGTTGACAACTGTGATTTGGCATAGAGCTTAATAATAACCATAGTTTACTAAACAAGCCACAATTAATATTGACCACAATACACAACTATGATATGGCACAGGGAAGCAAAGTCAAAATGCAGCCTCATAGGACTGTTTCAGCCCCTAAGAAGTCCTCAAGCCCATTTTTTGTTTGTTTGTTTGTTTTGTTTTGCCATTTTATAAAAAGGAGGAATCACCTTTCAGGATTTTTAAAAGGTGGTGGTGCCCTATTTTTTCAAAACCAGAAGTGAATTTGTAACCACTTTCATTTGTTTGTTTGTTTGCATTTTTGGTTGCTTGAGTAGCTTCCAGAGTTTTCTGGGGGCATAAAATTAGCCCTTGGATCACCATAGATGGTCACCCTTTATTTTGCATAATATTTGAAAGCAGATAATATCATGCCACTGACATTCTTGTGCATAGTCTCAAAGCATTCCAAGCATTTAGTATGGCAGAGTTCCCTTTCCAAAATTTGTGATGTTTGTTCTGTGAACTAGGACATCTCTCTCTCTCTCTCTCTCTCATAATACTTCAACTGGGGATTATCCAACTCACATAACACATCATTGATGGAATTCACTACCACAGGATGTGCTGATCCTGTGTTTTAGATGCCTGTTTTAACTGGCCAGACTCATCCATGGCATCAAATAGGGATGGAAGACCTTTGGTCTTCCCAAATATTGCTGAACTGTAACTCTTATGTTTTATCATTGCTTACACATTCTACAAAACTGAGGGGAAATGAAGGCCAATAGGTTCACAGCTTGTTCACATCATGCTAAATTATGGTTAGTGAATCTGGCCATCATAAAGGTGTTACTAAGTAGCTGAATAACTCAGCAAATTAAATGCACATATTGGTAAGAACTAAAGTTCTAAAGCAAGAAGCATATTTATTTGGTTTTTGTTCAGGTGTCACATCCAGAAGATGTGATCTTAGATGAGGCTTTTCTGAGCTGTCTCTTAAGACTATGTTTGCTACCAGCTATTTTTATAAGTACTTAATATTAAAAATATTGTTGCTATTTTTTTAAAAAAAGAAAAACTAGTGAACCTTTCAGAGGATATGAGATCAAGAATGCACATTGTCTTGCTTCATAAAATCTACAGCTGCTTTCCCTTAAGCATTCTAAGATAATATAACCATTGTTAACACTCTGCAAAAATAAAAGAGAGAGAGAGAGAGATGTGCTCCATTTAGGGACCTTCTACCTGGGTGACCAAGAGTGAAAAGAAATTAAATCCCTGCCCTTTCCCTAAAGGACACCAGACAGCATGCACCTTGTGCTTTTATGTATGGCATAATGAAGGCAACAGTTGCCATAAGTTGTCATTTTCTCCGCAAGCTTAAATGCTTCCTACTGAGACTTCCTGAATATATTTTCCTGAGATATCTCCCATTTTTAATTCATTATCCTACCTCCACTTTTCTTTTTGTCTCTTTCTTTCTGGCAAGATTTCTGAGTCTGCCTGGCAGAGATCTTCTCAGTGTGGAAAGGATGGGATTTTGAGGTCAAACCTCATTACAGAAGTTGTGCTTTTCTTTTAAATGCAGTGTGTGGCTTGTACTCTTGCAGAAAAGACCTTGTAGCACATTCCCAATGATATGGAAGTATCACACTTCCCTCATGCTTTGTTGAAGACGCTCACACACGCACGGATGTACCTAAGGGGCAGCTATTTCCATAAAGAAAAAGGCAACAATGATAGGCCATACCACATTTTCTAAACCTCAGTCCTTCTGCCATGAGACCCAACAACTTTTCCTACAACACCAGGCAGCAAAACAGCAACTTCTACTGTTCTCCTTTAAATATTACCAGTATACCATGTTTAGTGCTTGGTAGCAGCCCTATTTAGTGGTCTTTACCAAGAATGAGCAAAGCAGTTTGTGTGTTGCAAGTTGCCTAAACTACACAATGAACTGCCTCAGACCAACTGATCTTAAAGCATACATGGTCAATGCATGGTCTGTAAGCTGCACATGCGCCCTCTTGCTGGAGGGCCCCAGAGCCCATGATCCCCCCCTCCAGATTTGTTAGAGTGTATCTCTCAGCATTCCTCACCATTGACAGGGTGAAAATTACACTCCAGCAACATCTGGTGATTGCACTTTGCCCAAGCTTGCTGAAAGTAGACATTTAGGCACATCTGGTTTTAGCATGATGGGATGATAGCAGCCTGTTAAATACCTGAAGGTGGGAAACTGCCTACTCCCTCACTTAAAAGACATTTAGTGGTATACAGAAAACCTGTCCAATTCATGTAGTGAGAAGCTTCACACAAACAACACAAGCAAGTCAGCAGATGGGAGTAGCTGCCATATGGTGTGATTAAGGTAGCCATCAACATGACTACTATAACTTGTGAAATATCCACAGACAGATGGATATGTTCATTATGAGTTAATGTATAACAATGCACAATTGGCAAATAAATTATTTTGAGCTTCCACCTACACCAAAGAGCAGAACTCCCATATTTTTTTTCAATAGGGCATATGCTTGGAACAATAGAAGTAGGAACCATTTAGGCCCACATTAAATTTCCATGTGAATTTTGCAAAGGATATATAGAGCCCAATATCTATCAATCTCTCACATAATTGTTGCAGGGGTGGTTCTTTCTCCACATAAATCTCCACATTTAATTTATTATATATTTTATACCCTGTCTTTCTCCCAATACAGTTCATCTATATGTTCTTCTATGGGGAAAACTTCACAGTTTTGTATCAGAGGAGCAAAGGACAGTCAGTTGCTCATAAAACCACAACTTTATCTAATATAACAACATGAGTTTATATATCTGTATCTAAGTGTATATACCTGGTGGACTAGGGTTTGAATCCCAGAGAGAACAAAACTTGTTAAATTACCTTTTTTAAATGAAATCGAAATTGTTTATTCACCCAATACGGAGAACACTAGTAACAAGGAAGATCTTCCACTTCCTAAACTGGAATTCAGTCCATAGCTTCTAAAGTATTCCCCACTTCCACAGTATATTACAGGAGAACATAAATCAAAAGATAAAATCCTATAGTAGCCTCATCAACTATGATAATGGAAATATATTTTTTAAATTGATTTTAGCCATTGCTAACTTGAATTGGTTTATAACTTAGAATCATAGAATCATAGAAATGTAGAGTTGGAAGAGACCAAAGGGGCCATCCAGTCCAACCCCCTGCCATGCAGGAACACCCTCAAAGCACTCCCAACAGATGGCCATCTAGCTTCTGCTTAAAAACTTCCAAAGAAGGAGACTCCACTACACTCCGAGGCAGCATATTCCACTGCCGGACAGCCCTGACTGTCAGGAAATTCTTCCTGAGGTTCAGGTGGAATCTCCTTTCCTGCAGCTTGAATCCATTGCTCCTTGTCCTGGTCTCTAGAGCAGCAGAAAACAAGCCCTCTCCCTCCTCTACATGGCATCCCTTCAAATATTTAAACATGGCTATCATGTCCTCTCTTAACCTTCTCTTCTGCAGACTAAACATACCCAGCTCTCTAAGTCTATCTTCATAGGGCATGACTTCCAGGCCTCTCACCATTTTGGTCACCCTCCTCTGGACTTGCTCCAGCTTGACCATGTCCTTCTTGAATTGAGGTGCCCAGAACTGGACACAGTATTCAAGATGAGGTCTAACCAATGCAGAGTAGAGTGGTACCATTACCTCCCTCGATCTAGACAACCTACTCCTATTGATGCAGCTGAGAATTGCATTGGCTTCCTTGGCTGCCACATCACACTGCTGACTCATGTTCAGCTTGTGGTCTATTAAGACTCCTAGATCCCTTTCACACGTACTGCTATCCAGCCACGTGTCCCCCATCCTATATTTCTGTATTCCATTTTTTCTACCTAAGTGTAGGACCTTACACTTCTCTCTGTTGAATTTCATTTTGTTAGCCTTGGCCCAGCTCTCCAATCTATCCAGGTCATTTTGAATTTTGATCCTCTGGCATATTAGCAACCCCTCCCAATTTGGTGTCATCTGCAAATTTGATGAGCATGCCCTCTATTCCTTCATCCAAGTCGTTGATAAAAATATTGAACAGCACAGGGCCCAGGACAGAACCCTGTGGCACCCCAATAGTCACTTCTCTCCAGGATGAAAAGCAGCCATTGGTGATCACCCTTTGGGTTCGGTCAGTCAACCACCTGACAGTAGCCCTGTCCAGCCCACATTTTACTGGCTTCTTTGCAAGAATGTCATGGGCAACTTTGTCAAAGGTCTTACTGAAATCAAGATGTGCTACATCCACAGCATTCCCTTCATCTATCAAGCTAGTAACTCTATCATAAAAAGAGATAAGATTAGTCTGGCATGACTTATTTTTGAGAAATCCATGTTGACTTCTCGTGATTACCGCATTGCTTTCTGAGTGATTAGAAACTGACTGCTTAATGATCTGTTCCAGGATCTTTTCAGGTACTAATGTCAGGCTGACTGGGCGATAATTATTTGGGTCCTCTTTTTTTCCCTTCTTGAAGATGGGAACAACATTTGCCCTCTTCCAGTCTGCTGGAACTTCTCCTGTTCTCCAAGATTTCTCAAAGATTATAGCAAGCGGTTCCAAAATGACCTCTGCCAGTTCTTTTAATATCCGAGGATGCAATTCATCTGGCCCTGGAGACTTGAATTCATCCAGTGTGGCCAGGTATTCCTGTACCACCTCTCTACCTATTATGTGCCGCATTTCCTCACCTGCTCCCCAACTGCCAGGTTGAGTGCTTGTATCCTTCTGGGAAAAAACTGAGGCAAAGAAGGTGTTAAGTAGTTCTACCTTTTCTCTTCTCCCTGTTAGTAATTCGCCATCTTCTCTGCGCAGCGACCCTATCGTCTCCTTCTTTTTTCTTTTGATGCAGACATATTTTAAAAAGCCCTTTTTATTGTTTTTAATGTCTCTGGCCAGCCTAAGTTCGTTCTCTGCTTTAGCCTTTCTGACCTCCTCCCTACATCTCCTGGCTACTGACTTAAATTCTTCTTTGGTGGTTTCCCCCTTCTTTCATTTCCTGTACATGTTTCTCTTAACACTTAGCTCAGCAGAGAGTTCTTTAGTCAACCATTCTGGCTTCTTCAGATGCCTTCCATTTTTCCTCTTTATTGGCACAGTTTTAGACTGTGCCTTCAATATCTCCCTTTTTAGGAACTCCCATGCCTCCTGAACTCCTTTCCCTTTCACTATTCTTGACCACAGAATTCCAACCACCAGCTCCCTAAGTTTACAGAAGTTCACTTTTTTAAAACCTAAGATGAGTGTCTGGCTACACTTATCTTCTCCTTCCCACTGAATGCCAAATTCCAATAGAGCATGGTCACTCCCCCCTAAAGATCCAACCACTTCTACCTCATTAACAAGGTCATCCCTGTTGGTCAGGATCAGATCTAGAATATTTGATCCCCTTGTGGCCTCTTCCACCTTCTGGACCATGAAATTGTCTGCAAGACAAGCAAGAAACTTGCTGGACCTTGCTGTCTTGGCAGAGTTTGACTGCCAACATATATCCGGGTAATTGAAATCTCCTATTATTACTGTATCTCTCCTTTTTGAATGTGCAGTCATTTGGTTGAGGAAGGCGTCATCAAAGTCCTCAGCCTGGGTTGGAGGTCTGTAGTAAACCCCCACCAGAATATCCCTATTGTTTCTCGCTGCCTTAATTCTTACCCAGATGCTCTCGATCTGGCTTTCTGGGTTTAAGTCCTGGATCTCTTCACAGGTGAAAACATCCTTGACATACAAGGCTACTCCTCCTCCTTTCTTGTTTGGTCTATTTTTACAAAATAGGCTATACCCCTCTATTCCTATATTCCAGTCATGAGACTCATCCCACCAGGTCTCAGTGATGCCTATCAAATTGTATTTATTTTGTTGTACTAGGAGTTCAAGTTCATCTTGCTTGTTTCCCATACTCCGTGCATTAGTGTAGAGACACTTAAGTCCCTGGGCCCTTCCTGCAAGTCCTGTACTATAGTTTCTACTCCTCCCACCATTAGCCGCTTGTACTACTTGTCCAATATCATTTGGGCCTTTTCCCCCTGCACTTTCCGAGTCCTTGCCCTGAATAATATTATCTCACTCCCCAGCAGAAGTTAGTTTAAAGACCTCTTAATCCTCCTTGCGAGACTGTTTGCAAAAACATTCCTGCCAGTTTTTGTGAGGTGCAGCCCATCCCTTGCCAGAAGCCCACGTTCATGGAAATTCAGGCCGTGTTCCAAAAACCCAAACCGTTGCCGGCGACACCATGTGCAGAGTCAGTTGTTGACCTCTGCTATTGTCCTGTCCTTATGTGTGCCATATCCTTGAACAGGGAGGAGAGACGAAATGATCACCTGTACACCAAGGTCCTTAAGCTTCATCCTGATAAGCTCGTAGTCCTTTGCGATGTGGTAAAAGCTGCTCCTCGCAGTGTCATTGGTTCTGACATGACCCAAAATGAGGGGCTTATGGTCAGTGGGCTTGACCAGCCTGGTTAGCCTCTCCGTTATGTGGTTGATCTTGGCCCCAGGAAGACAGCAGACCTCTCAATTGAGTTTGTCCGGTTTGCAAATTGCTGGTTCAGTTCCTCTGAGCAAAGAGTCCCCAACAACCAGAACTCGCCTCCTCTGAGTCTTGTCCAGGGCTCCTCAACGAGCATGTTCTTCCAGGGCCCCTTCCACACGCAGAGGAAGAAACGGGCAAAAACACGCTAAAACGGAGCTTACCTGAAACCGGGTAGGTCTGTCGCCACATGGAGCAGTGCGTTTTCGCTGCTCCACACTCCTCGGCGTCCCGCGGCATCCTGCGGCACCCAAAATGGTGGCTTACGACTGGCAGAGGCTCTCCACCAACCGGAGAAGCTCGCCAGCTGGAAAGCCCACCCCCAGCAGATCTGCAGGCACGCCCTTGCGCATCTGCAAATCTACACCAGGCGCTGCGACGGGGCTGCACGCGGCTGCACGCCCCATGCTTTTTAAAAAACCTCCGGAAAAGTGGTTTTTAAAAAACATGCGGGGCAGTCACTTCTGGTTGCCCTAGCGTGGATTGGGGTGTGGAACTACGCAAAAGTAGTCCACCCCAATCCACTTTACAGTGTAGAGCGACCTCCGTCAGAGGTCGCTCTACACTGTTTTTTAACCCCCGTGTGGAAAGGGCCTAGGACTGCCTGGGCATTCTGTTTAGGCTGGGAGCGTTGATCTAGTTCCTGTTGCTGAAGTTGGATTCCTTCTTGTTGACATTCTGTTCCCTCCTCCTGGTGTTCCTCATCGTTCATAAGGCCAAGAACTTTGAAGTGATTGTGTAGGTTGAGAGCCTCTGTTACCTTCCTGGACCTTCTGCTCCTCTGTGTGACATTCCTCCAAGCTTCTGTTTCCTGGCACAGTGTGCTGACTTCCTGATCTGGCAGCTCCTCTGCGCATTCGGTCTTCCGGAAGGTCTTCTCTGCCCTATCCAAAAACTCCTCACCTTCCCTAATAAGATGAAGATTAGAAATGTGTGCCTCCAGCTGGTGAACCTTCTCCTCCAAGAACTTGGAAGCATCTGTCTTTGTCCTGTGCTGTTATATGATCTGCCACTTCATACTCCATATTTCATAATTGCACCCCAAATTTTAATAATTATCTTATGGTTCTAAGATATCATACCAACATCTTCCTTTTAAAAATGTTCTTCCAATATTTTCAATATATTGTCATTAAAAAAGTAGCATCCTTCTGAAAAAGAAATGGGTTAAGCTATAGTCCTATGCAGTTAATCAGATGTAATCACACTGAACAAGCCCCACACCTCTGGGGAATTCTTCTCAGTTAAGATACATAGGTTTAGCTTGTAAAGCTTGGAGAACAACTCTAATTTCTTTAATAGCCATCTGAGGATGCTAAGATACAGCGATTGGAAGAGGATCAAGTGGTGTGGGGGGCATATTTGCTCCTGAGGCCTCAATTAGACTCACAAAAACTTCCACGGTTATGCTGGGGTCGGGGCGGGGGGACGATGGCCTGTTTAGCTGTTTCCTACTGTAAAATTATATGAAATGTACTACTGAAGTAGAAATGTACTACTGAAAATAGATCTCCAAATGAGTTGTTCCACAGGTAGGATGGAGGCAGATTTGGATCTACTGACTCGACATCTCATCATTCCTCTCAGGGGGGAAAGTCTGGGCCTAACTAATATCCTGCCCAATTAGTTTCAATGAGAAAGAAATTCTGCTTTGTGAAAATCAGGTAAGTGCTTACCCTACTTGATGTGTGTTTGCCATCCTTTGTATACGGCGGGCTGTCCCTCATCTTGTGCGCATACAAGTGCATGCATGAGCGCACGCGCGCGCACGCACACACAAAGCCCCAGTTAGGACTGCCCTAGTGTTCAGCTATCAAGCCCATAATGAATAATAATATTTGCAGGATTATTTAAGGACATTCAGTGGGTGTTAATAAGAATGGCAAACATTTATAGCTGTATCCATACTAAGAAGTACAAATAACTTATTTACGACAATTTCATCAGTACAGACACCCTCTTAAAGAGTTTTCATTAAAATTTAATTAAAAATCTACTTGGGTGATTTGATCAAATAGTGCATCCTGCCTCCTCATTGTCCATTATTATATTTACCCTGCTGTTTGCTTGAAAATCCCCCCCATAGGCAATAACAGCTTTGATGCACATTATTGATATAATGTCAGATCAGATAATCAGCTTTGGAAACATACAAACATATACCTTTTTCCAATAATATGAAAGAAAACAGGCAGAATACACTTAGCGTACTTACAGGCATGGGTTCTATTGCCACTTTAAAAGTGTCAAGCAAAGAAAAAGCACTGGAGCACAAAAGATTTCTTTATTTTTACGCTATGTAGGTTTTCCAGACTAATGTAGCTATTTTGCATTATTAAACACTCACAAAAGAAGAAGGGAAATACTTTATGAAGATTCATAGTCATAATAAGTCTGATGGATCACAAGAGCAGGAATTATGTTTGCTCTTCAGCTAGAGAAAGTCCCAAACTTAATGGAAATAAGGCCAAATCAAACTAAGCTGGCTAAAAATGTCAGGGAAATTTTGCAATAATTCCACTTTCTAGCCTAATGTAATAGAAGTGATCTCCCTAGTACAATATAAAAGCAGTCATTTCTTTGATTAAAAAAATATATTTATATGAATTCCAGGTCAACAGAACTGAACTTTCCTGTATACTGATATTTTGAAAAATATAGTGTTAAGCCCACAAAAATGCTTGCTTCAGGGTCTTAGTTATTACTTACCATCTCACAGACCCTGGGAAAACTGTTTTTGGTCTACATCTCTTAGAATCCTCTGTCAGTATGGCCATGCTATCTGCAGAATTCTGCAAACTGTAGTCTAAAATGTACCTTTTCCAGGCTGTGCTATCTCAGGCCTTTACAACTTAGGACTTTATCACTGCAAATACAGTCCACCAGCCACTTAATGTTGCCTACTATATGCTTGAAACACCAATATACAATTTTTGAGGTTCCAGATAGCAAAAAGACAGGAGCTATAGCAAATGGTAGTCAGGTGAAAATATATTGCTGGCATGTAGTGTTGGATTTGCTGTTTCAGAAGCAGCACAGGTGAGATTATTATCGGAAACAATCAAATACATCTATCTTATTCCTTTTGGGGTACAATATCTAACAGCTAAGAATAGAATCTCATGCAAAAAAACCTTAGCCTTACTGTTGACTCTGCCACTCAGATGTTAAATGTTCTGTTAGAAAAAAAGTCCAAAATAATCCCTGAAACAAATGGAAAGCTAACCAAGAACTAAAAAACCTTCGCAGTTAAAGAAGTTAGAGCTTTAATAACCAACTGAACTGGTGAAGTTCTCTGGACTGGGCCAAACATATTGCTAAACACATAACATGGCAATCACATTATTAGACTGCTGCCTAGAACAAGACATGTACTCTAATCCTTCACAATAATGCCATTAGTCACAGAAAAACAATGTTCCTGGGAACAACTGCCATTAAGCTGAATTCAAAACCCACACTGTATGGTCTAGAAAGAATGAATGATTTCCCCTGTTTCATTAATGGTTCTTGTCTGACAGTTAATATAGTGATTTTTTTCACTACCACAAAAAATAAGAAAACATCTCTTCTTTTTTTTCCCTAGGGTAGTCAAGTTGACACGTACAAATGAAAAACTTGAAAAAGATTAACAGTTGAAGGTATTAACTCTTAAATACATATAAAAACCATCAACATAGAATGGCTCCATGGTGAAATTGCATCTCAACAGACTTAATCATAGACTCATAAAGTTGGAAGAGACCATAGGGACCAATGAGTCCAACTCCTGCTATGCAGGAAAAAGGAAGGAAGGAAGGATTGTAGATTCATTGTTAGAAATGAATGGCTCTGTAGCCAATCTATTTGTATTCTTGTAAATATAATATTTTGTTCATGCATTATGAGATCATGGACAACAGATAGTGAAAGAAAAAAAATCTGCTGTTCATTCTACTGAACTTCAATCAGCACCTCTAAAGTTAAACTGGGGCCCTTTTCATACCTTAACTGGTGCCGCTGGCGTTGCATGGGGATTGCGTGAAAAGCCTTGTCCGGGAGCCACTCGTGTCCCCTCCGCTTCCCCTCCACACCAGCTCTGTGCTGGCCGGAAGGAAGCATGAGCACCCCACCCCTTCCTTCCACAGCGCAGCTGGGTACTTTCCCAGGTTGCGCTGGGGGAGGAAGTGCAATGGCCACGTGTTCGCAAGCAGGGTAACTGCATGTGGGGCATTGGAGGGACGCGCGATCACGCCTCATTTTCAGCAATGAGCCGAAAATGATATAATGCGCGATCACCACCTAATGGCCTCGGAAGCATCGCACGATTGTGAGGACGTCATGTGGAATGGTCCTCTCAATCACGTGACACTCCCGAGGCCATTTCGCAACAGGACTGGCGTGCGAATCAGGGCCTGGGAATCAGAAAGCTTTGTCTATCTTCTTAGGTTGAGCAATGTTGGAAGGGATCTAAAAGAATAACCATTACAACAACACAGCACAGATGTTCATCTGAAATTCCAAGTCACCCAAGTTTAAGTAGTTCTTCTCAAGTTCCTTATCCCTTTGCATCATACAAATTGCTTGTGGGGTCAGCCATCTCAGATAAGGAATCTGTAGTTTTTGGCAATTTAAATAATGAAACCTGCAGCTTTATCACATGAAAAAAAATAATAATAACAGTCCAGTGCTGTGCTTCCCACATTTACTTGGCAATAAATTCACTAGCTTCACTGGAGCTGGCTTCTTAAGAAATACACTCAAAATTTTGGCACCATGAAAACAGTAACCATGGAGGAATCAGGTACGTAAAAACCAACAATTTATTTTTTTAAAAGCATTTTTGAAATTCCAGTTAAATTAATGCTCATTAAAATAACCTAATTTAAAATTTTATATATGTGTACATGTGTGTAATAAAATAACAAACATATTAAAGTCCACATTCATGAACCTGAATCCATCTGCTGAACACAGAATTGAAGCCTGTGCTTCTGTTTAAAAACACACAAGCACTAAAAATGTGGCTTTTGAGTCCAAGCATAATAAATATAATACCACATATTATAATAGTTATTGTCCAGATACTATCTAAGCTGCAGTCCTGTACACACTTACTGGCAGTTAAATCTGCTGAATACAACATAATTTCCTTCTCAATAAAAACTAACTTTCAAGGCACTGGTATTGTGCTTCTTTTCATTCAGGTACAAAGAGAGAACCAACCAGAAATCTTTAATTTCACAATCGTTCCAGTAAGTAGATAAACAGGCCCAACACGAGGGAGCAACACTGTCAGCTACTGGTCAATGATCCAAGCTCTCTGGAAGGCCTGCTTTTCCCATCATCTTTTACTTCCCCTTTCTCCGCTGCTGGCAGCAGCAAATACAAAGGTCTAGACTAGTAGCCACCAAGCACTGCCACTTGCACCCACCATTTTGATCTCCCAACAATGTCTCAGGCCATTTCCGCCCTACCCTGCTATAGTGCTATTATTCCACTTTCAACGTTCTGTGGAATTCTGGGTTTTGTAGTTTCCTGAGGCCAATTGCTCTCTGGCTGAGAATTCTAAATGCCCCTCCTGAAACTGCAAACCCCAGGATTCCATAGGATGTTGCAAGCGGAATCATAGCGCTATAATAGGCTAGTGCAGAAATGGCCTCAGTAAAGAACAACACTGCTTTGCAATCCCAAAGGCTTTGCTGAAAATGATAAAGGCAGACACCAGCCAGAACACTCGTCACTTGCTACTAGAATTGCTAGCTACTAGACTACAGGTACATCATGCAAACCTCCTGCCTCAAGATATAAGGACCAGACAGAAGGTAACACCACCATGAAGCAGGCTTCCAGCCACTGGTTTGGCCTTTGTCCCACTATTTGGGATGGTACTTTACCAGTTCCACCACTTCTTTTGTCCCTGTCCTGAGCTAGGCGCAGAAGGTACATGAATTTTTGGCCACATAACTTCCACCCTATCATCAACCTCAACCTGGAATAATCCACACAACAAATTCACTCACTTGACACCACTGAGCAACTGCACAATGGACTTCTAAGCACCACACTCTACTGAAAACCCCTGTATGTATTAGTTTTATGTACTGTTTTGTAGTTTTGTTGTTTCTTTGCCTCTTTTGCTTTCTCATAAGAAGAGGAAGAATAAGAATAAGAATAAGAATAAAAATGAGGAGAAGGAGAAGAAAAAGAAGAAACTAGATTCCAGGGAACCCTGGTTGTAAATCCTGCTCTTCATTATAAACTGGAAAATGAAGAACTTTTTGGCAGGTTTTAGAAGTAATGCATTAAAAGTTAAGAGCTTTAGCTGAAACACATTGCTTTAGGTGATAAAATGCCTTAGCAATGTTTTTTGTGTGAAATAATGCATCAGTCCATAATGTTACTTTGTTACGGTAATATACTCACAACCTACTTAATTTACTTACTACTTACTCAATTTACTCATTACTCACAACTTCTATAATATTGGTTTGTGAGTAATCACTTGGAGGGTTTTTTTTGTTTGTTTTTTTGGCCATCTTTTTATTTTTAAGTACATTTTTCTTTAAAAAAAGTTAACATGGCACATCAGTAACTTGCTCCTTGCAAGGTAAGAAGTAACAAATAATGTTTTTGAAAATGTATCAGCTAATACTAATGTGTTCAAAATAATAATCTAGGATCTGCTTTTAGAAAGCAAATGACTATCTTCTTAGTTTACATAAAACCAGGAAAGCGATAAACTGTTTCAAATAACAAAAGCATTAACTAGAGAACTAACACATTGGTTCCCAGTCTCTTCCTAGACTTCAAGACAATAGTAACAATGAAAAACACAGATTCCTCCATCACACTATAAAACACTGGCTAATGAATCCAGATCAGCGTAAAGCTAATTCAGCAAGTAAGTCATGTATTCCACTTGACTCAGCTTTATTACACCCCTTGGGCTCAACAACTGAAGTTGATGTTTCAAGACTGTTATCCTGATTCAACAATACCTTACTAAGTTTCAATATCTCACTTTAATTAACCTCTCTTTAATCCCAAATTACTGTGAATTACAGTTTTACTAAGCTGTGATTGGATGCATTTTGGTTACATTATGTAAAGGATTTTTTAAAAAAGAAGTCTAACCAGGGAGGTCCAAAAGAAGAAGAAGAAAGTACAGATTTCATGTTCAGAAAAGAAAAAGAATACTACCGATTCACTTATCTGGTATACTTACATTGTACCTTTCTTCCATTCATGGAACCTGCCAGATTCCTGGATAGTCTCCCATTCATCCATCAACCACACCCAAATTTGACTTATTTCAAAAAGGGGTTGCCTGCCTATAACCACAGAAAGGAGGAGCATGGAGGTCCAGCCACCCCCAAAATTCCTTGGCCTCTCTTCACTGAACAAATATGGACCAGTCACGTAGTTCACAGGACTACACTTACCTATATGCATAAGTATTTCCTAGCAGAAGATGAAGAGGCACCATTTAATCATGTACTTAGAAGCATCATGCTTTACCTAATCATCTAGTTTTAACTTTATTATGCTTGATACTCTTGTCACATTCCGGCCATCCAGACTCAAAACTGCTGGCTGTGCGTTGTGGTGGTTGCATCAAATGTTGTTACACTGTGCTCTGTAGACCTATAGATGTTCTCATTTATTGTTGCTGTAGCTTAAACATATACTCCATGGTTTAAAAGTACCAATGTAAAAGCCAGCCCAGTATAATATTCCATCATAATGCCCAGAACACGTCATCTGATTCAGGAAGCTAAAGTAGGCTCAGTAAGGGCTTGGAAAGAATACTGCCTAAAATCCTGAAGAGCCATTGCTGCCAGACACAACCAATAATATTGGGTTAGACGTGACCTGAATCAGTACAAGCAGCTTCCTATGGTTCTGTTGTGAATCAGCTAGGTTGACTGTGGGAAACTTTGCTTCAAATCTCTAGCGAGAAATCTTAGAACAGACATTCAGCTTACCTTTCTTTATAGATAACACTGTGTGTTTCCAAAGTCCCTGACAAAAGCTTGAGCTGCCCAGTCAGAGCAGCTCTGAAAGAGATAATAATTTAGGGTGTGAGAGATGTCTGTTATTGTCTGTCTTGAAATCATTTCTGACTTATGGTGACCCAAAGGTGAAATTATCACAGGGTTTTCTTGGCAAAATATGTTCAGAAGGCATTTGCCTTTACCTCCCTCTGGGTGTGACTTGCCCTAGATCACCCATGGTTTTCCATGGCCAAGCAGGGACTTGAACCCTGGTTTCCCAGAGTCCTAATTCAACATGCAAATCACAACACCACAGTGGTTTTCAAACTTGCCACAAAGTTAAGCAGCGATGCCTTAATCATATATGTGTTGTACAGGCCACTAGGAATTCTTCCATCCTTATCGAGGGCAGTGCTAGCCTCCTCTCCTTTCATACAAGATGTTAACAGTATTTTTCTTTAATCATGTGATACTATAGCCTTACTTTATATTTGGTTGGCTATATGTGTGGTCTTCATTTGGTCATCACAATGTAAAAAGCCACCTTGGCTATGCCATTTGTTCTGGGACTTGAATGATCTTCCTCTGTAAAGAAACCTGCAAGAAATCCCCTACGGGATTCTGGTTCCAGAAATCTAACAAGAATTTCATCTCCTCCACTCATTACTCAACACAATGAACAAGTTCTATGTGTTTCCTTCATTTCTTTCAAATAAAATCGTATGCAGGAAAAGTTCAACTGCTCCCTAAAGAGTGACAGTCATTGCATTCACAGAGTTGCCAAGTAATAATTGCTGCTTTTATAAAGTGAAGTGCTGAGTGGGTGAGAAAGGGAAACCCTCCTTCAGCATAAGACCCAATAAGAACATCTGCAGCATTTCTTGCATGCTTGTAAATAGGAGATGAAAACACTTCCCCCAATCTTTCAGGACTCTCTACCCTCACTTTTCTTTTAAAAACTTACAGAGCAAAGTCAGCTATTCTTTGGCAAGTCAATGCATGTGCCTGTACCTACCTATGTATGCATGAGCACCCATCAACCCATACACAGCAGTCCTGGTAGCTCAGAGATGGGAATTATGTGGACCTACATATGTTGTTCAACTGCAATTCTCATCGTTCCTCACCATTACTTCCTCATGCCTGTTGCACATGAACCATATCAGTGTTCATGTCATATTGTTGGAACTAACCTTTTGATACAATACAGACTCATGTATAAGTAGCTGTTATTTATTTAGTACCATGTCTGTATATTTATATGTTATAATTAATAATTGTGTTTAGGAATATAGTTTAATATAGTCTAACTTTTGTTCAATATATAATGTCATTCACCTGGTAGTGGCTGTACAGCACAGGGTATTAGAGGCTTACTGTGGTATTTGTACCATACATTCCTACGTGGCAGCTACATCCAGGACCACACTAAGACATTCTCCTGCCTGAGACAAATGAAATATGGCATCTTTCATCCATGTGCAGACACCAATCAGACTGACAACAGAAACATCTATGTTGGTAGAGTAGTAACTGAACTCTACTGCCTTTGAAGATAGCAGGTTGTTTTTTGGAGTGCAAGGTACACAAAACTCTATCTTCCAACACCTTGCTGTCCTCCCTGCCCATGTCAATGATTCCTTCTACCTTATGGTAAGACTAGCTAGCCTGATGGAGCATATGCATCAGACCTAAGCTCCAGCTATAGTGCAGCCATGTTCAAAGCTGAAGAGATTTCTCAACCAGATAAGCACCCAATGAAGGAATGAGGAGGTGAGCCCAGATCCATTGTGTGTCCTTTCTGAATGTGGGTTCTTATTACTGCTTCCTCTGGGTCTGTTACCACCTTTCCCCTCACTAGTTTTCTTCTGCAGCTAGTACCAGTAATGGAGAAACCAAGCAAAATGTTGCTGTATGGAAAGCTCCTGTTCACTGCTCTAGGCAGTCAGTAAGTTATGCCTTTCTCTACAGTACTCTGTCCCATGCCCTGCCATGTCATTTGCCATTCTAAGGACACTGAGCAAGCTCTGTCTTCACGAGACAACTTGTGGGGGTGTCATCAACTTAGGATTCCTTTTCCTCCTACTAAAGTGTTTTTCTACTTCTGGAAATCTTGGCATTGCCCCTCTCCAACCCTCCATAGTATAAACATGAGTTTACCTTACATAGGAGAGTCCTTGTCCAATCCAAGACCAGTTTCAAAATAAAAAAATGGCAGTCCAACAGACACTGTGAAATTTTTCCCATCCTACTAAGAAATGCCTAGCACCTTTAACATACAAAGAATATGTTCCACAATCATAGTCATCCCCTGAGAAGAGTTCAATGCTCTCCCTTTTTGGACGACAATTCTTAGAATCCCCCCAGGGTATACTGGGAGTTTTAGTCCAAAAAAGTAACATTTCCAAGCTCTACTCCAGAGACGCATCTATATTAGATCTCCCTGTTCCTCTTCCCAGAGAAGGAAATGTATTCATTTGTATTATCCTCACAGACCAAGAGGAGCAGTTTTACAAATTTTTAAAGGGCATCTGTGAAATTACACCTTGCAGTTGTAAAAAATAGTTTGCAGATATCTTTTCAGTGAAAGTACTGGCCTACTTTAAGCCTTGGGAGTCTGGATGGAATGGAATGTAGGTCCAGGTATAGCTGTTAGAATAATAAATATCATGCCCTTTAAAATGGATAGATCACAAAATGAGCTCTGGAAGATGTGAAGCATGCATTCTGGAGGCATATTTTTATACCTTTTCTGGCCTGCAATACATAGTCTGCATCATAGCATGTCTTCTTAGTAGTGTGACCTTCTCATGTGCACAAAGTAGGATTTATCCCCTGGTTCATACTTCAGTTTACCTAGCTAAGTCGTAATAACTTTTTAAACCAAAACAAAGGAATTGTTGCTAAGACTAAATACATACACAGAACTCTTGTAGGAATATTTTCTACATATACATGTGGCATTTAAACTTTAAGATTTAAGCAAGGATCAAGTCTGTCTACAAATCCCACCCCCTCAAATATTCCTTCCCAGTTCCAGTAAGCAGTAAGAGAAAGACACTCACCACATGCTGTAATAGAGTATTTTCTTTATTTTCAGTTTGAAAACCCAGCCGGTCCCAAGCCCTAAACCTGAATCAGGCACTAGAAGTCAACCTTATCAATCAAACAAATAAACATATTATGATTACCATTTTCCTTAAAAAAAACCCCAGGGGGGTTGTTTTTTGTAAGTGATTCTGCTACTATGCCTTTAACAACAGCCTGATGTGCCATTATTTATATGTTTATTACAACTATATCATATTTGATCTTGAAAAGCTACCTCTTTAAAGTAACTACTTACAGTTCTAGTCCCAAGGACCAAAAACTGCTTAGTTGCCATTAGACTTGCAATTTTTGAAAAAGCAACTCTCTGGTTTCTAGCTTCTCAAAACTAACTGAACACTTAGTACTTAAAAACATGTGAATGTTGCAAACCACTAGCCTTTGGGAGAAGGCATGTTCTTTCCTTATCTACCTTGATCTCACCTCAACATATACAGCACAGTATGAGGCAGCAGCACAGACCTGCCTTTGAACCATATGAAATTATATATCTGTAGTTATAAATGTAACCAAAATAATTAGACTATAAAGAGAGCAAAATAGTCCCTTGTCAAGTTACAATTGTCATGTAAATACCTTTGTTATTGAAAAAGGAATGAATCAAAAGTAACTAGCTGTCTGTAAAAAGTTCCTTCCAAGTTTTGGCCCCTGTCTATCCTCTAGGAAGTTAAGGGATATATGATTCCATCTTTCCCCACCCTGAGTTCCATTTTATTTAGCCTCATAACTACGCTCTGAAGAAGTCTGAGCTGAGAGACACTGACTGGCCCAAGATAATGAGGGAAGATTCATGACTGAATGGAAATAAAAACTTGGGTTTCTGACTTCAATTCTCTAAGCACTGTATGCTAGGAAAGCATAATTTGCTAAATGTCTATATGAGTAGTTTCAAGGAACATTAGGGAGAGTGCATAAGCAAGGAAGAAATCCTTGAGTTATATAGCTGTTCATCTGATTTGTCTCTCAATTCTGTTATGTCAAAGATGAATTACTGTACAGTATAATCAAGAACTACACTATCCTTCAGAATCCCATTATATTTTCAAATGAATCCTTACAGTCACCTCACTGTAGAGCTGCAACACAGAAGCTAGCAACTGGCAATAAATACACATGGAACAAGACAAGAACGACGCGCAAAAGAGTGTGATTGTATTGTGTGTACATGTGTATTGAGGAAATACAGACACATGATATAAGGAATCCTGGTTACTAGTTTGTTGTGAAAAATAAAATGGAATAAATGTATATTAAAATGGGAAATAACTGATGTTCTATTACACTCAGTAGATATTTTTGTTTGGTTTCCCAGCTCACAGAAAAGAAGAGAATACAGAACATGACCTACATCCAGTTGCTAGTCCCAACTAGAGAGAATCCACCAAATCAAAGGGATGAACGTGGGTAATTTATTATTCAGCATTGATTCAATGAGTTTACTCTGAGAGTAGCAACTGGATCTAGGCCCACCATCCTACACTTTGCTCTCTCAGATTGAATTATTTTTAATACAGTGGCCAGGTTAATATTATATCTCATCTAATTAAGCTTAAATCTTGCTTGTGCATTGAGACCCTTCATGTGAACTATGATTAAACCAGTAAGTCTGTAATTAATCACATGCTGCTTTCCCATAAAACATTAAACCTTGCCTTGCACTACAGCCATGAGCAAATGAGCCAGTACAAGTACGAAGTGAAGGAGAGTGAAATCTCTGATCCTGGGATACCCCTCTCCACATAACCAAAGGAAGGGATTCTCCAGCGAGGCAGAATTCAGTTCTATCTTACTAAATTCTTGTCATGTATTTATGTGCCAGCCAAGAACTGTGGTTTAAAATAAAATATCATTTGTTAATCAAACCAGTAAAACAATCCAGATTAGAATTAATTTTAAAATAAGATTTCTAATTTGAATTTAAAAAGAAGACAAGAACAGAGTAAAATGAAACAGAATCCTGGTTTCCCCCTTTTCCCAGCTAATCTGGAGAGGGAAAGTGGAGTGGTGAACACTCAAAAACTGAGACTTTACTCACATTGCTTTCTAATTGTTGATGTTGCAAAAGTATGATTTAGTGATATGTATGAGGCCTCCCATACTTTCCTGGTCTGTACAAACTACTACCATTTTCTCTCTCCCTCTCCCTCTCCCTCTCTCTCTGTATACCTTTCTTCCAAAACAGTACACTAAAATCTTCTTATACAATTTTTTAAAAAATTAAGAATTATTATCTATTCTATTGTATGTAATGAACTACACAATTTGGCTGAAATTAACAGAAAGAGGCAAATGCAAAATTCTACATTTAGGCCACAAAACCTAATGCACAGGTTTACAATGAGGAATATTTGGCTTTGCAGTAGTACATGTGAAAAGGACCTTATGTTGATCATAAACTGAACATCAGCTACAGGGTGATGCTGCAGCAAAGAAGGTAAATAACATTTTAACCTGCATTAAAAGAATCATGGTTTCCAAGTCAAAGAAAGTAATAGTGTCATTGTATTTTATGTTAATCACCTGGAGTATGGCTTTCAGTTCTAGGTTCCTCATTTTAAGAAAGATATAGACAAGCTGGCGTGGGTTCAGAGAAGGGCAAGAGGGTTGACAAGAGATATGGAGAACAAGCATACGAGGAAAGCTTGAGGGAGTTGGGCACATTCAGCCTGGTGAAGAGAAGACTGAGGGGTGACATGATTGGGCTCTTTAAATACTTAAAGAGCTGTCACAAAGAGGAAGGTACAGATTTGTTCTCTGCTGCCCAAGAGGATAGGACCAGGTCCAATGGTTTTAAGTTAAAGGAAGGTAGATTCTGATTTAACATTACAAGGAACTCCTTGACAGCAAGAGCAGGTCAACAATGGAACCAATTGCCTAGAGAGATGGTGGGATCTCTTCCTTTGGATGTCTTCAAAAAAGAAGCTGGACAGTTATCTGCTGAGAATGCTCTAGCTGGAGTTCCAGTTTTGAGCTGCGGTGTCATAACTCACTCTCTGGAATCTGAAGAATCAGATACAGAAGCGTCAGACTGCAAGGAATCTATGGCTCCAGGTAACAGTGGCCTCTCTCTGTTGAAGAAGTTAGGAGCTGAGGCAGCTGAGAGGCTTTCTCTCCAGCAGGGCATGGCAGATCCCAAGGATGCATCTCCTTTCTTTGAAACATCACTTAAGAGATAAGGAGAGGCTTCACAGGTTCCAGGGTCTACAAAATAGGAAAAGCTGACTCATTAAGCACCTGGCATCCAGCCTGCGCTCTTGACCTTGGATTAGCTACGAATGATGACTCTGTAGCTGGTGTAATAACTTCTGGGACTGGATGAGAACCTTGCTCTTGATCCTCTCTTCATCTTCCTGGATAACCTGCAATTGATTTGGACTGGATTGATTACCCTGAAGTTCTTTGCTTTATAACCACCTGACTCTAAGATCACTTGCTGACTTAGCACAGGATATAAGGGTTGGATTTTATGGACGATGGGGCCCCTTCCAACTCTGCGCTTATCTAATTAAAGCCACAAAGTTAAAACAGTTTGGAATGCATTTAAAATGTAATTAAAAAGATGAAAACTCAGCACATTAAACTAAAAGATCATTCTGTCATGTGAGTTAAGAGAAATATGCCTGCCTAAATAAAGAGGTCTTTGCTGTCCAATATAAAGACATCAGAGAGGGAGCCAACCAGACCTACTATAGCAGGGAGTTACACAGCTTAGGGTGACTCACTGACAAGACCTAGCTTTAAGACAAGACAGGATGTTTCAAGTTTCAAGGCAATTTCAGATACTGGCATGCCCCAGAACTGGCAATCATAATTTTTGAAAATAATAAAAAAATTATTTTCTGGATTATAGGTCACTATAAAGGGAGGAATGACAGGACTCTATGCATAGGGGGAAATGGCTTTTACATATTTTTCCTACATAATATCATCCTAATGAGGTTGTTGATACTGAACAACACTAGAAAAAACAAGCAGAAAGCAACTACAAAACTGATTGAACAAAGAAACAGTTTGTGCTGCTAACAGTATGGGGCTCAGACCTAACAACTGAATTCCACTTTAGAGTTATGTTCTGTTGATTTTAACAGAATTTGTCACCAAGTAACAGTGGTTCTGCATTTTATGACAAACTATGTTTGTCACAGGTACATCAGTGCTATACTAGCAGGTAGATGCCTCTAAACATCTGTAGACAGAAGCCTGTGACCACCAATTTTGTTTATACATAACAGGTATTTAAGAGAAAAAAGTCCTTCAAGATCTAAGTGTGCTGTGGGATCAAGTATGAGTACCAAACTTACATCATCATTGCATTAAATTTTAAAGGCAGTTTTGATTTCTTACTCGCCAAGTGTTTAGTTTCAACTTATGTGAAGTACAAGTTACTGGCAGTGTATCTGTGAAAGTGTGAAAATAGTTGACTCATAATTTCTAGTTGCTCCTTTGAAATGTATCCACTTAACTTAAAAAGAAACAAAATAATTAATTCTAATGGCTTAGCCCTAGACTTGTTGTTGGATTATTTGAGAGCTTAGGATGGAGCAATATTACAATTATAACATGTATTTTTCCATTTATATCCCACCTACCAGCTGCTCTCACAGGCACATATTTTAGCAGGGTTTCTTTTTTGGACTCTGAAGAACAGGGTTCAAATCCCCACTCGACCCTGGAAATCCATTAGGTGACCCTGGGGCAGTCATACTCTCTCAGCCTCAGAGAAAGGCAAATGCAAACCCTCTCTGAACAAATCTCACCAACAATACCTCATGACAGGTTCACCTTATGGTGGTGTTACCCTAAGAGATGGGGAACCTTAGAGACCAGCAGTGACAGCATCCTCCTTATAAACTGGGGAATTATTAGCTCAAAGGAGGCCTGTGAGAGGAGGGTAACAACAGGATCTTTTGACCTGTGCATACCTGTGCATACTAACTGTTAAAGATTTAAACAGGGCGTTTTTTTTAGAAATTAGCAGAAACAAACACAAAAAATCAAGCAGTCACACAAATGACAGAAGGCTAGCAAAGAGAGAAGTGAGAAAGATCGGATAGAAAAAGATTTTGGGGGCAGAGCATATTAACCAGTCCAGAAGATGGCTGAAGTAAGGAAGAAATCTGGGGACCAACATGCAGAGTAACATGCCAATGTGTGTCCAAAGTACTATGAACTGCTGGTGTCAGAGCTAGGGTTTAAATATCCTTTTTCCTATCCTAAAGGGGTGAGTGTTAATGACTCTCTGGCAGAGTAAATTTGAGTGACAAACCATCGATGGAAGTCCTGACAGCCTCTTAATGTCTTGGTTGGGTAAGATGAACAGGAAAGGTCTCAGTAGGAAACGTGCACAGCAGGGTGCTTGCCTGTCACAACTGGGTAGTTTCTGCACTATTGTATTTAGATGTTGGATTGTTCACAGGATTATTGGAAATCTGTTTATTCCAGGCTTTCCTGATTAACTCTTCTTGACCTTATGATGTGGCCATGCTGACCTAGCCCAGGTGTACATCCAGTGTCCTGTTTACCACATATTCCCCAGCCACAAGTGCTCAGTTTTTATTATGAAAACGATATTTTATACCAAGTTTGCTGTCCTGCAGGATGGGGTATGTAAGAGGTGGTAACAATGGCTATAAGTCAGAAATAAGTCACTGTCCAAGACAGTCTTGCCATTACAAAATTCTTTATCATGTTTAGGTAGAATCTTTTTTCTTTTCTTTTTCTTTTGTTTTTGGTAATTTGAATCCATTGGTGCATGTCTTGGTCTCTGGAGCAGCAGAAAACAAGCTTGCTCCATCGTCTACAGAACATTGCTTCACATATTTAAATATGGCTATCATGTCACCACTCAAAATCTTCTTCTCAAAATAAATACTCCTAGCTTCCTAAGCCATTATTCATAGGGCTTGATTTCCAGACCTTTTACCATATTCATTGATCTTCTTGACTTCAAATGTTGTTGTTGTGTGCCTTCAAGTTGTTTCCAATTTATGGCAACCCTAAGGTGAACCTATGGTAGGGTTTTCTTGGCAAGATTTATTCAGAGGGGCTTCACCTTTGCCTTCCTCTGAGCCTGAGAGAGTGTGACAGGGCCACAGTCACGGGTTTTCATGGTCAAGCAGAGATGTTCTTCAGAATCTTAATCCACCACTCAAACCACTACAGCACACTGACTCTCCTTGAAACTGTGGAAGCTAAACATTTCAGATTTAGTGATATATTCAACAGCAGAGCTGTTGCTTTAAATTACAGATTTTCCAAAGCAAAGAAATCTTCTTACACAAAAGTTCTTCACCAACTGCAAATAGGCTGTAGTTCTTTCTGGAAACTCATTAACTTGTGCTAAATTTAATTAGTTTATAGGGTAGTTGTTATTTTACCACTCCAATCATTTTTAATTAATCTCTTTAAGACAGCCACAAAGTTTAATTGAAAAGTTCTGGGCCCCATGAAACATATTGAAAAATTATCACACTTTCTTATCATGTAATATTATCTCTTGGCAAAATTAATTAAGCTGCAAATTATTGCATAATTAAAGGACAGTATTAAGGTTACATCTTTCTAGTGTCTCGGTCTACATTTGAATCACGTAAGAAATGCATTTATTTGTTCAAATATGTGTTTTCAAAATTTAACCAGAAAAAAAAGTCCCCTCAAAACAATCACAAGGCTCTACCATTATTCAAAATACTCTGTAATATTTTATTATGTTTCTTGTGAGAGACTGAAAATTTCGCAATACATTTATGCAGGCATGTTTTTGGTACAGTGTTTGAAGTCTGAGAATCTTTCCTGCATAAAACATTTAACAATGAGTAATAAAAGGACTAAACCAGACTAGATGTGTGAAAAGATGTCCAAAAAGGAACATTTGCTTGCAACAACCACTGTTCAAGTTCATCAGTAAAATTCATCCAAAGGGTTCCTGAGGAGTCAACTGCCCACAATTATGACTTGTCCTATTGTTAAAGATGAAATATATCTATCTTCCCCTTCCCATGGAAATATGACTAATTTCTGCCAGAGCCTACATTAAAGTGTCAACATTAAGGCGATGCTGCTTTTGAAATTACCAGTGACCATGCTTAAGGACATGGCTTTAAGTCTCAGGATCACTTTTTTTTCTGAGCACTGGATTCTTCATCACTTATTTCATGCCAAGTTACAGTGGTGAAATCCATTCTCAGAAAGTTCTTCTCACTTGGTGAGATTAGAGATTTTACACATTGCCAATGGTTTTTCACATTTGAGGACTCTTTTGTGATCTGTTTGTGCAAAAAAAAACCAACCAAAATTTACATTGTTTTCTATGCATACCCCTTACACTGTTTGCTGCACAAGCCACACTGTTTTCAGGGCACAAATACATTTCTTAGAAGAAGAGGAGGAGGAGGAGGAGGAGGAGGGGGCAGCAGCAGCAGCAGAAGAAATGAAATTAAAAGAAAATGCATGGCAATCTTCTTGATAGGATGTCTCAGTTTATCAAGACACCCTTTTTCAATGTGGATGAGAAATCTGCAATTCTTCTCTATGTCCTGTGTCCTTACCAGGGGTTTAATCTCCTTCTCTAATGTATAAGTGGGATTCTGCCCCATACACTGGCATATAAGTGAGGAAAGGGGCACAATTCACATACTGAGAGCAATGTAGAGTTATTTTTGGACTACATTTCCCAGAATCTTCCAGCCTCCATGGCCACAGGCTATGCTGACTGGAGCTTTTTGGGAGATGAATTCTAAAAGTGTCTTTCCCAAACACTGCCTGTTATAGAGTACAAGGATTTTCCAAGAGAGATGCACATCCACACTAGAAAAAAAATGTGAAGCATCCTATATCCCCGATGAGGGCTTTACCTCAAGTCTTCCTTCTTTATTAGCTTGGATAAAGGAGCATGAGAGAGTGACCAAAACGACACAAGAGTGTATTTGAATAGCAGTGAATGAGGTGATGTACAAGCATTCCACAATTCAAAATCTCCGTCTTGTCTAATCTGGCGCCTGCCAAATGCGTTAGACTCCATCACCCCTAGCACAGTATGCCCAAAGTATCACCCAATACATTTGGAAAGGCACCATGCTGAGGAAAGCTGAGACAGGGAGGTATGTACAGAGAAGTGTAGGCTCACAGAGGACAACTACTGGCAGCAACAGGTTTACTGGTGTGAAGAGCTCTCCAGATTCAGGCATCCTTGATACCTGAAACAGCACTCTTGTTTGGATACTCTTCATAACTCCAAGGTGTGGATGAGTGGATTACTAATTTGGTCTAGACTCTCCACAAGTGAAAGGAGTGAGTTCTCATGGCGGTATTCTTATCCCTTCTCTCCTTGCAATGCAGTTCCCTCTGAATCACACGGGTGCCAACAAAAGAGCAACAAGTAAAATATGTTTCTATGCCAACACAATACAAAATATATATGATTTCCTCTCCAAATTACTAGATATCTGTACTTGAGCTTTGCTCCATAAGAACACAGCTTTCTGTTCAGGACAAAAGATTAATTGTTACCCAAGCACTAAATTACTCAAATTGACTCTTAATTGCACCCTAACAAGTATTTTGTTGAAAAAAGAAATGAAACTGGCAATATAGTGTGGATCTTAAAAGTGCTCCATTTTAGGAATAAGATGAAGCACCACTGCAAAGTGATTCAACTATTCACACTTCTACTTAATAAGAACAGACTCCTCTCTGAGTCTAGTTGAGAAGCAATGAACGAGGAAAATTTTTACAATACAAAAAAATAAAATAAAAATCCCAAATCCCCTTCATTTAGCCTTTATACCCCTTTGGAAACTAAGAGTTTTATATACATTATATCATGCAATACTGTATTACTGAAGTAAAATATGGCACTTATCTTGAGGAACAGTTTTACTGACTAGGATAAATTCCTTCTTTCAGTCTTAGGGTACAATCCTGCACATGGACTGTGGACATTAACTGTGAAGTCAGTGGGATGTAAGCAGCTTCCTTGCTTGCAATGTCGCAGTGTATATGACTAGAACACACAAGTCCACTGCTATATTTGGTTGTGGGATTTCAAAGAAAGGCAGATGGTGCAGAAAAGAGACACACTGAAGAATGTGGATTAAATCCCACCTCCCCTCTGATTACTTGCAGAACTTCCAAGAAGTTCATTTTTGCCAATTTTTACTATTCAGGGAATTTCATTTTTAGCACCACTTGGGATTCCATTTTACAACAAGTAGTTTATGTATAAAGAGACAATGTGTTGTAATGGGTTTGGGATAATCATCTTATCTTGGATCTGTAGGTGAAAGCTAATCCTTACAAGTAGAAAGACTCCACTACGGTTTCTTAGGATTATACCAGCTACGTTAAATGGCATTTGGTAACCGTATACCAAGAGAGCCAGCATGGTGTAGTACTTTGAGCACTGGACTCTGGAAATCAGGGTTCAAATACCCACTCAGCCATGAAAACCCACTGAGTAAATTTGGGCAAGACATACTCTCTTAGCCTCAGAGGAAAGCAAGCCTCCTCTGAACAAATCTTGCCAAGAAACCCCCCTGATAGATTCACTTTAGGGTCACCACAAGTTGGAAATGACTTGAAGGCACACAGCAAAAAAAGTTTGTGTTATCACCTCTAAAAAAACAAACTAAGAAGTCTACTGACTTGCACTCTTACTAACAACTCCCCCCACCCTGCATGCTTGACTAGGAAAGCCTCTAGGCTTTGACTTACTTCTGGAGAGCAATCCATGGACTGGACTGTGTATAAAGTGGCCAGACACCACACATTGTCTGCACATTGTCATTGTCTCTTTTTATGCTTTATGTCTTAATAAAAAAAAAGTGGCCAGACACCGCACATTTTAACGATGGACCTCAGACCTCTTCATTAACAGGTCATTTTAGCACGACCCTCTTTTTTTACAGCCATCTGTCTGATTAATTAACAATTCAGGCTGCAATTCAAATGCGATTTAAGACCGGAATGACGGGTGTTCCTCACGAATACCATGATGGGAAAGAAAAGTATACTCCCCCTTGGATAGTTTCCATCAGTCTCTCTCTTCCATATAAACATTCAGCAAGGCAACTGCTGGGTGTGTGTGTGTGTGTGTGTGAGGTAGTGTAAAACCTAAATAGAAATAGCGAAGTTCCTTCAAAAATCGACTGAAACCGCTCCTAGGAGAACACCCCCGACCCCGACCCCGCCAGCCATACATTTCCATTTCTTAAGCGGCGGGGCTTGGAATGAATGGTTGCGAAAGAATGTCGGAATCCTCCGCGCCCAACAAAAGAGGGTGTAGCAGCCGCAAAGCGGGAGAGGCGCGCGCGCGCTCTTGGCGGGCCAGGGGGCCTCCCCCGTGGAAGGCGAGGGGGTGCCTTCTTTGAGGAAAGGCCGCCTTCCCCGCATCCTCGCCTCTTCCGCGGAAATCCCTCGCAAGGACCCCTTTACCTCTTTCCCTGGCGAGCGCACGCCGGAGAGAGAGAGAGAGAGAGAGCTCCTGGATGGAGGCAGAACAAAGAGTTGCCTCTCCCAGCCGCGGAGAATCCCAGGGACCGCGGCGCTCCCCGCTCATCCTCCTGAGGGAGACAATGTGCACGTCCTCCAGGAAGCGGAGACGGAGGAAATAAGGCAGCGAAAGGGTTGGAGACGGGACGGGAGAGGGCAGGTGGTGCTTCCTCCCTCCCTCCCTCCCTCTCCGTCTCCAGGGTGAATTACCTGTCGCGAGCGAGGTGAGGTCCCCGGCGATCCGGCGGCGTTCTCCCTGGAAGGCGCTCCCGCCCTCTGAACGCCTCTCCCTTGGCTCAGCAGCGCATCTCTGCCTCCTCTCCCCTCAGCCACAGGGCGGGAGGAAAAGCCACGAAGGGGGCGCGCGGGGAGAGGGGGGAAGGAGCAGACAGCCCCACATGCACAAGGACCCGGCTGGGCAGCGCAAAGAAGGGGAGGCGATGTGTTTCTGGCTTCAGCCAAAGTCCTGCCGCGCTGTCACGTTGCCTCCCGCCGCCGCCGCCGCCGCCGCCAGATGTGGCCGCCCCCAGCTCGTCCCTGAGGGAGGCAGAGGTGCCATTGGTGGGAGGCTCCCGCTCGCTCGCTTTCGGCCCCCTCCTCGGGCGAGGGGCGGGGCCAGCGGAGACCACCTCGGCGGCGGCTGACGGGGGCGTCTCTCACCCGGTCAGGCGTCCCCGAAAAGTTTCCACAGCTCTTCGGCGAGCCCGGGCAGCCGCCTGGAGAATCCTCCCCCCTCCCCGCAGGTTAGAAATACATGCTCCCGGAGCCAAGCCCCGGCTGGTCATAAGCCCATTTGCCCAGGGCACAACCATCGGCGCCGGGCTGCGGGGGAGGCTGGGCGGGGTGGGCGTGAAGAAGAAACGCCCCCGTTCCCGCCGCTGCGTCTCCCCAGCTCCACGCCGCGCGCTTTTGGAGGTGAAGGAGCACCGCGGAGCGTTTCCCGTAGCTTAGCTTGCCCGGAGCGGCTTCTGCACCTGGGACGGAGACATTTCCCACAAAGGTTCAAGCGGCCGAACAGTTTGGTCTGGCCCGCCTAAAACAGACAAATAGTCGGTATCCCCCTGGCGCGAGTCCCCCGGCTCCGAGCCAGCGGTGGGAAGAGTCCTGGGCGCGCCGCTCCTCGCGCGTCGGGTTAATCGGCTTGGAGTATCGGGCGGCTCTGCCGGGCACCGCTTCCGCACTAGCCTGTTATAGCGCGATGATTCCACTTTCAACCTCGTCTGGAATCCTGGGGTTTGCAGTTTCGGGAGGGGCCGGCCGGCCCCTCCCGAAACTGCAAACCCCAGGATTCCAGAGGAGGTTGAAAGTGGAATCATCCCGCTATAACAGGCTAGTGCGGAAATGGCCACCGGACAGAGACTGTTAAATTGCTCTGAGGCGTCTTTTGTAGCGCACTGTGGTCCACCTGGAGGTGGTGAGGTTGGCCGGCTGAGCTGTCGAGTACGTTTTCGATAGAAACTTTTCAGTCGCAGCTTAACACCAGTTCGAGAGCCACTAAAAGCCGCCCCCGAGGAAATGTGTTGAGGTGGGAGGCGCATCGAAAGAGAAGGGATCGGGAACGCTCTTTTGACTCTTTCCGCACTAGACTGTTATAGCGCTATGATTCCACTGTCAACAGCCTATGGAATCCTGGGGTTTGCCCGCGCGGCCCCTCCCTAAACTGCAAACCCCAGCATTCCATAGGCTGTTGACAGTGGAATCATAGCGCTATAACAGTCTAGTGCGGAAATGGCCTCATTCCTGTAGAAAAGAGACGAGGACGCCCCAAGAGGCCACCGTGGGAACGAGGAGAGGCAAAGCCAGGGCTCCGCCCGCGGAGGGCCGGCTGAGATGGCTGCAGAGAGAACCAGCGGAGTCCGCCCGGTGCAAAGTTTATCCGTAGCTAGGAGATTCCCCCCCCCGTTCACACTGTGTCCCCGAAGAACTCTATTGACTTCTCTTTATTTTGTCCCCACCAAACTGCATGTGAAGAAATCTCGGGTGCTATATGGGAGCCGAAGGGAGAGACAAGAGGAGAAGGGGTGTGGGGAGAAAAAAAAAGTTATGTGATTTGGTGGAGCGGAGATGGCAGCTTTTCTCTAAGGCCATTCCTGCACTAGGCTGTTGTAGTGCTATTATTCCACTTTCAATGTCCTGTGGAATTCTGGGGTTTTCCATTTCCTGAGGCCAAAGAGCTCTCTGGCTGAGAATTCTAAAGGCCCCTCCCTAAACTACAAACCCCAGGATTCCATAGGAGGTTGAAAGTGGAATAAAGAACCATACCAGCCTAGGGCAGAAATGGCTTAGGACTCTTTTCCTAGATATATTTCTGCTTTGTGCCCCTGAAGTCTAAGTTCTTCAACAACCCTTTCTGAATTAGGGCAGACTTAGAAATTTTCACCGCTAACCCTCTCTAGACTCCAGAAGCCAGTTTTTAACTCCTGAGGCCCACAAAAACGGCGCTGCGTGCCCTTGTGGGGATCTCCGCTTATATTCCACTCCTGCCTACATCAAATGTGAGGGTGTCCATTCTTTACATGAGGGTTCTATCTTTGATCCCCATATTGCATACAAGGCTCAGGCAATCACACTAATGCCATCAGCTAAGAGGAATCCTCTCAAGCAATCCCACCACGCTGGTAAAATATGGGGGTCTTTATACACTTACCCTTTAAAATATGAAACCTTCCAACATTTGCTGCAAGCACTCTCTGTGAGGGATTTCCCTGATTCCCATCTCTGCCACATGTAAGCACTTCTTGCTGTCCTTCGAGTGGGACATCAACTGTGGGGTCAGTCTAAATGCCCTCCATGTTCATACAAGGATTTATACTTTTATCCCAAGCAGGATACCATCCTTCCACCTTCGATGCTGCTGCCACAGTCACTTTGTTTGAAACCCAGCCATCAGAATGATAGCAATTCTGGAGGCAAAAAGTATATAAAAACAAAAAGAAAACTTTATTTACAGAAGTTCAACATAAAACAGCAGACTATTTATAAATAACATTTGAAACATCACACTCTTTCCTCTCAGGCTAAATCAGACCTTTACCAAATGCCTAACTCAAACTTCTTTCTCTCACTCCAATCCTGCTGTATATCAAACCCAAAGCCCTCTTAGACACATTTTCAGGTTATACTTTTTTCAAATCCCAGGCAAAAACTCTCCTCCTCTCAAACTCTTAACCAACTGTCCCCTGCAAATCTCCCCAAACATTCCATCACCAATCAGCATCCACTTCAACACTCCTTTCTCTCCCTACTCCCAATGACTACTTACCTCCTATATAAAAGATCAAGCAACATTTTTATACATAAACCCATGAGCTCACTTAACCCAACCCTGCTTTAGAGACAAGAGTGTGGCTAAGGCTATGCAAAGCTCCTCCTTCAATTGCACCAGAAAGACAGAAGGGTTTGGGATCAGCAGGCTTAGGACCCTTTCACACTACACTATTATAGCACTATCATTCTATTCTATCTGTCATGGCTACAGCCTGTGGTATCCTGAATTTTGTAGTTTTGAAGTGCTCAGGCTGAGAATTCTATCCCTTCCTAAACTGCAAATCCCAGGATCCCATGGGATGCTGCTATAGAAGTTAAAGTGAAATCATGGTGCAATATAATTTTTTTTTTAATTTATTTGTATCCCGCCTCTCCATATGGATTGAGGCGGCGAACAACTTACAAATAGCATGTACTTCAAAACATTTCTATACATGCCCCCAACAAACTGGGTACTCATTTTACCGACCTGCGAAAGGATGGAAGGCTGAGCCAACCTTGGAGCCCGGCAGGATCAAACTCACAACCTTGTGGCTTGCAGTACTGGCATTTAACCACTGCGCCACCATGGCTCCCCATTACTAATTGCGTAGTAATGATAAGGCCCTTAATTCCCAGGCACAACTGAGATCCCACCGTTCAAAATTGTGCATCCAATTAGAATAGCCTTGGGCTCCTTTGGAACTAATTCTATGAAGCAGCATAGGAAGAAAGCACTAAGGCATCTGGATGAAAAAGTGACGCATCCTTTAAAAATCATTAATATTCACAAGAGAGTAAGTCTCGAGACATAATCTGTCTCCTACGAGCAGATTGACCTATTGAGTAATGAGAGGAGAAACTGCCAGAAATTTTAACTTTCCCAAAAGAGAAGTTGCCACTTTCCAGTGTCTATTCCCCTCTCTTATCCCATCTCTCACTTGCAACACATTCTTGATGACAGTGAACACTAAAACGTTGTGCTTACACTTTAAGATTCTAGCTAAATATATCTGTCCCCAAACCTCAAGAAATATTTTTAAAATTAAGAGAAACGTAATTGAGTAAGTTTTAATGCAATTGACAACTTTTTTCTTTTTTGAGGAGACAGGTGTTCCTGTATTTGATCTTGTTCTAAAGGATAATTCTCTTCAGAAACCTCTGCGTTTATGTGTGAGAGAGAGGAAAAAGAGAAATGATGACACTTGATCTCTTTTGTATGGCTGTGTAACATAAGCACTTGAAAACAATTCACAGTGATCATATTGCTCTCCCAACAGCTGCTCTTCCACTGCTGTGGTAATAAAAGCCCAGCACATAGCTCTGTTGACTTAGGAAGCAAATAGCTCAATTGACGCAGGAAGGCAACAATGATGCTCAAATCTCAAAAGCAGATACAGACTCTTACAGCTAAAGATAGTATGGACTCTCTTGTTTTCAGTCACATATGCCAGTAACAGAAGAGATATTTGTACAGGTGTCCATACTGAAAATATAAATTAAAGTGTCAACAGATTATTGGTAATGTTATAGTAACCCATCTATAATTTATAATGTGACAGCTGTAACTACATGGAAAGGAAGGTTGCCATCTGTAGTTTCCAGCAATTTACTGGGTTTATTATTACCACCCTTCTGCAAATACCTGGCAATTCACAGAAGCTTGGTGATATTTACTCTACTTGTATCATATGACCAGAAGGTACAGATTTAGGAGCCTGAGAAGATTTAAATAAGGGGGGGCAGCTCAAATGACCACGGACGAGGAGCAACTGCCTGCAAAGAAAGATTCCAATGTTTAAGGGTTTTTAGCTCAGGAAAAGGGGTGATGTGTGTCATGATGAAAGACTTAGTATTTTCCATAACATAGAGCTAGTGGAAAAAGAGACATTTTACTGTCTGTCTCATAATACTAGCTCCATGGTTATTCAAAGTAAGAGATTCAGGACTGATAGACAGCAGTCCTTTTTCACACACTGCATAGACAAACTAGAATTTACTTCCAAAAGCTGCAGCAATGACTGCCAATTGCTTTAGAAGTATAAATTCATGAAGGATAATGCTGTCCATGCCTATTAGTCATAGCAGCTCTATATAATCAAAGGCACAACACCTCTCAATACCAATTACTGAAGAATAGGGGGTAGAAGGAAGTGTTATTTCTTTTATGTCCTGCATGTGGACTTCCCATAGTCATCCAGTTGGACATTATGACAATGGAAGGATGGACTGGGTGACCCACTGGTATCATCCAGAAAGACTGTTCTTAAATACAGGTGTCTGTCATTGCGTTATGTTACAGCTTCTTCATGTTCTTAAATCACTTTCTCTGTAGTGAGCCATCTTTTCTGTCCTCTGTTCTTTTCTTCCAGTGTTTATGAATTTCTATCACACTGCTCTTTTGCAATGGTTGGCTAATAACTCTGGTGAAAGAAACAGTAAAGAGTTTGGAAGGACAAATGGTAAATTTTACCATGTATCAAGATGTAGACAAGATAAGTTCAGCAAGTTTAAGAACAGGCAGGTGGTATTAGTATTTCGGAGGCACCTGTTATCCCTCCAAAATCTGCATAACATATGTGCTATTTCCCCTTCAATTTATCTTTCAGAAATAACAACATTGATAGTCTAAGTACAAATGGTTCCTCTCATCTTTAAAAATACTTGAGCCATGTGAAGGTGGCCTTTTGGTGTCTGAAGGATTCTAATCTTACCCTTTTTATCAGTGACTTAGAAGGTGGGAACGTATTTAACATTTTTATAAAATTATCTGAGCTAGAGAACACGCTGAGGTCTCAAGGAGAGAAAATACATATGGATAGGAACATACAAAGAGGACTGAAGGACGGGCAGGGACAAACAAAATCAAACTAGAGTATGAATATCCGCAATAAAAAGATGGTAATGCAAGCATAGCTTTATGGCTTGTTACAGAGACCAGTTTTCATTGGTGGATAATCTAATTACTACATAGCTAGAGCAGAGATATGTATTAAAATGGAAGGCAGTGGCATGGAAAATACTGAAGCAAAACAACCATGGAGGAAGAAAGGGAGAAGTCAATGGATGCGTGCATTTAATATATCTGTACCTATCCCAAAATAGCAACTGAGGGTTCTGAACAGCATACATTACAGCATACATCTCCTCATGATGCCACCTTGACAAAAATCTCTCCCTCTCTTCTCCTCCTGCTAAAAGTACTATTTGACAATTGTGGTTTCTGTAAAAGCAGAGAACAGAGAGTTGTGACAAGTTAGAAACTCATGGTTTGCATTGCCTTTGCCTGTAAGAGCCCTGCACAAGTATCTGCATTCTACCTGAGCACTAGTTATACTGAGGTGATTTTTGTGCAGAAGTACAGTTTTTAAATTTCTTACAAAATGTTGGGCTGGACTTTTGGCTTTAAATTAATCAGTGACTGACAATCACACACCACATGGTAAAACTGGAAGGTAAGTGGATACCTAGTCCCATTTTTTCATTCACATTCTAAGAAAAGTAGTCATATGATGTCTTATTCTGGACATTTCTGGTAGTATTTTTCTTGAGAATGGTACAATAGTGGTATCACCATAGCTCAACAGTAGAACTTTGCATTCAAGAGGCCCATTCAACTATAGTTACTGACTTGTATTAATTTTAAAGATTCTACCTATTGAAGGAACTATTGAGAGAGGAATAAAACATCAGTAGTGGACATTATTTGAAGAGGCAGCTATTAGCAGCTATTGGCATTCTGCTTTCCAGTTTTAGAATTGATGTCCCACATGTGCAGTTACTCAGCTACTTTCATCTGTTAATTATAAAAGTGGTTGCTTCAGGTAATATTTCAATATTCATTCAGTAATTAATTTACTTCTCAAGTTACTGCAATGCGATGACTGCAGTTTAAAGGAGTGTTGTGCTGAATGCTACTTATTTTTATTTTGCTTTGTCAGGCTATCCAAGAGATGTCAGCTTGGCTCCATGGTTGTTGTCCTGCATCGGTCTCTCTGTACTGAATATTAACAGTAGTTTGCTAAAATTTCTGATTCAAATTTGCCGCTGATTGTTGATGTATTTAAAATTGTTTTTGTTGCTTATAACTGTAGAAGTTCAAGTGTAATTTGTTATAGCAATGTTAAATATTTATGTATTAAATCCTTTCCCTTCTCACTCTAAGTCATCCACTCCCGAATGTTTTCCCACCCTCAGGAGACAAGCGTAGTGTAATAGCGTCTTTCCACATGAGAAAAAGAAAAGTACAACCTACAAAGATAGCTGAGGAAGTGAATTGTGAGGCAGAGAGGGCGTGGCAGAAAAAGAGGTGTTAAGCCGATTCTCTCTTTTTCCTTTCTGGTCGTAGCTTCTTAAGCCTTCTTTTCATTAAAAGAAGAAACTCTTTGAATAAAAATAAAAAATAAAAAAGAATGTGGATAGGGAAAAATAACATTCAATACTTTTAGGATCAGGAGCCAGCATGGTGTAGTGGTTTGAGCATTGGGCTATGACTCTGGAGAACAGAATAGAAATGTATAGAAATGTTTCGAAATACATGCTATTTGTAAGTTGTCCGCCGCCTCAATCCATATGGAGAGGTGGGATACAAATTAATAATAATAATAATAATAATAATAATAATAATAATAATAATAATAATAAATACAGAGTTTGAATCCCTGCTAAGCCATGTTAGTCCACTGGGTGATGTTGGGCAAGTCATACCCTCTCAGCTTCAGAGGAAGGCAGAGGCAACTCCTCTGCTGAACAAATCTTGCCAAGAAAATTTGTGATGGGTTCCCCTTAGGGTCACCACAGGTCGGAAATGACATGAAGGCACACAGCAACATTTAGCACCAAGAGATAAGTGTAATATAATAACTTAAGAAAGGTAATAGTTGGAGGGAAATACAGGTCTTATAAGGGAATACATGGATTCTAATATATTTCTGAGTAGACTCTGTAAGACTGCATTGTAAATAGAAATGGCATGTTGCCCTGCAGGAAGAAGAAACTTCTCAAAGTAAGACAGTGAAATCTCTTTCAATATTTGACCTCTACAAGTTAATAGTTTATTTCTCTGATACTGTGCAGCCTTGGCACATACAGAGCATAAGTAAAGAAAGAGTGTGGAGTAAAGAAAACCAGTAAAACTAAGCCTCAACATGTAAAGTTTATATACATTTTAAAACCAAACAAAAATCAGTACTAAAAGGAGGAAGGAAGAATCAAATCAATTGTACTTATTTGCAATATTGATCCCATTTTAGAGAAATTAGAGGGGAGAGAGAATCTGTGTGACTGTAAGACAAAGATACTGAGAAAACAACTGATGTACTGTTCCAGGAGTGCTGGATGGAAGTGTTAGAAGGGGACAGCCTCAAGGAAAGCCTCTCAACTGTCAGGGCTCTCAATTTCCCCGGCTTTTGACAAGGTGTATTTATTTCTTCTGCTCATCCCACAAAGCAATCGAGTCACACAACACAGGAAGTTATATTTGAAAGCTAGGAGGAGTTGTAGCAGTTTTCTTTTGCTAAGTCTACAAGGAAGGACTCTCTCCTTTCCTTCCTGATGAGTTATTGAATTGAATACAATTGGATACTTTTGCACTTTGAACTGTCTTTGGAGCAATCCAGATAAGCAGAGGATGAAGAGAGTAGTGGGAGGGACAAACCCAAACATTTTTAAAGCTGCTGAGAAAGTGGGGATGGCAGTGTTAAGTGCAAACAAGATTAACTCTCATCCATTATTTGAAACTGTAAAACCATTATAGTCTACAAAAGCAATATTCTTGAAAGCATTGCCTGCTAAATGGAAAATTCATTTTAAAAATATAGTCTAAAATACGTTTCTTAGCAATTATATTGTATTCCTGGCTTGTGGCTACTGAGTTAGGCCATACATCTGGAAATAAGTGTTAATTATGGTCTCTGTAACAGGATGAAAATTAAAGCCATGATTTGGAAATGAAAACACTAGCTTTGAGAGATTGATCTCTAATCCCTGGCCTTGTCAAAATAACAGTACTCCTCTCTATTATATTTTTGTTTGACATTTTGTTGTTTTCTCTTATATTTTCATGGTTGTTTTTTATTGTTTCAGATGGGGAGTAAGTATTTCAAATAAAGAAATAAATTTTTGAGATTTTTTTTTTTTTTTTTTTGTATGTGAAAACACCCTCTCTTTGACTGGATGTCTCATAATAATTTGAAGCCATTACTTAAGTGCAAAATTTTTATTTCACACCTTTTACCATAGCCATTAAATTTACAATAATGAACACCACAAAAACATGTTACTATGTTTATAACCAATTATGGGATTAAGTGCTAAGCAATTTTTACTGTCAAAAAGTGTACAGAATTGAAGCCAACATTACTGAATACTGTAATCAAGGACATTTTAATAATTCATATTAAAATGAGCTTTATATCAGAAACCAAATTCTGTGACCAAAAACAGCTTTACTTTCACACATTTATGTATGTACAGTTGGCCCTCTACATTCACTAGGATTAGGGGCTCATATACACACACTCCAAAATGGGAGAACCGCAAATATCAAAGTGTGTGTGTGTGTGTGTCATAGAATCATAGAATCATAGAGTTGGAAGAGACCCCAGGGGCCACTGAGTCCAACCCCCTGCTATGCAGGAACACCCATCAAAGCATTCCCAACAGATGACCATCCAGCCTCTGCTTAAAAACCTCCAAGGAAGGAGACTCTACCACACTCCGAGTCAGCATGTTCCACTGCTGGACAGCTCTGACCATCAGGAAGTTCTTCCTGAGATTCAAGTGGAATCTCCTTTCCTGCAGCTTGAATCCATTGATCCTTGTCCTAGTCTCTGAAGCAGTAGAGAACAAGCCTGCTCCCTCCTCAACATGACACCCCTTCAAATATTTAAACATGGCTATCATGTCCCCTCTTAACCTTCTCTTCTGCAGACTCTTCTGTGTCTGTAGGAAGGAGGCCAGGGCCTGGCGGGGGGACCAGGTACCCAGAGTACAAACCAGGTTGTCAAAGGAGAGGGAAAGGGAGGGGGATTGGCATGGTAGCTCTGTATTTCCTCTGTCTTGCCCATTTCCTTCCTTAGATGTTTGAGGAGCATAAGAAGAAGGTTTGTGGTGCTGAGAAATCAGGCTGTGAGCCATCCTTAGCTGGCCAGGCAGTGGCAGGTGGAGGAGGAAGAGGACCAGAGGAGGGTTTTTGAAGGGCTGCATAGACTAATAAGAACTAGCAACAGGAAAGGTTCCTGTGGAAAAGAAGCACATGAGTTGGGGTCAGGGCTGGAGAAACTCACAAATAATCAAATCCTTGTAAGTGAAACCCAAAGGTGTGGAGGGCTGACTGTATAACTGTGGTTCAGTTTTGAACAATGTTAGGAAGATCCAGTTCTGTTGAACATACATGTTTTCCAAAAATATACATCCCAGAATTTGCTTTTCAGATATTGCTTTCAAGTGGGAAGACCAGTGCAATTCTTGGGACCCTTGTTGCCTCCCCAACTCCCTGTACCCTTTGTTAGTGCTGGTGGTGGTGATGTTTTCCACCTCTCACTTTTTAATTGAAAAAAAAAATACTCCTTTTTGAAACCACAACTGCTTTAAACAAATTTAAAATGTTGCTTCAGGAGCCATACCCTGAAACAGGCTGAAAAAACACTAAAAAGGGCCAAAGGGAACCTGAAATGATGCATTGTCACTTCTGCTTGCCCAAAATTGCAGGCATGATGTCATGGTGAGACCTTCTAGAGGCAACTGAAATGAGGCAATGCAACCTTCTGGCTCATTCCTGATCTAGCCCTGTTGTTATCCTAGTTTCACTGTCTACTAAGGGCGACTGAGTTCTGAACCATCCACAGTTTAGATTCTATCCAGGAATCTAGCAATTAGTAAATGTGGCACTTTCCAAGCAGCATTATTTATTGAAATTGTTACTATTGTGATCTGATCTATGGCAATTTCCTTCAGATGTTTGTCAGTCCATTTGGAATTACAGCAATCAAAATTATCTCCCCCACACCACCATCATGATAATCTCATCTTTATCCTAGCCTTGCTACTCAAGAAGGCTTACAAAACAAATTCAGATGAATATTCACATCATACAATAGTTCAAATACAATTGAACTATTAGTAGGATTGTAAGCAATGAATACAGACAATGTAACACATTATCAAAGGCCTTTTTTCCCATGAAAAATCAGTTCTCAAAGGTCTGTCAAAACAAAATAAAAAAAATGTCTTCACCTGCCAACAGAAAGACGGCAAAGCAAGTGCCAGTGTAGTTTTTCTAGGAAGGCAATTCCAAAGCTTGGAAGCAGCAACTGAGAAGGCCCTCTCCAGTACCTGTACCTGTGAAGGAGGTGACGGGAGAGGAGGGAACAGAGAGAAAGGCCTCTCTGTTGATATTAGAACACAGGCAGGCTCACTGGGGAGAATATGGGTCCTCTTGATAAGTTGGATCCAAGCCATAAATGCTTTAAAGATCATAACCAGAGCTTTGAATTGCATCCAGAAATGGACTGGCAGCAAGTAGAGCTGTTTCGATAAGGTATTTGCATGCTCCCTGCATCAAGCCCTGGTTAATGGTCTGGCTGCTGCACTTTGAACCAGCTGTAGTTTCCAAACATACTTCAAAGGCAGCACCACATACACATTATAGTAATCCAAATGGGATGTAACCAATACATGTAATGCTGTGGTCAGAGCCAGTATCTCAAGGAATGGGTGCAATTGGTCACAAGCCTTACCTGTGTGGATGCAATCCTGGTTACCACTGAAACTTGGACTTCCAGGCTTAGTGTTGAACTCAGGAATCAACTCAAGGGGCAGACCTGTGTCTTCAAGGAGAGTGTAACCTCATTCAGCTCAGGATGAATCATCATTCCCTGATCTGTCTTTCAGTTGACCAGGAGCACCTCTCTCTTGCTTAAGATTCAGTTTGTTCATCCTAATCTAGTCCATTACTGATTATAGGCACCAGTCAGTTTCCTTGGACTAAAGGGAAAGGAGTAATAGAGTTGGTTGTCATCTGCATGCAGATGGCAGCAGAAACCAAAACTCTGGACTGCTCTCCCAACAGTATGAGGAACAGAACAGAGTTGAAAGGGACCCTACAGGTCAAAATATGAAATGGATCTCCCCAAGCACCATCCTCTGCGTTCACCCTTTCAAGAAGAAAGGAAGCCACTGTAAGACTGTGCCTCCAAGCCCCATCCCAGTAAGGCGGCCCAGAAGAATATAATAACCAATAGCCCATCAGGAACAGTTCCCCTCCCGCACCATTTCCTGCCGTATTCTGTCTACACCAAGTAGACTTGTCTCTAAAGGAATTTTTGCCAGGACTACTCAAAATGCCAGAGGCTGAACCTGGAAGTTCTTGGTATACCTCTGAGCCTTTGACCCTCCCAGACCTCTCTCACTGATTTTTAATTTCTTAAAGCTGTAGCAGCTAGAGCATCTGTAACAATAAAATTAGACTTCTTTTCTAGCTGAAAGTTCAGTTTCTCTGTCACATACATAAACACCAAAATCATTAAATATACTGTTTGTTTTTTGTTTTGTTTTGACTATTATTGTTGCTGCAGTCACATATTCCCCATATGGCTGAGAGACGGTGACTTGCATGTGCATTTCATTGTTTGATTATTTGGATCTACATTCTTTGCCTATAGGGTTTAAGGCACCAAACTGCATTAGTAAATGCTTGGGGTCCTTTAATGATTGCTCAGCTTACGTTTTGCTGTCCAATGTTGAAATAGTTACATTCATGAAATTCCTTCTATCTCTGAAAAGAATATTTTCTATGAATAACCTCTTAGAAATGTGTACTGTATCAAGGGAATACGCTGAATGCCAATTAGATGACATTTTCCTATCTGGCTAGTAGGAGAATGCTAGAATGGAACTGAAAATCTCTCCTCACTTTGTGACACTGTTTGTGTTCTGTAGAAGTGTGTTTGGGCTTGTGTGTTAGAGAGGGAGTCCATATGGACTGGCAGAAAATTTTGGAGGTTTTTCTTCCTTTTAGACAAGCAGGTTAACAGCTTATTAGCTACTTCAGGCCTATAGAGTGCTTGAAAGGGAACGATGGTGGTCTAACACCCAATCATGACTCTAAGGCATCTCGTCCAAAAAAATTGTTTGAGGAAGAAAAATAGGATGCCTATGAAAATCTCTGGAGCAACTGAGGACTATGAAGAACTGGCTCTCAGAGTAGATCATCCTGAGTTACTCTGCCCCAGGGACATTTAACCTGGCTCTTTTGATTATCCCATGCATTTGCCCCAGCCACAGACTGTTCTCTCCTTAGCCACACCCTGTCCCCAAGCTGAAATGATCTGGAGCCCAGCAAAAAATCCAGAGCCAGCAAGGAATGCTTGCTGGTGGTTTCCACTACAAGCCATCTACTGGAAAGGGAGGAAATATGCACAGGAAAGACAAGCATGCATTGAGACCCACCTGCTGACCAGAAAGAAAAGGATCTGATTGAAAGAATATAACCTTCCAGGATCCTTGAGCCATTGCTGGGAGAAGAAACTGGGTCTAGGTAGGAACTGATAGTAGATAGAAGCAAGCTGTGCAGAATACATACTTCCACTTTTTCCACAGTTGTTCACCTCTTGCATGAGAGATGCTGATGAGAATGTTCTCTGTCTGAATGAAGGGGTTCAGAAATGGTATAATTGTTCACATCCCTTAATATGGTTTTAACCTGTTTGTGTACACATGCCTCTAGCATGTGTTTTACTGTTCATTTTCTTGGGGAACTTCAGCAGGTGTGCAGAGTAGGTGTGTGACATCAAAATATTTAAAGCAGTTGACTATCTGTGAAAGGAATGGCACAAAGAATGATCACCCTTTGTTTGCTGGAAGGGGGAGAAGTATGATTTTACTACCCAGTTCCATAACAACAGGCTTCCCACACATGAATGATGTCGTGAGCATTACTAATGCTGTCTCTGTACAAAATTCCATCAGGGACCTCCAGCTGAACTGACAAAACAAAACAAAAAAGTAGTGAAGCATAATTCTCCCTGGGAAGAGGTAGCATGTTCTGAATTCAAGCAGCAAATACATTTCTATTCTTTTTTTTAATGCCTGAACCACATCATCTTACAAAATTATTTGATCTATGATTTCACAATAACTCTCTCTGTGTGCTGTATGTACCAAGTTATCTGCATAATTTACATAACTTTTAAAATTCATGTTGTCAGTTTTTAAAAAAAAGAATGTGGAAAAATATGCCTCTTTCTTATTGTGCACAATGATTGAAAATTTGAATTTGTCAGCAGCCTTGTGAATATCTGCTTGCTTAGAAAGACATCCTGTTTACAGTCAACTGCTACTGTGTACTGGGTGCCAGTTTTAAACAAACAGCTTTAAACACTGAGTGCCAGCTTTAAACAAAGAAAAGGGATAAGAAACCATTATCACATGGAAAGTACTATAATTTGTAAGAGTGGTCACACCAAAACTGATATTTAGCACCCATTCTGCTTAGTTCACTCCCTACAATGTCAATAAATGAATTCAGAAAACTTTTTATGGGGTCAGTTGTGCTCCACTGGTTTGGGAGTTTAGTTGACTTCCTAGTGCAATGGAGGACAACAGGTCCTTTAAACCTTTCTTTCTAAATTAATCCAGCAATTTGAACCATTAATTCCATTGAAGAACAACAGTCTCCCCTTGTACCCCCATCTCACCTCATCTTGTCTACTTATCCAGACCTGTAGCTGCTCCAAGACAACATCTTTTGTCTTGCTCGATCTGGCACCTGATTGCTGGCCAGTTTCAAACCATACTGCCTTTCTCTGTCCCACATGCTAACACCTTGTCTGTGTCATATCTGAACACTATACATCCTGTCTCTAGACAGGCCCTATGTATACCACTTACTACAAAATTAAGTTAGATAGCAACCACATGCAGGCACTTGGCTTGCTTATGTGAAGATTAAAAGTAACAGGGGTGAGGATACTTACACAAACTCTGCCATCAGGATTCTTGTCTGCTCCATCCCCAATTTCTTCATGCTGATGGGGAAGATCCAATGGTAATTTCTATTGTGTGTTTGCTTGTAAAAGTCTCTGCATGAGAAGGAATCCTGAATACTTGTATAGAGTATATCTGTAACTGAGCTGACTTCTTGCTAGTGTAGTTCTTCACCTCTTTCAAATTATGTGGAATTCTTTAATATATAGGCATATGTATTGTGCATTTCCAGTGTATTTCAATAACCACATTAGTAACAAGCCTAAAAGAGCAAAAATTTATACTGTAAGTAAGAGAAAAAAAAGAAAAATATTGTTTTTCAACAATGTACTTAAAAATAACATCCTTGCACGGCTGATTGTCTTTGCTAAAGATTACTCATCCTCTCCCAAGCTGAAATTGTGATGCCTTAAATCTATAAAGTTTTACTTATAAACAGACCTAAATATAAGAAAGCTCAAGACAGCTTTACTTCAGAAAGGTGCCACAGAAAGTAAACTGAAACCCTGCCAGGAAGCATGGCCTTTAGAGATGCCACACTTCACTCATGTAGGAGGTGAATCAGTGCAAAAGCTTGCTTAAGTTGAATAATTATTAAGGTCTCTCCTGCAAGATCTCTATTCAGTTCTCTAGCTAAATATCACTGAGCAATGCAATTAGTTTAATTAACTGAACACAATCTGAAATGCTGAACTCTTATGTATGAACTTTCTGAACATTCAGCCATAGTCTTGGGATTTATTAATGTATTAACACCTTGTCATTCCATTGCGCACCTGTCAGACATGGTCATTAAAATGAGTGTGCAATTTGTCAAGAAAGCTGTACAAGTATGGCATACAGAAGACCTAGCTAGCATTTGATACAAGAAATATTAGACTGAATTAATATGTATTCCTGGAGATGGCACTAAGGCTCCAGAAAAATCTAAATCTTGATTTGTATACAGAATCTGGAAAAGTTACTTTTTTGGATCACATTTCCCAGAATTCCCCAGCCAGTGTGTAAAAAGTAACATTCCCAAGCTGTGGTATTTCAAAATCCACTTCATATAATATACTTGCAGGCTTTCTCTCTGGTACAGGAAGAACAGACATTTCTCATCTCCAGCATTCAGTGATGTAACATACAAGGGTGCTTCTTATTCTCTCATCAGCAACAGTAGGTGTGTTTCCAGGTGCCAGGCTCTTGAGGCTGGCAAAATAGAAGGCACTGTGTAGGTATTCGGCCTTCATCTTATTAACAGATTTTCCCTGGTAAGAAAAAAGGCAGAAGAATAGATCAAAGAACAAGAGGGGATTACTAATGGAGAAAAATGTAAGGTGAAGTCCCCATAAAATTCAGTGAATGAGACAGGACAACATGGTAATAAAACTGCAGTTTGAAACTGCCTATATCACCTTGTAAAATCAAGCATCCTTAGGGCAAAACAAGCAGGCGGGAGGGCCTTATGTTTAGAAGGTATACTCACATTTATTTTTAATACCAACTGTGCAGGGTTAAAGTATGGCACCTGCCATTTTTCCAAGGCCTGCCTTATATATAAAGGTAGCAGCAGTCATGTTCTGGGGAGGCAGGTAAGTGACTTTCCTCTGTACTACACATGGAGATGTATGAGTTTGTTACCCTGTATGTTGGAGGTCCCAGGAAGGGTGCCCAAATAACCAAATAAAAGCACAAGTTAGGAGAATTAAGCTCGAGCACTCTCTTAAGCTAACGAGAGGCAGGGTAACCTTAGCTAGGATCTTGTACCCTATGTCTACGGCTTCAAGTCAGAGAGCGTAGCCAGACAAGTTTAGAAGTAACAACAATAACAGTTTTATTGAGAGATAAACAGCAAATAAGACAACACACACACTAGCTAATTTGGAAATAGAAATGGAGAGGTTTAGGGAGTGGGTAATACGACACCTGGTTTCGTAGTCCTGAAGAGAAAGAGGAGGTTGCGGGGAAGAAAGCTCAGTGCGATTCACTGAGGGGGGCTCACTGGACAAACCGACAGCAAGGCTGGATGAAACTCAGGAGCGATCCAAGGAGTCCCAAAAGTGGGGACCTTTTATAGGGTGGAGTTTACCTACAGGCTATGCTATGCTTGGTGAGAACAAAGGGATTTTGGAGCTGGACAAAGGAGTTGGAAAAGGTCAGGCTTTGCATGATGAGCTTAACACTGGATGACAATAGTATGGCCAGTACGCTGATGGCCCGACATAAAGGAATGGCCCAGCCCAGAGCCGTGCGTCTATTGTGAAGATACGCGCCGAACAAAGCCGGTTTGCAATGAGGTGTTCCCTGAAGCAACGCAGAGGCTTGAGTTGCCTACCTGAATGGGGTTTTGGAATGTAAAATGATTAACGGCCGCGCCAAATACGTGCTTGTCCGGAGGACCCTTGCAAACACGTGAAGCAGGATGGCAGAGAAAGGTCAAGTAAAGGCTGAATTATTTGATATCAAAATGATATCTAGTTCTCTCACCGGACATATTATAACCGTGATAACAAGTTCACTCTGAAAAAACAGTTGCTGACTGACAGTGTTCATACAAGTGAATTATACAAGATCACTCATTCTCTTTGGTGAACTGAAAAAATCAAAATGGACAGTTTTCCATTTTCAACAGAAACCTCATCACACTCTAGGCAGCCTCTCATTAGATTAACCAGCCTTCATTCCATGTCCAATAAAGAGATCTCTTATTCTGCTTAAATACCTGTGACATTAATGCTTACTCCATCAATTATCTGTAGGAATAGAGTGAAACCCACAAAACTCAAAGTAAAATCAATCAGTCTAAAAATATGCTGCTAAATCCCCTTCCCTCCATCTTTCGTTTTGAAACAGCAGGAAAGGGTAGTGGAAAGGAGACGGACACCGCTAAAATAAGATTTCAAGGAGATAGCTGTATTAGGGCCTTTCCGCCCTACACTGTTATAGGTGCTATTATTCCACTTTCAACATCCTATGGAGTCCTGGGGTTTGCAGTTTAGGGAGGAGCATTTAGAATTCTCAGCCAGAGACCTCATCGGCCTCTGTAAACTATAAACCCCAGAATTCCACAGCAGGGTTGAAAGTGGAATAATAGCACTATAGCAGTGTAGGGCAGAAAGGCCCTAATACACCAATTCCTTGAAATCTTATTTTAGTGGTGGCCATCTCCTCTCCAGCACCCCTTCCTGCCCATCTAATACCAGAGAAATCCCTACTGTTAAGAAGCTGGAACCTAATTGGCATGCCTGAATTCAAGGAGCCCAGATTGGCCTTGGAGATAAACTGGTGATTTGAGAAACCAGAGAGAAGGGAAAGCAGCACATGCCCTGTGGTAGTATCAGAACAAGAAGAATGCTATGATGGTATCATCAACAGGAGAAAGTAGGACAAAAGTACTTTTTATGGCAGTGGAGGCCATGGACTAGAGAGTCTGCCAAAGGGAGAAAAACCACAGAAGACTGGATTTTAATTACTGATTGCCTAAAATCTTGGCTACAGGCCACTAGTGTTAAGTGATCCTAGAAAACCACTATTATATGGTCATGTGGAAGCGTATTTGTAAAAATGCTGTCTCACACACAGCTCAGTCAAATCGGATCAAGTTTACCATGGGCTGCAGTACAATGCAGTTTGCATGGAAGCTTCCTGGTGATGCATTAGCTCATCCTTCCTATGCACCTTTTCTAGGAGACAGAGTACAATTCAGATCTAAGAATTCCGTATCCGTTTCAGCTTTCTAAAGCTGCTGACAAGCCAAGTTACAGATTCACTTTGTGCTGACTATACAACTGTATGCCAAAGCAGGAAAATGTCTTTCAGTCCAATTTCAGAAAAGTTCTCAGGGGCCAAATTCCCTTTCAAAAAAGTTCAGAGGGGCCATCTTCTCATGGAATCAGGACCAAGCTTACCATTAGGCAAAGTGAAATGCCTGCCAGAGGCAACAGAGACTGAGACTGTAGAATGGATAGAGCTGTATGTGTGCCCTCATATCCTCTTTGCTTTGTAATCTAGGCCCTTTCTGCATTAGACTGTTATAGTGCTATTATTCCACTTTCAACATCCTATGGAATCCTGGGGTTTATAGTTTAGAGAGGGGCTCAAAGGCCCCTCTCTAAACTGCAAACCCCAGGATTCCATAGGATGTTAAAAGTGGAATAATAGCACTATAACGGCCTAGTGCGGAAATGGCCCTAGTCAGCTACCCTCACGTGCAGTAGAGCAGCCTGTCTTGTCAATAGTGTTGAAATAAGATTGAGCTCTTGAAAAATTTGACAGAATGAGGAGGATTAGGCTTACCAGACCTAAAATTATACTATCACGCTTGCTGCCTTAGTTGGCTGATTGATTGGATAAACTTGAGAAAAGAAAGATTATTAACATTGGAAGAAGCAGATTTGCCATTCGGTTGGCATGCATATCTATGTTATGGAAAAGAAAAGGTGCATAAAGAGTTTAATAATCATTTTGTGAGGAAATCTTTATTGACAGTCTGGTTAGTATACAAGGAGAAATTATATCCGAAATTGCCATTGTGGGTGTCGGTGCATAAAGCTTTCTACTGGAGAGAGAGACCTCAGATGCACAAATGGATAACATATAAAGACTTAGTTAAGATCCAAGTGGAAAATGTGATTAAAAAAAAAAAAGCAATGAGTTGTTAATAAGAGACGGGTATATATCCCACTGGTTATTACAGAGACAACTAACAGAAACATTCAAAATGGATATGAAAACAATAGGCATAAAACATCATGAAAGAGAATTTGATAAATTCTTGAAACCAGGAATTGAACATCTAATCGGAAGAATATATAAATTGCTACTCAGCTTAGATTTAGAACAAGAAGTTGTAAAAGATGGTATGACAAGATGGGCACAAGACATAGGACACCCAATTCTATTAGAAAGGTGGGAAGGCACATGGAAAGATACCCAAAAACTATTAAAAAGCATGAGCTTGGAGAGAACTACTATAAGATCCTCCACAGATGGTATTATACACTGGTACAAACTGCAAAAATAACAAAATAAGATTGAGCTCTCAGTGTAGGTGGCAAAATGTTTTGAGCTTATCTTGCTACAAATGGTTTGGTGTCAAAATGCAAGGCTACTGTCTTCCTTTTTTTAAAAAAAAAAGAATAATCTAAGAAATCAAATGGAAGAGTCTGGCATTTCTAAAGTTCAAGTCATGTTAAAAAATTTGTTCTGCTTCTTGTCATCCAGTGAGTAATAATCTCTGCAAGAAAACCTCAGAGTTCTCTTGAGGCTTCATGTAAGCAACCTAAAATGAATTGCTGGGCATTGGTTATGAAAAGCAAATTACTTTGGAAAAATTGGTGGTAAGAGGCCAGATCTTTTCCCTACATATTTCATATTTAATGAGCATATTCTTCTGATAAGTTTGGGACTAAGTAAAGGTCGAATAGAAATCAGCAATCTCTTTTCCTCTGGACTGCCCTAATCTGAATCTCTACAGAGTGCTTGCTGATTGATTAAATTTCACTCCATCAAGGTTCAGAGCTAGAGGTCTCAAACAAGCCATTCTACATCCTTCCCCAGACTTCCAGGATTCCATGGGATGGAGACATGGCCATTAAAGTAATATCAATCTGCTATAAGTGTGTAATGTAGATACACTCTGCAAATCAAATCGGGCCCCTCTAAAGCAAACAAGGGGCTTTTTAATCCTGTTTGTTTCATTTTGCAGGTGTGGAAGTAGAATGTTTTCTATAAGAAATAAATGGTGAAAGAAGTCCTTAACCTTTCCCATCTTTTTTGATCCTCTCCAATGAACTCATTTCCACTGCTCCCTTGCTGCCCCCTTTTCTAGCTCTAAAACCTAGAATAAATTTAGCTTTAGTATTTGGCAGGTGAGCGGCTGCGCGAATACAGAAGTGGGTAAGAATTAAGCATCCTGCTCCCAATTGCTAATCTTTGGCCATTTCCATACAGCTGTGTCAACCTACCACAACGACAGATGATCACAGTTCCAGAAACCATGTTTTCACACGTCAAGGGGAAACCATCGCTATCCTGCCACCAACTGCCCCAACCCACCCCATCATACCATATCGTACTGTATGTCAATAATGGAAAAAGTCTGTTACTGACCCCTGCTTGTGCAACCGTCCCTTTACCTGACAGTGTGCGGTTCCTTGAGTGTTCCATATCCTGTCATCAATCTGGGAGTCCTGATGCATGGATACACGGATGCATCTAAAGCCGCCCAATAGAATCATAGAATCATAGAGTTGGAAGAGACCCCAGGGGCCATCAAGTCCAACCCCCTGCAATGCAGGAACACCCATCAAAGCATTCCCAACAGATGACCATCCAGCCTATGCTTAAAAACCTCCAAAGAAGGAGACTCTACTACACTCCGAGGCAGTATATTCCACGGCTGGACAGCTCTGACCGTCAGGAAGTTCTTCCTGAGGTTCAAGTGGAATCTCCTTTCCTGCAGCTTGAATCCATTGGTCCTTGTCCTAGTCTCTGGAGCAGCGGAAAACAAGCCTGCTCCCTCCTCAACATGGCATCCCTTCAAATATTTAAACATGGCTATCATGTACCCTCTAACCTTCTCTTCTGCAGACTAAACATACCCAGCTCCCTAAGCCATTCCCCATAGGACATGGCTTCCAGACCCTTCATCATTTTGGTTGCCCTCCTCTGGACACGCTCCAGCTTGTCGATATCCTTCTTGAATTGAGGTGCCCAGAACTGGACACAGTATTCCAAATGAAGTCTAACCAATGCAGAATAGAGTGGTATCATTACCTCCCTTGATCTAGACACCATAGTCTTATTGATGCAACCAAGAATCATGTTGGCTTTCTTGGCTGCAGCATCACACTGCTGACCCATGTTCAGCGTGTGATCTACCAAGACTCCTAGATCCCTTTCACATGTACTGTTCTCCAGCCACATGTCCCTCATCCTATATTTGTGCATTCCATTTTTTTTCCTGCCTAAATGCAAGACCTTACATTTCTCTCTGTTGAAGTTCATTTTGTTAGCTTTGGCCAAGCTCTCCAATCTGTCAAGGTCATTTTGAATTTTGATGCTGTCCTCTGGGGTATTAGCAACCTCTCCCAATTTGGTGTCATCTGCAAATTTGATCAGCATGACCTCTACTCCTTCATCCAAGTCATTGATGAAAATGTTGAATACCACTGGGCCCAGCACAGAACCCTGTGGCACCCTAATAGTCACCTCTTTCCAGGATGAAAAGCAGCCATTTGTGAGCATCCTTTGGGTTAGGTCAGTCAACTAATTACAAATCCACCTAACAGTAGCACTGTCCAGCCCACATTTTACTAGCTTCTCTGTTAAAGGCCTTACTGAAATCAAGATATGCTACGTCCACAGTATTCCTTTCATCTATCAAGCTTGTAACTCTATCGTAAAAAGAGATAAGATTAGTCTGGCATGACTTACTTCTGAGAAATCCATGTTGACTTTTAGTGATTATGGCATTGCTTTCTAAGTAATTACAAACTGACTGTTTAATGATCTGCTCTAGGATCTTTCCTGCTATTGATGTCAGGCTGACTGGGCGATAATTATTTGGATCTTCTTTTTTTTTCCCTTCTTGAAGATGGGGATGACATTTGCCCTTCTCCAGTCTGCTGTTTTCCAAGAGTTCTCAAAGATTATTGTGAGTGGTTCTGAAATGACTCCTGCCAGTTCTTTTAATATCCTTGGATGTAATTCATCTGGCCCTGGAGACTTGAATTCATCTAGTTTAACCAGATATTCCTGTACTACTTCTCTACCTATTCTGTGCTGCATTTCCCCCCCTCCTCACGTGCTCCCCATCCTCCAGGCTGAGTACTTCTATCCTTTTGGGAGAAAACTGAGGCAAAGAAGGTGTTGAATAGTTCTGCTTTCTCCTGTTAGTAATTGGCATCTTCTCCATGCAGCGACCCTATCACTTCCTTCTTTTTCCTTCTGTGTGGACATATCTAAAAAAGCCCTTTTTATTGTTTTTAATGTCTCGGGCAAACCTGAGTTCAATCTGTGCTTTAGCTTTTCTGACCTTCTCCCTACATATCCTGCATATTTGTTTGAATTTCTCTTTGGTGGTTTCACCATTCTTCCATTTCCTATACGTGTTTCTTTTAACACTTAGTTCAGCTGAGAGTTCTTTCATCAACCATTCTGGTTTCTCTAGACACCTGCCATTTTTCCTCCTTATTACCACAGTTTTAAATTGTGCCATAAGTATCTCACTTTTAAGAAACTCACATCCATCATGAACTCCTTTTTCTTTCAGTATTCTAAACCACGAAATTTCAGCAAGTAACTCTCTAAGTTTACAGAAATTAGCTTTTTTAAAGCCTAGAATGAATGTCTGGCTACACTTGGCTTCTCCTTCCCACTGAATGAGAAATTCCAATAGAGCAGGGTCATTCCCCACTAAGGATCCCACCACCTCCACCTCATCAACAAGGCCATCCCTGTTGGTCAGGATCAGATCTAAAATAGTTGATCCCCTTGTCGCCCCTTCTACCTTCTGGATCATGAAATTGTCTGCAAGGCAAGCAAGGAACCTTTTGGTCTTGGCACATTTTGACTGCCAGTATATATCAGGATAGTTGAAATCTCCCATTACTACTGCATATCTCCTTTTTGAATGTGTGGTCATCTGCTCCAAGAAGGCTTCATCCAGGTCCTCAGGCTGGCCATTTTATGAAGGTTTCTAATGAGGACACATATCCTCTTCTTACAGGAATGATTTCTGGATTCCTTCCCTCCGCATAGTCAAACTTCCTTAAATGGACACCCCAACCAATTAGTTCATCAGCCAGAGCTGCTATTGGCAAGCTTGGGCTCCAAAAAGCCCTTTATTTTTCAATAACTGTTGCAGGAAAAAATTCCATGCAAATTAAAAGTTTAGTGATATTTTTTTTCTCACATTTCATCTTCCTCTTCTCCTTACCACCTCAGCCTGCCATATTCTGGCAGTATTGTTGACCCTGGATTACTGCTTAAGTTCTTTGGATAATTATATTTCACTCATCAAAACTCCATTAGCCTTTTCAGTTTTGTTAGCACCATTGCTTTCACTCAGTAACCTTCACCATTGTATCAGGAAATTCAGTGTTTCTAATTAGATACTGTGCTCCATTTTGTAAGTTATATAAGAAACCTAGATAAATTTACTGTTCTTTTTATTATGTTAAAGCTAGTATTTTACAGAGGAATATCATTGTACTCTCATCATTAAAATAGCTCAGTCACTAGCCCATTATCTCAGACCTTGCCTAGATGACATATTGTGGTCAGGGGTGGGGATCATGTGGTCCCCTAGATGTTGCTGAACTGCAAATCCTAGCATTCTTCACTATTAGCAGTGCTGGCTAAGGCTGCTGGGAACTAAATTCCAACAACCTCTGGAAGGCTGCACAGTTCCCATCTCTAGTTTAAATCCAGTCGTTAGTCCCAACTGGAATAAACCATTGAATCAATGGTAACTTATTTAACACTTATGTAAATTCCATTAGTTTTCTATTGTAGATGAGGGACTAACAACAGGATCTAGATCTATAAACCTTTGGCCTGTTAGACTACCTCTACATGCCTGACTTAAGGAAAATGTTTGACCTAATGACATTCAATAGTTAAAAAAGGCTAATCAATTGTATTGACCTTGTTTGAGATTCAAAATCCATGCCATAGCAACAGTGTAACCATACCAGTGTTGTTCAATGTTTTGGTGTGCCAGTATTTTCACTGAGCAGTGACTGAAGAAATCAAGATTATTTAAATGTACTAGTATGGAAGGATAACTTGATATATAGCTATTCCAATAACAGACTGCTTGTGACCTCAGAATGAGTGTTGCCATCCTCACTAATGTTTTTAAGAAATAACAAAAAAAATTTTTGAGAAATATGGCCATCCTAAGGCTGTTAGACAAAAGTGGCACATGTGGAAATACAGCTTTTCAAAGCAAAAATGTAGATGTGTAAGCACCATGGCAACCAGCTGTTTATTGGATTCTGACATGGAATCTCCACTCTCTCAGAACTTGATGTATCTTCTTCCTTCCCAGATACAGAATTAAATTAACATGTTATATAAACAAATAGAGAGTCTATCCTCCAGATTATGAACAAACCTATTTACAAAGGCACCATTACAGGGACTTTCTGTTATCCACTTCTGTTGTTGGCAGTATAAAGGAATACATCATCCTTGATGGACCAGTGCTATAATTTAATCAAGGGATGTAGCTGAAGTCATACACGGCAAGAGCAGAGCTCAAGCAATCTGTGACTGGTGGTAAATCCCTGTGATTAAATGTCAGAACTAGTATTCACCTGGGTAATGTGTTTGACCCCCCCTTCCTTCCCTATTGCAGATCATGAGCAAGGCAATAAACGCTGGCAGAATACTCTGGACATGCAGGCATACAGTGGGTAGAAACCAAAGACAAGAAAAACCACAGGATAATGATGGCTTTGGTTGATGTATTGCAGTGTGAATGTGCTTCTCAGGGGTGTGAAAACCAAAGGGCTGCCCCATAGCAAACATAACCATTAGCCCATGAAACATATAGCAGAATATGCAGAAAGAGCAAGGCATGTTTACTGGCTGAGTTTTTAAACATTACTTTGAAGGCACGTATGATACTTTACAATGGGCTAAATATGGACCACAATTAAACTATCCATTCTCAATAAATCCTAATTTAAAAAGAAGAAACTCCAAAAAGAGAAGAGAGAGAGAGAGAGAAATTCAAGTAGCAGCAAAAACCAATGTTATCCAAAGTGAAATGCTTCCCAACCACAGTGCATCAAGTCTCCAGGTCCCTATCATGGTGGTAGCAAACTCTATACCTGAGGATGAATGAGCCAAATTAGGAAATATGCTTTGCATGCTCTAATACTTTTTAAAAAGTTAAGTGTTATTAGCAGTGGCAAATTCAAATATGCTTTCTTTCTAGAAAGCAACCAGCCTTGGTTATCAGAAGTGGACCTGAGGGGTCTAGCGCGATTCAGTGTGGCTGTTTCAGTGCCACTATTTCATTGTTTCTCCAGCCAGACTCCTCCTCATCTTTTCTCCCTTCTGCTTCTTCCCCCATTTTTCCTTTCTTGTCCCCAAAGTATCCCAGCAACCGTATAAGTCCTTGAGAAGGGTAGGCTGCAACTCCCAGGATGCATTGGGCTACCTTCCTCCATAGCCTTTTCAATGTTTCTCACACCAGACTCCTCCTTCTCCTCCTTCCTTCCCTCCTGTTGCTTCCTCCACTTTCCCCTTCTCATCCCCAAAGTATCCCAGCAACTCTGATAAGCCCTTTAGAAGGGTAGGGTGCATCTCCCGAGATGCATTGTGCTACTTTCCTCTCCAGCCTCTTTTCCTCATAAGAATGATGTAAAGGTAGTGACAGCGGCACTGCTGTATTCAGGGAAATTCTAAAAATCTAAATGTAAAGGAAGACCATGTAAATTTAAAGTTTAAAAAACTCTGAACTGTCAGTGCTGAAATGTCCAGTGCTGAAACAGCGGCACTGAAATGTCAGCGCTGAACCAGCTGTTCTGAATCATCCCGTTCCAGACCTGATGACCCGTTGTCTCTGTACTGAAGACTTCTCACCTTGGCATAAAATTATTTTGTAAAAGGGAGGTAGGTGTGCATTCCTAGAGTGACTAGTTAGAAATAATACCAGAGAATCAGTGGGCTTTCTCTTGGGCAATTGGATATTGAATAAACTACAGCCTGAAAGATGAAGCAGTTCTGAAGAGGTCTCTTGCCCTATTCCCAATCTTTTTTTATGTGTTCCTCTCTCTCACTCAGACTCTCTTACTACTCTTCTTTGTAATATAGGCAAAACATAGTAATAAAATATTGCCATAAAGCCAAGGAAGGGAAACCAAGAAGCAACAATTATAATTTATATATAATGCCATATGGAGAATCTGTTTGTTCAAGATAGGCTTTAATGGCAATAGGAATTTCTTCCCTATTGAGATCAAGTATGGCTTCCTCAGCATTCCAGTAGGAGTGGTTGGGAGAAGTTGATCTGCTTTATACAATGAATCTAAACTACTATGTTCTTGTTGACTGTTTGTTTTGTTTACTGTGACTGTTCCAGCCATTGTTTAGTTAGGCCTTTTCCACACTACACTCTCATAGCACGATGATTCCACTTTCAACATCCTATGGAATCCTGGGGTTTGCAGTTTCGGGAGAGGCCAGCTGGCCCTCCAGAAACTGCAAATTCCAGGATTCCATAGGATGTTGAAAGTGGAATCATCATGTTATAAGAGTGTAGTGCAGAAAAGGCCTTAGATTCCCCAAGAATCCACTCCTTGGTTTAAAGCAAAAAAAAAAAAAAAAAAGATAATCTTCCATGTTGTGCTCTTCCTCTACCATCACCTTCTCCCTGCAAAAATTGTCACATGCAAACATAGGTAAATGTCTGTTGTTTTTGTTGTGGTAACTCTATTCCCACATTGATTTAAGAGTGTGGGGAGGTCTTAACAAGTACCCTTTCTGCCAAAGGTAAAACCAGAAAAGATGTCAGGCAAGGGTGCCTGTTGGCCTTCTTTCTGTTTAATTTTTATGTGAACAATTTAGTCTCTGATTTCAGTTCTGCAGATTGTTTTCCACCTTCTGTTGGAAACAGAAATATCCTGTCATATGCTGATGATATGGCCCCTTTATCTGTCACCCAGATAGAGTTGAGGAGATTTTTTAAAAACTAGGCATGGTTTGACTTCAGGATAACTTGTTTATTAACTATTCCAAAACATAGGTAATGATCTTCTTAAAGGAAGTACATTTACAAATAGCATTTACATGGTCATTTAATTGAGCAATGCCCCTGTTTTGAATATCTGAGGGTACATTTTTCTTATAATGGAAACTGGAAATTTTCTACCCTGGAGGACAGCATAAGCAAAACTAACTTTTAGAAGGGTAAGTGGAGGTTCCCTAATAGGCCCTGTCTTAAAATTTTATTGCCAAAGTTTTGCCACAGCTGCTATATAGGGTAGAGATATGGGGACAGGGTCAGGGTGCTATGGTTGAGACCATCCACAGTAAGTTTCTGAAGGAACTTCTGGCACTCTTCCCAGGGGTACCTTCCTCATTGCTAAGGTTGGAAGCTGATCTCACTTCTATTAATGCTCAAATCCATAAAGTGTTAATATTTTATGGGAAAAGATTGATGGGTATGGACAATTGTAATTTAGCAAAGCTACATTTCAGTGAGCGACAGGCTGAGGGTGGATGGGCCTATTATTGGTCATCATTGTTCCAGTCTTATTTTGAGGATGGCCAGACTTCTATAATCCATAAGGATAAATATTTGATCAGAGACAGAATCTCTGAGTTTGATTCTTATGGAAATGTCCTTGCTAGCCAAAAGCAAGTGTTTCCTCCATGGTATTAGCCTTCTAAAGAGAGAGCAATGCTTCCAGCAGTATTTCTAAGTCCTAACTTTTCCTGCTTTCAGGAAAGCTTTTATTGCCCTCCATTTTCAAACAATGCCAGCAGCTTTTCCGGAAGGATTATAAAGGTATTCCTTATATGGTGCCTATATACTTGTGGCTCTGGGGAGGTGGAAGACCAGTTCATTATTTATGACACTGCCCATCATATAATGATCCCAGGATGCATTTCTTAGGAGACCTTTTGAGAGCAAGGACTGGTTGGATGTTGCCTGATATTATTTGTGACCTGTTGGCTGACCATTTTAAATCTATTGCACTGAAGGTTATCACTTTTGCAGAAGCAGCTCAAAAGATGCACTGCAAATTCCTGAAGATATCAGCAGTGAATTACAAAGGGGACCAGTTGTTGTAGCTACCATTACTATTGTTGGTCCGACATCTTATCTATTAACCTCTGTTTTGTTTTTCATTTTTAACCTTCTTTGTGATTCCTGTGTCTAATGTAATTATGTCAGTAGTACATGATTTGTTGCATTAGATACACTGTCAGAATATTTTATAGTGGTCTTTGTGCCACAGGCATATAAATCTGTCTGTCTGTCTATCTACCTACCTACCTACCTACCTACCTACCTATCTACACCTGCTCCATGCTAATTCAAAACACATTGGGCACATTGATAGAGGCTTCTTGAGAACAGCAACAACAAAACACTAAGAGGAGGAATGATAAACTCACTTAGTAGGAAAAGGACATATTGGAATTCATGCCTCATTTCTGAGTAAATACACAAAACATTGCACCATTTTTTTTTAGAAATTGTAATCTTCCACTGCCAAAGCGCCCAGCGATATTAACATATACAGAGAGAAAAAGATAACATGACCTGTTTTGCGTCAAACCTATATCATGAGCAACAGGGCTTTCTCAAGAATTTTAGTACTAAGATTGGGGAATAGTGCAAATATAGGACTAAAAATTGTGGGCTGTGGCCCAAGCGAAGAACTAGCACTTTAAGATCTATTGGACAAGATGGCTGGTAAGGCACTCCTTAATTTTATTTGGAATACAATTGCTGTCTATGCTACCACCTAGTGGAGATGTGCGATTGGGAACGTTTGGAGGGACATGCTGCTGCTTCATCAACCTTCTCTTCAAGAGAATTAAGAGAGCTCAGTTTTAAGGAGCGTTTTTGCTATTACCAGCTCTCATGGAATACATTCATGCTAAAACCTTTAGTATTTTGTTCCTAAAAAGTCTCTTGTTGCATTCTAGGAGTTCTCAGTTTCTGTTTTAAGATTTTAAACCCGTCACAGGACTTTGACTGCAATTCAATAATAAATCCAGTGGTGTGCTGGATCTGTTACTGTTTGGATGCATCAGTGCAAACCATGAGCCAGGTTTTTTTTAAAGAAAAATCTGTCTTAGGTTAGCAGCTTGGAAATATGATCACACACTAGTCTGAGCCAGTTCTCTGAGCTATGGTAGGTCATTTCCTTCCAACCTGATCCTTCTGATTGGTAAATACATTGAATTCTAACATTCAAATCCTCAAGAACTGAAATGATTTTCCAGACATTTTCACAAATGTGTTTTCTTTGCACATTTTAATGTCTTCATCATGATGAGTTACTAGGTCTACATATTCTGTCATAGTTTGTGTTTGTTTTCCATATCCTTTGTGTGGCTTTCCATGTATGTCTGTTGATTTTCAACTAATTATAAGTCTAGAAAAGGAGGGGGCTGGAAGTAAATCTACACCTTCATTTGAGATATTGATAATCTACTCCCTTGAGCGAAGGGCGTGCTTCATCCCACCACAACAGAGCTCAAAATGATAGATGTGCTGTTTGTTTATTTATTTCACAAGATTCTGAACCACCTTTTAAGGCACAGCCTAGACCTCCTAAGTTACTTTTTGAAAATGTAAATGAAATAATGTTGCCAGTTTTCAGAATGGCAATAGGGGCCAGTCAAAATTCATGACATGCAGGGTTGACAGCCACGAAACACTGCTTAAGAAGTTTGTACTCTACATAAATACCAAGTGAAAGTATTGAGCTTACAGTCATCCTTCCACATTCGCTAGGGTTAGGGCATAGAACCCACGCGAAAGTGGGAAAACCATGAATAACAATAGGCCCTCCCAAACTGTATTTAACACACAAAAAAGTATGATCACCATATTCAACCGACCATGGATTCCTTTGAAGCATCAGGGTTCCTTCACAAGGCAGAAGTGAGTGGCTGGTGGGGCTTACTGCCACCTCCACTGCTGCCCCACACCATTTTTAATAGGGACTTACAAGCTTTGTTCGCAGTTTCTCAGTCTCATGAGGCTTGCAGTCTCTATTAAAAATGGCATAGAGAGGCAGCAGAGCTGGCAGCAAATAATCTGTGAATAACCAAACCCGCAAATGTGGAGGGCTGACTGTAGTGGAGTAAGCCATTTGTTTCTCTGTAAAAGCAGCATATTGTCCAAATTCATAAACTTTTCATCTTTATAAAGGGCCCACACCCTCAAATACAGGAATTTTTCACAAAAAGCTTTCTAGTCCTTATATAGGGGTAGTGGTGGTAGCATGCCTTTAAACTATTTCTGAAATATGGTGACTCTAAGGTAAGGCTATCATGGGGTTTTGTTCCCAGTGGCACCTGGCAAAATAAGGGGCACCTTGCAAAAAATACACTCTTAAAAATGAGAAGCTCTTTCTATGGTTTGAAATTAAGTTTTCCACTCTGCTTTGAGGAGAAAAATAAACCCCAGCTCTGGTTTTAACACTTTTCCATGTAAAATAACACATGGTAGTTGTAGCTCAACCAAAGAATATTTTTCAAGTAAAATAAAATTTTACAGGTTTTGCCTTAATGGATTAATCCCATTATATTATTATATTATGTTTATTTGTTACCCACTTCTCCACAGACTCAATGTGGGGTACAACATATATACAATATACAATAACAAATTACGGCTAAAATACAGCAAAACCACAAAACCATTTAAATACAAATTTATCGTAATTAAAATATATCATAATTAAAAATACAAGTAAAAGTACAAGTAAAAATAGACTGGGTATGCTTACTGGAAAGGTCTTTAGCATTTTTTAAAAATTCGGACAGCATATTTTGTTGTGGAATTTCTTCCAGCAGGTCATTCCACAGTCTAGGGGCAGCCGATGAAAAGATCCTCTGGGGACTGTTGCCAGTCTAGTCCTGGCCGGTTTAAGTAAATGGCCCCCAGGGGACTGAGTGTACAGACAGATTGTATGGGAAGAGGCGATCCTGCAGGTAACTTGGACCCAAACCATGTGGGGCTTTAAAAGTAATAACCAACATGTTATACTTTGTCCGGAAACTAATTGGCAGCCAGTGGAGTGATTTTAATATTGGTGTGATATGCCCACTCCTTACTCTACCTGTAATCAATCTGGCTGCCATGTTTTGGACCAGGTGGAGGTTTTGAACTTGGTACAAAAGTAGCCCAATATACAGTGCATTGCAGAAGTCCAACCTTAAGGTTACCAGTGCATGCATTACCATCTTTAGGTCATCCAATTCTAGGAAGAGTGTCCCTCTCTGGTCAAATTTTCTTTCTTCTTTTTACAGTCAGGCTGTTCAATCTTCCCCCATTCCTAAACAAGACAGAACAAAGTAGATATTTCAAGATAGTGCTAAATCACCATCTTGGATGCTTCAACATATCCCTGAGTTGGTGTTTCCAGCAATTCTTAACAATTCTGCAAGTCTTCAGTCATGTGATTGTGAGCCTTTTGATGTTTCAGAAGTAAAGGCTCCATTATATTTCTGAAGTTTTGGCACAGAAATGTTCTCATGGTGCTTTAATCTCTATACACACGCATGCATACACATGGCATTCTGTAGCTGTCACATGAGAATCTGTTTTTGATACAGCAAGAACAGGCACACTGAAAAGAGATCAGATCAATATTGATGCATTAATGATATTTGTCTTCATTAGCTCTGAGAGAGCTAAAAAAATGATTCCCAATAAACAGTTTGGTTCACAACCTTGTGGAGGCATATCCTGGCTGATAATGAGATTCCAAAAATATGTTGGTGTTAAGTACAGTATTTGGAAGATTCCCTTTTAGACAATCCATCTGAGGGTTGCTAGTAGCTCCTCTCCTCCTACACAATATATATTGTATATTTAATAGATTGCATACAATTCAGTAAAAAAATAGCACTGTTAAATCCCACTTGTTCGGGAGACAATTAAGCACATCTTAGTGAAATTAAGTAAGAGTTTTAAAAGTATATGTAGCTGGATAGTTAAACAGATACATGAATAGTAATGGGTAGAAAGGCAATATCTTTTTCTTATATTGCTTCATGTAGAGCGTGGCATTAAGACTCAATTTCAGTATTATTTTTTAGAATCATATGGAAAATGTAATTTTTTAGCATTCTATTTGCCTCTTGAGCAGCTTTTGAAGTAAAAGTTGCCAGGACTTATGACTGGTGAATTCTCCTCTGCTGATTGTGATCTATGGGTCAAGGCCTCCCTAGTCCCCTGCCAGGTTCCTGATTTGGAACAAACTCCCACAATTTACTTTTAATAGTGGAGCTTATACTACTCACTTCTAGAATGACTTGTTAAACATTATCACCTTTGAAAATAGAACAGCTTTCCAGCTGCTCTATGTCTAAGCCACCAAGAAGTGCTATGAGAAGTTGCCTTAATTCCTACTGACATTTCTAACTCATCTTGCTGAAGAGGCATGTCATTTGTGACACACAAAAGAAGTGTCAGTCCAGAATGTGGAATATATCATCCAGTACCATGGTGGTCAGGGTGGTAATGGTGATGACAACTATGAGAATGATAATAACGATAAGGGTGATGGCAAATGTGGAATGTATCATCCAGTACCATGGTGGTCAGGGTGGTAATGGTGATGACAACCATGAGAATGACAATAACGATAAGGGTGATGGCAGTCTGAGGATTTTAAAACACCAATGGCACAATCTTGTACCTGTCTTTTTAGAAATAAGTGAGAAGTGAGTTCAGTGAAGCTCACTACAATATAAGTGGGTACAGTATCACAGCCTGACCCTTTACCACGTGGGTGGAGACAGATTCATGTAATTTTAATGGTTAGCCTACCTTAGAAATGCACCATGTTTCATTCAAAGATATCATCAGACTGAATTCCCCAGAGCAACTCTTTCAATTATTTTAAAATGGACTGTGTGTGTATATGAGCTTTTTAAGTAGTCAATTTTATAAACATCTGTTAAAGTAAAAATGACAAATGATTTTGCCATCTAACTCGTATTGACAGGAATGGCAAAACAATTTACTAAGCTGATATTTGATTCACCAAGTAACCCAGATGTCATTTTAGTATCACAAGTCTGAGAAGAAGCAGAGTTAATCCTGCTATTGGAAAATGAGTAGTGACTCCTTTCTTTCAGCAAATGCATCTTTGTTTTTAAATGTTATTGATTATAGATACTGATGTCCAAATGTTCAGTAAGGATACATGCTGAACTTATAAGGCAGTCCTTTTCAATAAGATATCATATTTGTTATGAACTGGGGGGCTGGACAAAGGTTGGTCAAATTGATTGGCCAGTTTTGGTCAGGAATGTCCTTTCATGATGAAAACCAGGGATGGGCAGCTGGTAGAATGGGATCTACTGTAGATTTCTAGGTGGTTTCCAGCAGATCTCTGAGGGTTTCTGACTCCTTTTCCCCTCCCCCTAATTCTCTAATATGGATGGCTTTATGCTGATTTTTTCTCTCTCAGTCTCAGTGCTACTTGTCAATAAAACAGGAGTACTAACTGGTTGCTTTTGACCAGGTGCCCCATCATTCCCATCTGGTAGAAAGTCAAGGGATCGATCAATCAATGAAAATTATATCACTATACTTCTACCTTAAACTGCTATACCTGCATCCTATGGAGTCCTGGGATTTCTAGTTTGGTGGGGCACTGGGACTTTCTAGCTGAGAATTTTAAACACCCCTCCCTGAACTGCAACTCCTAGGGTTTCACAGGCTGTTGTGATAGCAGATAAAGTAGAATCATAGTACTATAACTGTGTAGTATGAAAGGGCTCCAGATACTTCTTCAGCTCTCCTAGTCTGTTTTGGGATATTATGTTACAATGCCTAATCTCTGGTAATTTAGCACACAGATTGGTGTCTATGCCACCATATGATCTATGAAGTATAATATAATTGACTCTACTCCTGGGCTGCCATTTTGTGTTTAGCTCTGGCCACAGACCTCAACTGAAAGACAAAATAGGTCTATAAGATCTGAATCTGGTAAATCTGAGCGATCCTAGTTGACCCATGGCTAACTGCTTCTTGGTAATACCCAGCAATGTGGGAAAATTTGGGATACAAAACCAATCAGGGAAGGCAACAGACCTCCCACCCTCATAGCAAAACATGAAGTAATCCAAGTGTCTGTATGTGAGCAAAATGACAGTTTTGATTGAGGCACAGAAGGGAAAAAAAACAGAAAGGATGCGGATTTGTATGCATCTTAGTGTGCTGGCTGTTTTCCTAGACACCTGATGCAGAAGCAATAGATTTTGACTCTCTAGAATAGTGTTTAAGCTTGTCTCCATCTATGTAGAATTTATAGTTAGTTGTAAATAAACAAAATTTCTCCTTTATTATTTATTATAACATTTAAAACCTGCCTTTCCTCCATATGGTTACTCTGGCAGTGCACTGTGATGTGTATTTGCAATTTAATGAAGGAACTCTGTGTACACATCAGTCTGGTGTGAGAATGTAGCTTGTGCCATCTGGGTGGGTTGTTGTGGCGGCTGCTTCATTGTGTGGGCACAAGGCAACCCAGTATGATGCTGCAGCATCCTCATGTATGCGTACATTGTGTGAGAACGACTAAGGTAAACCCTAACAAAATTGTATCCAAATCAAAAGAAATGGACCAGCGTGCAATTATGTGTTTCTCAGAGTCAAACTACATGTTACTTTTCATTTACCCCCCTGTTCAAGCATTATACTTGTGCCAGTTAAAGGTTCTCCATATAAGTGGCATGGAGATGCACGTACTGACTGTGCTCCAACATTCACATATAGGATTAAATAAGGGACAGGAGTCCTGTCCCTTTAATGTTGTGCAGAAGAAAGACTTTCAGTAGGTTTTGCTTCTCTCCTGCTGAAATTTCCTGTTCTAGACACCCATTAAAGGGACCAGAGCCCTGCCTTTTATTTTAATGGCAACCTCGTTCACATATGTACCAGTTCACACTACCCAACTTTCCCATAATGGGTGTGGAGGTCCAAAGTCACTTCTATTCACCTTTGCTTAACCCTGGCCGTTTCTGCACTACACTCTTATAGCACGATGATCCACTTTCAACATCCTATGGAATCCTGGGGTTTGCAGTTTCGAGAGGGGCCAATTGGCCCCTCCCGAAACTGCAAATCCCAGGATTCCAAAGGATGTTGAAAGTGGAATTGTAGCACTATAACAGGCTAGTGCGGAAACGGCCCTAATAGAGCAATCGCATGGAAGCTTTTACTTATAGCAGAAGATTTCTTGGAGGAGAAGATAAAGAATTTAAGAGTCTGAGGTCAGTCTATACAGTCCTGAGAGCCAACATGATATAGCGGTTTGAGCACTAGTCTGAAGACCAGGGTTCAAATTCCTGCTCCACCTTGGAAACCCACTGGGTGACACTGGGCAAATCGCACTCTCTCAGCCACAGAGGAAGACAAAGGCAAGCCCTCTCTGAACAAATCTTATCAAGAAAACCCTGTGATAGGACTGCCATAAGTCAGAAATGTCTTGAAGGCACACTACAGAAACAACATACGGGGCCCCATATGTTGCTCTGCCCTATTCAGGCATAATACCTGATCTGTATAAGTGCCGGTGATGAGGCTAATAGAAGCAGCTCCCCCATGGTTTCTTTTTGTGCTTTGCCAGCTACACATACTGGGCTTGGTGCCTGGAGAGTTTCCTTTAAGTAGAAGCTAGAAGGGGAATGTTTGGTTGCATGAGTGGGAAGAAAGCTTATCTCCAGCATAATGCAGAAAGCTTCTATCCATTACAGGAACTCTTGCTGTGAGCTGAATGGCAAACCCCCTTATTATCAGAGAAGTGTTTATGTGACTGTTGTAAAAGTTTAGGGGGGAAATATTAAATGTGTTCTCACTGGCTTTAAAAGGTTCAATTGAAAATCGAGTAAAAGATCAGAAACCCAGAAAAAACTAGCACTGCAAAAAGCAGCCAAGCATTTCAGCAATAAACACCACATTATCAGCTACAAATAGATTTCGCAGAGGCTGAGGGTTTAATATTTGTGGAAATTAATAAAAGTGATAGTCTACAGAGATGAAAACACACACAGCTAGAACGTGTAATTTTAGATAAAACTAGGAAATGGTCCATCGAAAAGTTTACACAAATAGTTTTGCTTTAATAAATTTTAATTAGACCAGTGGTGGCTTTAATTGCCAACACTGTTTATTCTTATCAGTCCCCCATTTGCTCTGCAAGACTTAATTCAAATGGGAAATCTTATTCTCCATTCTTCACTATCCACCAGCCTGTATATGACAGAACACTGAAAGCATGGTTGTCTCACATTGCATTCACGTAGAACAGGTGATAGATAAGCAGCACATTTCCATGGATTACTTTTTGCTCTATTTTTTTTTTAATTTGAAATAACATGCTTTTTTAAAAGAAGGACTGAGCAACTTGCTGAATCACAGCTTTCAGCAACTGGCTGTATTGGCTAGGGCAGAGAGGAATTGCAGTCCCACACCTGAAGGATTATCGTGGTTTTAAAGCAACTGTGGGAGGCATATTAACAACCTTGGGAGATGCATCCCCTACACTGCAAAAAAACAACAGCTTTTGCCTCCCAAATTCTCAAATGCCTAGGACAGAGGCACGGGGAGGGGGGTTACAATGTTTTTAGGCCTCCCTGGGGCATTTTAATCCCAGGAGTGGCCTATGGAAATGACCAGTAGTCATGCTAGGTTTTTAAAAACACCTTTTTTGGATATACAATGGCCCACGCAGGCTCCAAAATATGGCAAAAATGCACTCATGGTCAGTAGAGAGCACTTGGTGACAAATAAATAAATAACAGCCCTAGAGGCCACATTCTACATATGGGCCACAGATTGCTCACCCCTGCGTTAAAATCATTTCTGTGCATGTCCAGGGCTCCTCTACACTTGACTTAACGTAACTGAAAGATGCCCTTTGTTGCTTGGCTTCTGGCAGCCAAATGTCTTGGGCTGGGACTAGGTATTGTAGCAAACATATAGGTGTTACTTAGTAGAGTAACTGATATAGAATTGTTCCCTATTTTTTTTTAAAAAATCTTAAAATATTTCTTTCCTTTCTGATAAACATCCAGCCAATGCCTGTGGACATCACTGGCAGATTGTCACTCCCAATGTTTCCCCTGAGCTTCATTCAGAAAAGCCCTATAAAGGGATTGTCATTGCTCCCCCTCATAGCTGCAATACAAGAGTGTTTGGAGAATGGCTCCATGTGTCTGAGTCTTAGGTGAGGCTCCTCAGTTGTTTTCACTGGACAATCAGCCAGCTCAGACAAGGCAGAGAGTAAACACCCATCTACTGCTGTGGAAAAGATACCCCAACCAGCTCAGAGACTCTGACCTCCTTTGTAGACCTTTGGAACTGGACGCTGAGTCTTCTTCTGTGTATCCTTCTGCTTATCTTGGTTTTCCCAGCTACTGACCTCTAGACTGCTAATTATTTATATGGTTTCTCTCCTCTCTCGATGAATTACGATGGCCATATGCTGATAATATTGGTTTCCTATGCAAATAGTTTTTTGTTTTGTTTTAAAGAAACACCTAGGAAATGTTTAGGAATTTTGAACAGAAAGCTTTTTCCATGTCTTTGTATGATGAAATCCCACTAGCAGGTTCTCAGATTCCCTAGTATGAAAAAAATCAATTAAAGACCGACCATTTATCACATTTATGTGACATTGCCTGTTATGGGTGGCCTTCTTACTCTATGAAACAAGTACTGTGCATGCAGCCTGAGCAGGAAGAAGGTAAAAAGAGGTTGCAGTTGCTTTTAGCTTTTACAGCTGAAATAATGTGGGATTTTGAACAATGATGGTGCATACAGAAGAATGCAAAGGTCACGGTTTCCAAGCCTTTTGGAAAAAAATGAACCACTCAAAGGTAAAGTTAAATACAGTCCCCAGTTTACCTGTTAACTTTGCATCATGTACAGATTTGGCAAAAGCACGCAACACTCATCTCCACCTCTAAATCCTGGGCAACAGGACCAAAGAAAATTTCATTTGTCAATTTGACCACTGGTCATCATTTATTATTATTCTTTTGACTGTAGTCCTGTGTACATATCGTGCTGCCTTGTTATTACTTTTTACTGAAGAGATTGCTCTGGAAAAGTGTGTGTTTAAGGTCTTTGCACTAGGACTTTTTAAAACAGAAGACAAGGCAACTCAAGCACAAAGGCTGAGACTTCAGGGTTTTGATTTGTCTTTGGAAGGAGGTGGCAGAAGGTAAGGCAACAGTCTGCATGATTTTGTGCTGGCTGGTGCTATAAATAAAAATTAATGTAGCTCTTTAACACATGACAAATACCTATAACCAGCTAATGCTAGTTATTATCAGCTGAGGACTAGTAAATTATTTAAGGCATCAACCCATGAAGACAATTCATTGAAAGAATTCCATCACTTAATATAAGTCTTGCCTTTTCTATCCTGTAACACTGAATGTTATTACTAGGTATAATTAAATTAATCAGTTATAACAGAGTCTGATTGTTTGGCCTGACTTCATACTCTCTGGCTGTCCTAATTTGGCAAGGACAGTCCCAATTAATCCTCTGTTGTCCTGTTTTTTCACCTGCTTTCAAGATGTCCCTGTTACTCTCACCTTCCCCTTCTTCTTTCTCCCTTTGTCTTTGGCTTATTTAAATTGCTACAAACTGAGTACAAAGTAGAAAAGCTTGTTACCCTGTTTACTGGGGATCCCGGGAGGGACACCTATATGTGCTCTCAATTAACTAAGTTTGGGGGGATTAGCTAGAGCACAAGTTAGCAATGCAAGAGGCAGGGCAACGCAGCGGAATCTTTTACCCAATGTCTACGGGGTCAGGCCAAGCCAAGGAGCACACCAAACTTAACAATAATTGAGGTTTTTATTAAATACAGACAAACAGTGTATGCAACACACGAACTCAGATAACTATAGAAAATAAAAGATTGGAGTGGTACAGAGGGATTTTGAGAGGAATAGTTGATTTGGGTGATACAAAACCTGTCCTGAAGCCTGGATAGTCTGAAGACTGAGTTTGTTGGTATGGAGTCTCAGTACGTGGGACTGAGGGGTCACCAAACAAAGCGACAGCAAGGCTGGATGGAAGTCCGGAGCAATCCGAGGAAGGTCTCGGAACCAGGGGGTTTTTATAGGGAGAAATGTAACTGGAGGCTATTCCGTACTTGGGGAAAACGATGAGTTTCAGGCACGAGACAAAGCTTTGGAAAGGTCAAAATTTAGCATGATTGAGTTAGGTCCGAATTGACAAAGAGGTAGCCAGTATGCAAATGCTCAGTGCTTGGCAGTTGAGTATTCAGCTTGCCAGGTTGCCTGCTCAGGGCAGGGAGTCCCTTGTAAACAGCGTGCATACATAATGAGGGTGTTTGCAGAGAGGTCTCCTAAAGCAGTGATCTGGCTATTTCTGGCCTGCATGTATTGTTTTGGGATATTGCAGTGTTTAGTGGCCGAGCCTAGTTCTGTGCTTATCCGGGGGCCTCACAAACACGTGGAGAGGGGTGGTGGAAGAGAGCCAAATTATTGATATCAAAATGATATCTTTATGCTATCTCCAAGGAGGCCTAACCTGCAGTAACAAGCTGTTATTGTTATTGTTGTTGTTGTGCACCTTCACTTTGCTTCTGACATGGCAACTGTAAGGTGAACCTATCACAGAGTTTTCTTGGCAAGATTTTTTCAGAGGAGATTTGCCTTTGCCTTCTTCTGAGGCTGAGAGAATGTGATTTTCCCAGAGTTACCCAGTGGGTTTCCATGCCTCTGAGTCTTAGGGGATAGTGGATACAAATAATACAAAGCTTCTTAATGGGTGCAGAATAAATTATATTCCTTGGTTTGGAAGGTGCCAAGTTTGGGCCTGGATTCTTCTTTGGTCTAGGGAAATAACTCTGGCTCCTGTTTAAACTTCAGAATGGAATCTGAGATTTAATAATTTAACTGCTTTGAGCGGCTGAACTTTGAGAAACTGAACAGTGGAACAGATCCATTGGAAGAAAATCTTCACTTCTTCTGCCTGGTGTTTTATACTGTGTATCTTGCTAGGCTGCCTTTATTTGCATTGCAGAAATATACTCAACAATCATCAAGAATGAACTTCCCCGAATTCTTTTTAAATGGGTGCTAGTGGGGGAAAATAACAATACTCAACAATCATCAAGAGTGAACTTCCCCTGAATTCTTTTTAAATGGGTGCTAGTGGGGGAAAATAATAACCTTCAGTAATTTTACACCCTGAGCAGAAAAACCACTTCAAGTCATCCTACTTCTGTTATTCACATTCAGGTACAAAACAATGCAAATTACTTCTTTTGCATTTACATATTAATAGTGAGAAAATCACACAATAAACTCAACCTGAGTTCAAAGCTGAATTTATCATATATGGATTGTAAGAGGCATCTCCTTCTTATATAAATTTGAACAAACACGTTCAGAGAAGCCTTTAAAATCAACAATTATTACTATCATTATCTTAAGGTCTATTACCCACCTTTCCACTTCAGAGACAAAAGAAGGGAATGACACTACCATTTCAAACAAAAGGTATTGGAAGGTGCTTTTAAACCATCTATGTTTTAATTAGAAGCTGGAGGCAACGAGACAGATGGAGAGGGAGCTGCAGTAATGGTGAAGGAAGACTTGCAGAGACTCAAACCAAACAAAAAACCAGAGGATGTTTTAGGTAACACTTTCAAATAAGTGTTATGTTTTCACCAGTGGACAGTGACAATGTCCCGCACCATTGTTCCAAATGACAAAGTGTCTGATTTGACTTAAGATGGGAACAAGTGGATAGATGAGCGAGATAGAAGAAAGTTCCATGTCTCTGTGTGCATGGATACTATTAACATCCCAACCTGTTTGCATTTCCAATATGTTATGCAAGTGGAACAGGGGGAATCTTGCAATGTTATTTCCAGACTGGGATCAATGATAACTGCAGAGTTCCATTCCTTCAGCCCACTCATTTTCCAATGGGAAACATCAGCAGGACAGGAGGAAAGGCCACTGTTATTTCTAGTCTCAGATGGAAAATAATTGCCCTCTGTGTGGCTTTCTTGCATTTCCCATTGGGAATGTGAGCAGGATGGGCATTGGCGTAAAGAATCATTGTCCATACAAAGAGCATAATGGAAATCTGCTTCTCAGAAGTCCAGCTGAATTAATGAAGTTTTCTTCATAATTGAAGGTTTTTGAGGCACAATAGTAGAAGTATGGATGTATGGGAAGGTGACTGATCAGTTTGATAACTAGTGGTGCCAGTCCTCAAGGCCTAGCCCTGAATCTCCAGTTTTCATGGGTCAAATTCTCCTGTTGTAGGAAGCTCAGCAACAGCCAAAAATGAAAGGGCAGTATTGCCTCCAGCTTCAGCTCACCTAGTAGAGCAGAAGCTTAACTAATTTGTTGCTGCAACTTGCAAAGACTGCCTAGAAGTTTCGTATGTTGATTGAGTTTGCTTCTTCCCTCTCAGTCATTGTGGTAACAGGGCTCCTGCCGTCCACTCTGCTCTGTATCCACCTTCTGGCTAGAAGCAAGTAGGCTACATTACATATTCATTAGCCTTCCTTCCTAATTAAATATTCCCATCTCCCCAGGTGGGTGAGGAGGAATAATCCCATCTTTTCAACTTGATCTGAAAATACTGGTTTAGTTAAGATTTCTTTCTTAATTTCCAACTAGGAAAATATGGGGGGGGGTGTGCTCGACCAGGTATGATCAACAGTGGTCAATACTTAATACATATGCTTAATGATATCACCAGAGCTATCGCAGGGTTTCAAATTTTGTCCTGGAAACCTCAAGGCCTGTGATGATCCTGAACTGTCAACCCCATTGATCTTAATGTATATTAAACTGGTGCCTTGCTTTGTATTAGGTTTCGAATCATACATGACTGATGTATGATAAAAGTATATCCAGATATTTCCTAAGTGACATGTTGACAATCTTAAATAGAATGCTGCTGGCACATGTTACTTAACACCTGGCAAAATTTGCATGCAGATCAATTAAAGGATCAGAAGGCTTTAACTATCACTAAACTATCACTTCTAATTCATGATAGGTTTTGTAAGTGATGCTAGCTATCACTTTTAAGTTATTACTTAAAGTGTGAGGGTTAATCAACCTTCTCTCTTCCAAGATTAACCTTCACACTTTAGATTCCCTCACACTTTAGATTCAGCAATAAGTTGGTTCTCTATGAATGTATCAGCATGCACAATTAGAGTGGTTTGATACAACTTTTAACTGTCATAACTCCATTCTACAGATTCCTGGGATTTGCAGTCTAGTGGGATATTTAGAATTCTCTGCTCTAGAGCTCTAGTGCTACAGTTCAGGAGACAATACAAGAGCTTTCAAACAAAAATGTCTAAACTGTAAATCTTCTTTATCCTATCCTATGAGAGAAGGAGGGACAATAAAGCTCTGGAAAGGAAAATGTGACAAATTTGCTCTTCTGGGAGAAATAGCTACCTAAGCAGCCCGTTTTAAAGGCAACATCTTTCTTACCTCTGTCATTAATTCTGAGTATTATGGTCATTATTCTTCCAAACAGGTGAGCAAAGCAAAGAGGAAGAATGCAGCAGTTTAATTCCCACTTGCCTGATAATGCTCACAAACACTGCAGAAATGGAGTACTTTAATGGTAAAGATAATGTGGAAGTAAATTACCACAATTAGAAAGGAAAGTGGAAAGTTAAGAACTGATGAACCTAGTTAGAATAACAAAGGATCTTCTGGCATCTTACAAACTATTAGATTTATTATGCCATATTAATAAATATGCCTGTCAGGTTCATTATGGCATTTATAATGGCATGTAGCATTATATTTATTATGATATATGGTTTTGTGAGTTACAGTGAAGCTTATGGCATAAATAAATGTGTTGGTCTTACAAAGCTACAAGACCTTTGTTTTTGCTGTGGCAAACTAAAATGGCGTCCTCTCTGGAAGTTGTCCTAGATTCCAGTAAAGACTATCGGTATGATCAATGGAACCACATTTGAAAGCTTGGAACATCTGTCACATTGAAATCAATATAAAAGTGCTGAGTTTGGGATAAATCAAACTAAAAGAGTATATTAGCATGTGATGTTCAATTGCATGGCATAATTTTTAATTTTTTAAAAAATTATTTACATCCAAAGGAATATCAGTTACAGTTGATCCAAAAGAACATGCACATGCCTAAATATCAAGAAACTTTGCGAATGTGATTACTTCCTCCCCAAATGAGGCTACTGTGGGACAGCTCCAAACCATGTGCATTAAAGAAGCATTGGCAGTATTACATCTTCAACAATTTGCTGATTTAGAAAACCTCTTCCTGAATAGACATTGTGGTGACCAATATACCCAAAAGAGCTATTTCTGTGGTATAAAACATAGTTGGAAATCTATAGCCGTACTATTGTAGTTATAGATATTAAAACTTGATGCCCGTTGATTGGTTAGTACTGGATATTCTAATTATCTGTTGATTCTTGCTATAAACCTTGCATATTATATTTATTTATAGATAACAGAAATTTATACAGGCGGCCCTCCATATCCATGGATATTGCATCCACAGATTCTGAATCAACAGATTCAACCAACAGCAGCTTGAAAATATTCAAAAGAAAATTGCACAAAGCAAACCTTTTGAGTTGTTCTCCATTTTATATAAGGGATGCCTTATATATTACACCATTGTATATAATGGGACTTGAGCATCCATGGATTTTGGTATCCACAGGAGATCCTACAACCAAACCCCAGCAGATATTGTAGGCCCACTGTATAAATACATTGTTGATTTGGATACTTGGTTGGCCTCAGTTAATGCCTCTAATGTTAAGTGAACCTCAGATGCACTTAAAGCTGCAGGACCAAATCTGGATTGTAACCAGTGGATAGTAACCAAGTTATAAATATTGCCATTTAGATGATAGAGGAAATTTAAACTGCCTGCAAAACTGAAAAAGGTAAAAACTAATCATCAACACCAAGTATTTGATTTAAGGTAACAATTCCATTATCGGCCCACACTTTCCATTAAAATAGTTCCTTAGCAATTTTCAAATTTGTACTCCCCCATAAAGTCAATTTGGCAAGAAGGAAAGGGTCAAATTGCAATTGATGAGATAATATTTGTCACACAGTTCTAACTGTTGAAATTGTTGGCAAAACGCTGTTCTTTTTATAAAATGAGAGCCAAGTATTGCCGATTTGAATAGAGATGCCAGAGATGAAGACTCCGAGGCTGACCATGATTTAGATTGCTCACATTAAGTGGATATGTCCCAAAATTAATATAAGATATGCCCAATGGTGTATAAGAAGATCTGGAACTCCAAACCTTCCTTCTTTGATAGGAATTTGCATCTTTTTCACTGAGATTCTAGGAGATGATACACACACACACCAGCAAAATCTCCTGAACAATGCATTTAATTTTTGAAAATACAAGGTATAAGTAGAGGAATTCCACAAATAACATAAACAATTCTTGGTAAAAAATTAATTTTAATTGTGTTTACCTTACCTCACAGACTCAGCTTTAAGCTCACCCATCTCTCTAAATCTTGTGCCATATCTTTTATCAATTTACTTATATTAAAATTAATAATCTGAGATAAATCCCTGGAGATAATTATACTCAAATAAGTAATAGGGCAATATTGAAACTGCCATGTTTCATATACACTGGAGTCTGTCTTGTCTCCCATTTGCAGTATGAATGCCTGATATTTTAACAAAATTATCAATCAACTGTGTCAGAACAGGGACCCACTGCTGGGGCTATGGAATGAACAAGAAAAAATCATCTTCAATACATGGCATGTACTCTTTCTTGATAAATAGTGGCCAGCATCCTGTTAGGCAGTTATGATGACATAAGATAGGCTTACAACCTCAAAACTGCCTGGTATTCACATTTTACAGTTGTGGCAGCATTGCCATGGGTGTGAATGCCCCCTAAACCCACCTTAAAATCCTTTCATAATCCCTCATTGCACCACCACTAACTGGTAAAAGGGGGCTGGATGCATCGTCATTCAGCACCCTCAATCACTTGCACTGCAGAGCTCCATACCTAGGTGCCACTGCCTGAATTTTAAGATGTGTTTTGGGGGACAGATCAGGAAACAGGATTGTAGCCACGATATTGTGGCTGTGTGTCTCAAGCAAGGTCTTGGCCAATAATTTCTGAATCAGGACTACAGGGAGGGTGAGCAACTGTTTTCCTCCTGTGCTGTGGTTCTGACAAAACTTTCTGAGCTTTGCTCTTACACAGGAAAGAAGAATCCTCCCACTGGCAAGCAATATGTTTTTAAGGTTAAGAGAATAAATTCTTGATAATGAATAAGATCACATCATGTATGGGGTTTGCTAAATATGTAATGATAAAACTTTCAGATTTCAAACAACTTTCAAACAATTTCTCTTCCTTCCTTCCTTCCTTCCTTCCTTCCTTTCTTTCTTTCTTTCTTTCTTTCTTTCTTTCTTTCTTTCTTTCTTTCTTTCTTCTTTTTAGAACCATAGAGTTGGAAAAGACCACAAAGGTCATCAAGTCAGCCCTCTGCCATGTAGGAATACACTATCAAATAATTCCTTCCTTCCTTCCCTGTACTCTTAACTGCATATACATCAGCCATTTTCTATCTATCTATCTATCTATCTATCTATCTATCTATCTATCTGAATATTAGTTTGTATCTAAAATATTTCTATTTTATTAAAAAGACACATGATGTTAGAAGTTTTAATATGAGTTCTCTTTCCAATGAAATGTATTCTGTCTTTTCATCTTTGAGAGTTTTTTTTTAATCCTTCTCAAAAAAGTAAGAAGTGCGATAGGAAGGTGTGATTTTTAATTTACACCAGCTTTCTCTCCAAATAATGTTTTTTCACACTCTGTTGTTACTCCTTAGTTTATGAGAGGAACTGCACAACTACTGTTGTCTTAACTAAATCAAACCTCCTGCGAAGATCCTCAAAGACAGTGCATGCTTCTAGAGTTTTGAAATCAGATCAGTTTCTGACAAAAAACCCCCATGATATCGACTAGCAAAATAGCAAGTTTCATTGTGCCTCAGAATTTCGTGGGAGCATGAGATTAGTCCAGCTGTGGTTTCCATCTAGGAGTATGAAATATGGTTCTAACTTTGTGCAACATCACTTTTTCTCCAGTATTTAAAGGCCCTGTGGTAACTTTCTCATGTACTGTACTTTTAAGACCTACATGTAATTATTTTGAGGTACCAGTCTCCTGCCCTGATTTGACATGGATGCTCAAAATTAATCATCCCACTGTTTCAGCTATTTTTAAAATGTCCCAGTTTTTCTCTCTTGCTCCCACTTTTTCCCTATATCCACAGATTATTTCAATTGCTGAAAATTGAGCTCAAGGTGCAAGAGTAGTTTTTATTCAATTTACTCAGCAGGGAGAGGAAAGGACATGCACAATATTTCCTTCTTGATAGGCTCAGGCAAAAGCAAACTGTTGCAGCTTCTCTTATCTTGTCAGTTCTTCTTCATTAATAACTTTCCCTCTTGATCATACTATGATGTTGCTTGGCCACATGTGTCCTGGTATTCCTTTGTGGAATGTTGCTGGGTATGCCCATAGTGGCCCTGTTCAGATGTAAAGCTAAACCATAATTAAGTTGTACAAATGAGCAGCAGCTGCTGTGGACCGAATAAGAACAGACTTTGAAACCCCCTGTCCCCACAAATGGAGTGATAGATGTCCCACTGCTCAGTCCAAACACTACCTGTAATGTCTGGGGGAGTCCCAAATTCCTTGCACTTTCCTGGTGGGCTTGCAAGGTAGAGATTGAACAAATCTGCTCCATGGTTTAAAACAATTATAAAATAACTATAATTTGTTATAGCATCTGAACAGGGAACAGTGTTGTGTTGAACTATGGTTTCTTGGGAAGCCAAAATCAAATTGTGGCTCATTCACACCATAGTAAATTACAGTTTAATATTATGTCTATACCAGGCCCATTATTTTTTCCCCTTCACCCTCTCCCTCAATTCTGCAATGATTCATCTGAAAAAAAGTAGTTCCCAACTCTACTTCTCCGCATGCTCTTGGATTTCAGTTGAAAAAAACTCCAGATAACATGACCATGGAGCAAAGATTCTAGAAGTTTGGGGCTATAGCATTTGGGAACCCAATTTTGGGAACTACTGATTTGAACAATACTTCTAGTGTTATCTGGCTCCAATTTTTACTTTTTCAGAAACAAGCATTTCTCATGCTCTTCAAATGACATTCCAGAAAATCCTACAGGATGGAAATGAATATTATTCTTATGAAAGCCAGACAACATTTCCATTTAGTAGGGACCTGAGAAAACTAGTTAGTAAAAGGGATAATATCTCCTTAATACTAGCTCTCAGCTTAAGGCTTGGTACAGTAGTTAAAGCCCAAGATCATCTGAAAGGTAGATCACAGAATGAGGATTCAAGTAGAGTTACATTAGATGATAGCTCTCTTCCTCTTCAAGATTCAGATCAGAGTCTGGTTGACTCCTGGATTTGTTCTTTGAGAGAGATACATTTTAGTTTTGCAGTATTATTAACAAGTATTACTAACATATGTATTAGCTTATAACACATTTTAAATATATTTACACACATATATTTTAGTATTTGAGCTTTTGAAATACAATGAAGTCTTAAGAAGCATAAATTTTAGAAACTGGCAGCTTGGAGCCAGAAGACCTTGGAGCAAAGGGAACCAGGCAGATAGAGATAAGAATTCAATAGTGAGATGAATGTACTCCTTTTTGGGGAGGCACCCGCTTATGCAGACTAAAGGTCAGCAAAAGCTGAAAGGGGTAACTAAGCTGATAAAGAAAAAACAAGACAAGAATTTGGCCTTGTTTAGCAAAATGGGAGGTTAGAATCTGGTTGATGGGCATTTTGAAATAGCAAATGAGAATTAAGAAAGCACGAGGTAAAAGCGTGATTATGGGCATGATCATATATGTTGTAAATATGGGGAAGGGGCATGTAACTTCTTAGGCGATTCTGATAGGGTTGTAACCTCTGTCACCCTAACCAATGGGGTTACAGGGGAGGGAAAACTTGCGTCGGGATAGGGAATAAAACGTAAGGCATTCAACATAGAGAGGGGGGTCCTCTTTTATGGGGCCCCCCTTCTGCAGAAGAACTTATAATAAATGTGATTCATTTGATCCTATGCCTAATTTCCTTGTGAGTTTTCTTTTTTCTCTGAGTTATTTACCACATTCTTGAATCTGAGTGCTCGTGTTTCTACAGTGGCCAGGGGTGCATTCACAAGTTACAACTGGTACTCCAACTGCATCTGTCCCTGTTGATGCTTGATCTTACCACACTGATCTTTGTCTTCCCTATTCTAATAATGCTGTACATGAGGTTGCCTCTGAAGAGAGTCTGGAAACTTCAACTTGCCCAGAATGCCGTGACCAGACTATTGACTGACACTGGTTATGGAGACAAGGGGTCTCACTTGTTACAACAGCTCTTCAGATTAAGATCTCTTTCTGGGAACAATTCAAACTGCTGTTTATTACCTATGACTTCACTCATGTGGCATAACTAAACTATTGGAAAATTTGTATTATCTGACACAAGAGCCAGTGTGGTGTAGTGGTCTGAGCATTGGACTACAGCTCTGGAAAACGGGATTCCTGCTCAGCTATGAAAACCCATGGGAAGGTCACATTGTCTCAGCCTCAGAGGAAGGCAAAGGCAACCCCCCATCCAAAAATATAATTCTTACCAAGAAAACCCCATGATAGGTTTGTTTAGGGCCGCCATAAATTGCAAACAACTTGAAGGCACACAGGAGGAACAAAAATTATCTCATATATGCCTGCTACCATCAAAGGTCATATGTGTTGGGGAGACAAAGAAACAAGCTTCTCAGTGGCTGCTCACAAGCCATGTAACTCCTTGACAGATAGGGTGGCAATGTGTCCTCTCTAACAGATGACCATTTGAGCGGCCATCAGAGGGCAGTCATCTTTTCGAAGTTGTCCTTGATCTGAAGGGTGTCGTTGTCCAAGTCTGGTTTAAAGATTAAAAACTATACAGAAGAAGATCAGAGACTCTGGAATTCAGTTAGCACCTGGACAACGAACTCTGCAAGTACCCAGATCACCTCTTGGGTGAAATATATTGCAATCTGTTGAAACTAAGACAGATTTCAGCTGGGTTGCTGTTGAAGGAATTAATGGACTGGATACTATTATTTATATTCTTGATGTGCTTTACTTGTAATTTAAATCTTGTTCTATGCTTTGATGGTAATATAGTTTCTAATTCAATTAGTGTTATTTTCAGCTGCATTGAGCATCTTGTCTGCCACAAAGGGCAAAAATAATTGCAAGAACAGCTGGTGGCTTCTGTGTTAGCAGTTAGCTCTGGGTTTTAGTCTGAACTTTAAAGGATCTAGCTTAGGTGCTGAACCTTTTTTGAGGTATCTAAGTATAATATAAGAACAGGTTGCTTACCTGTAACTGTGGTTCTTCGAGTGGTCATCTGTGCCATCATACACTAGGAGCTTTAGCGCCTGCGCGGTAGCATTCGGAAACTTCTAGAGCTTGTTCGCTTGGCAGGAACCCCTCCCCACGCCGGTACTGCGCATGCTCCTCCCGCCGAGCAACGGTCTCTCCTCAGTTCTGTCGTTCGCCGTAGAACCTACAGGGACCTGAGAAAGAGGGGAGGAAGGGCGGGTGTGTACATGGCACAGATGACCACTCGAAGAACCACAGTTACAGGTAAGCAACCTGTTCTTCTTCTTCGTGGTCTCTGTGCCTTCATACACTAGGAGACTGTGTAGCTTACCGGTCGGATGGCGGGTCAGGTCCTACAGCACGGAAGCCAGCACCTCACGTCCAAACCGGGCATCTCTGCGCGACCGGCAGTCGAGCCTGTAGTGGCGCACGAAGGTCGATGGTTGGGACCAGGTCGCCACACGGCAGAGTTCATGCAGGTCAACTCCTCGCAGGAGGGCCGCAGAAGTAGCCACAGCTCTGGTGGAGTGGGCTCGAAGCAGGACTGGCGGAGGCTTCCTCGCGAGCTCATACACCAGTTGAATAGTCCGTACCACCCATTTGGAGAAGCACTGGGTGGACACTTTAAGGCCCTTCCGACGTCGCCCATAGCAAACGAAGAGATGCGGCGTCTGTCGGAAGGAAGCAGTCCTGTCCTTGTAGAAGGCCAAGGCCCAACGCACGTCCAGGGAGTGGAGGTACCGCTCCAACGGTGTCGTCGGATTCGGGAAGAAGGCAGGCAGGATGATGTCCTGGTTGAGATGGAAACTGGACACCACCTTAGGCAGGAACGAGATGTCAGGTCTCAGGACCACCTTGTCTCTGTGGAAGACCGTGAAGGGTTCATCGGATCGAAGAGCCGTGATCTCACCCGCTCGCCTCGCTGAGGTCACCGCTACCAGGAAGGCAGTTTTCATGGTCAGGAGCCTGTCATCCGAGGTCGCCATCGGCTCGAAGGACGGCTTTGTCAGCTGCGAGAGCACCAGCGAGAGGGACCACGGCAGTAGCGGCGGCAATACCGGCGGGTAGAGATGATGAAGTCCTTTCAGAAACCGCTTAACGGTATCGTTCCTGAAGAAGGCCGAGGCAGCAGATCGTGGCGGTTGGTATTCCATGATCGCGGAGAGATACACCTTCAGGGATGGAAACGCCAGACCCTGTTGCCGGAGGTGCAGGAGGAAATGCAGGACGGTAGAGAGCCCCGCGGGCGATACCGGCTCACTCCTCTCGTTAGCGAAGGTCAGGAAGCGTCGCCATTTATATTGATAGTTGCGACGGGTGGATTCCTTCCTGGCCGCGACGAGGACGGTACCGAGCACGGGATCGTCTAATGCGATATCCTCCAGGCATGGAGGGCCAGGCGTGGCAGGTCCGGATGGAGGACTCGGCCGCCGGAGTGGGAGAGCAGGTCCGGTGTCGGTGGCAACCGGAGCAGGTCGTCTTGTGCAGCTTGTAGCAGGGGTGCGAACCAATGTTGCCTCGGCCAGTACGGGGCTACCAGGATCGCGTCGGCTCGGTCGGCGAGGATCTTCGATATCGTCCGGCCGAGCAGCGGGAACGGCGGGAACGCGTAGAGGAGTTCCCCGGTCCACGGAAACTGGAAAGCGTCCCTGATGGAGGCGCGATCGTGGCCCGCTCTGGAGCAGAATCGGCGACACTTCACGTTTTCCCTGGTCGCGAAGAGGTCGATGGATGGTTCGCCCCAGCGGTCTCGAATCAGTCTGAATGCCTCTCCGGAGAGGGACCATTCGTGATGGGATGAGGTGTCCCTGCTGAGGGCGTCTGCCGTGGTGTTCTCCTGCCCGGCCAGGTGAACCGCCACGGGATGCGTGTGCAGGCGAATGCACCATTCCCACAGGTCGAGCGCGATGTGGAGCAGGGTCGTGGAATGAGTCCCTCCTTGTCTGTTGATGTAGCAGACGGCGGTGGTGTTGTCCGTCAGAATCAGGACCGTGCGTCCCGCCACGGCGTGCCGGAACGCCCGTAGGGCTTTCCAGACGGCGAGCAGCTCCAGCGCGTTGATATGGAGAGCGGTCTCGTCGTCGGTCCATCTGTCGCGAACTCTGAGATCGCCGCAGTGGGCACCCCATCCATACAGGGAGGCGTCGGTCGTTACCGTCACCTTCGGTGTCGGCTGTTGGAAAGGCATCCCTGACATCAGATTGCGTCGCGACTGCCACCATCGGAGGGATGAGCGGACGTCTTCCGGCAGCTGCAGTCGGAGTGTCTGTTCGTCTCGCAGGGGGTCGAATATGCGGACGAACCAGTGTTGAAGAGGTCTCGCTCTCAGCCTGGCGAGATATGTCACAGCGGTCGTCGCAGCCATGTAGCCCAAGAGCTGCTGGACGCTTCTCGCAGATAACGTCGGGGCCGTACGAGCGTGAGCGGCGGCCCGGATCAGGGTTTGGGCTCGAGACTCTGGTAGGTACGCCCTGGCGGAGGTCGAGTCGAGCGTCGCCCCAATGAAGTCCAAGATCCTCGCCGGCTCGAGGTGGGACTTCTTCGGATTCACCCGTAGACCAAGGCGGGTCAGGAGTGACAACGTCATGTGGACGTCGTGGTAAAGTCTCTGTTTGCAGGACGCCACCAACAGCCAATCGTCGAGGTAAGGGAAGACAGAAGCACCCTTCGTCCGCAGGAAGGATACCACCGGGGCCATGCACTTGGTGAAGACCCTTGGGAGTCGAGAGTCCGAATGGCAGCACCTTGTACTGGTAGCAGATATCGTCGACTGCGAAGCGGAGGTATCGTCTGTGCTGCGGGCGAATGGCGATATGGAAGTATGCGTCTCGGAGATCGATGGAGGCGAACCAGTCCCCTCGATGTAGGAAGGGCAGGATCGACGGTATCGTGACCATCTTGAACCTATTGGGGCGGATGTAGTAGTTCACCCCTCTGAGGTCTAGGATCGGCCGGAGGGTACCGTCGGCCTTCGGTACCGTGAAGTACCTGGAGAAGAAGCCGGTGGTCTTGGCTTCTTGCGGGAGCTGCTCGATCGCCCCTTTCTGGAGGAGGGACTGGATCTCTTCCAGGAGGGCCGGACTCGACGGGGTGGAGTAGTAAACGCCTCGAGGCGGAATATCATGAAACTCGATGGCGTAGCCAAGACGGACGATGGAAAGCACCCAAGAGTCCGTAGTGACATGTTGCCACTCCGCGAGGTGTCGAGCTAGAGTCGGTCAGTCTCCGAGTGCAGATGGTAGGCTGAAGAGTGGGTATTGGTAGGTCCTGCCAGGCACGTCAAAACCGAGACTTTGTCTCGGAGGAGGACTTCTTGGACGAAGCCGGGCGTCGTCTAACCGTGCGTCTGGCCGACGAGCCGGAGGACGGTCTCGACTGTCCAGACTGGGTCGAACGCTGGAACGACGAAGTGGAAGATCGTCGCCAGGATGGGCGGAAGGTGGAGGTCCTGCGGGCTTGTTTGGCCGGCTGTAGCCCGATCTTCTTGGCGGTTAGCCTCGCCTTCACGAGATTGTCCAACGCTTCGTCGGTGGACGAATTGAATAGGCCCTCACCGTCGAAGGGGAGATCTTCAATTCTCCTTCTGGTGTCCTCCTGGATGTCGGCCGGCCGCAGCCAAGCATGGCGGCGCAGGCCGATGGATCCCGCCATGACCCGGGAGGCAATCTCCACTGCGTGCCTGGAGGAGGCCATCTGCTGTCGAGCGATGGAGATGGCCTCGTTGAATATCACCGAGGAGGCTTGGCGGATGTCCTCCGGTACCGCTTCCATCGCCGGTTGAAGGCGATCGAGCACCTTTTTCAGGTATGCCGCGAGGCAAGCCTGGGTGTTGGACAGCCTGATCTGCAAGGAGGCGGCGGAATAGAACCTTCTTGCATAGGCGTCCACTCCTGCCTCTTTATCCGGCAGGGTGGTGTGCTGCCTGCCGGAGCCTTTCGTCTGTGCCAACTCGACCACCACAGAGTTCGGTGCAGGGTGATTGAAGAGATAACCGGCGTTATCCTTCTGCACCCTGTAGAGGTGTTCCAGCCGCTGCGGTATCGGCTGAGCCGAGGCCGGCCTATCCCAGGCGGCCTTCACCAGTCTGGATATCCGGGGCAGGAGAGGCAGCGGGGCCGTGGCAGGTTGCTTCCCCTCAAAGACGGAGAAGACTGGATCGTCGTCCTCCGGCTCCGCATCGGCGATCTTAAGGCCGAGGGTAGTGGCCATGCGGAGCAGCATCGCAGAGAACTGGTGGACGTCCTCTGGAGCAGAATCTGGGATCGGGTCCCCGAATCCCAGCGGAGGAGACTCCTGGGAGGCCGCCTCAGACACCTCTGACTCCGCACTCGAGTCGTACGACTCCGAGCTCAGTGAGTCCTCTCGCCGCTCGCTTTCCGGCTCCTTCGCAGTCGCCACAGGTGTTGCCTTCTTAGGCTTCTCTGCAGCCGGGACGGTGGTAGTGGCAGCGTCACGCTTGGGCTGGCTGACCACGGACTTCACCTTCTTAGTGGTGACAGGGGTAGTCTGGCAGGCTGACGTTGTCTTAGCCCGCTCAGTCACCACCGACTCCGTAGGGCGCGTCGCCGTTGCCATGACCCTAGGAGGTGGCGATATCGCCCGATATCGAGGTGAAGGCTCCCTCGCCCTATGATATCGAGGAGAGGGAGAGCGGCTGAAGGAGCGGCGGTCCGACGAAGATCGGCTTCGGTGGCGACGGTACCGAGCCTCGTCCCCTCTAGGCGAGCGCGATTCGCGCTGTCGACGAGGTGACCGGTACCTCCGGAAGGTCTCCCAGCGACTCGGGTCACGATGGTACCGATCACGGTACGATGGCGAATGTGACCGATAGAGACCGGGCGCTCTCTCCATTCAGATTCCCTCGCGTACCTGGCCACGTAGGACGCCGAGGTGTATCTGGAGGCAGACGAGCGAGGTTGTTCCTCTCTAGTCTCCCTAGGAGGCGGCGAGGCCACCGGACGCTCCGAAGAGCGGGACCAGGACCTGAAGGAGGTCGAACGCCGCTCCGGAGAAGCAGAGGGCTCTCTCTGCTGCAGGTTGGCCGACCTGCGACGGCTGGGAGGGCGGTGGTGCTCCTCCACCAGGGTTGGAGGGTCTGCCACAGGCGAGTCCGGGCGCTGTTGGGGAACGTCCTCGATCTCATCGTCCGAGAGATCGACGGACTCGCCTCGCCCTTTGGAAGGCTGCTGAGTAGGAGGAGGAGTAGGAGGTTGAACATCCCCAGTCGGGGAGCGCTTTTTCTCCTTCTTCTTCTTCTTCTTCTCCTTCTCCTTGCCCTTGTCTCCGTCCGGAGCAGGGCGCTTTTTAGCAGGCGTCTCCTTCAGGGGAGCCTCAGCCTTCCTCGCCGTCGAGGATCCTTTCGCTGACTTGGCAGCCGCCGACAGCTTTGGGATCCTCGGTAACGCCGAGATCGGCGTTCTCCGCCGGTACCGAGCCCGATACCGACGAGGTGGACGGAACGGCAGCCGCCGATACCGTCGATGGCGTGGTCGTCTTCTTGTCGGCCATTTTGGAAGTGGAGGTCTCGTCTATCGCCCGCAGAGACTGTTCCCAACAATAAGACTTAAGTCTTGCGGACCGGTTGCGGAGAGTTTGGGGAGTAAATCCCGGCAAATTGGGCAAGTCCGAGTGTTGTGGGACTCACCCAAACAGAAGAGACACTCCTTGTGGCCGTCGTTGAGGGCAACTTTGCGCCCGCAGGACACGCACTTTTTGAAGAGCGCGGACATAAGACGAAAAACGCCAAACTGTGAAGATCCGAAATCACCAAAAACCGAATGGGGAGTCCGAAAGAGAGGTCAGAGACAGTCCAAAAGTCCGTAAAACCGTGAAACAGCAAGCCAAGCACAAAAATCAGAGGAACAAACCGAAGAACCTTCCGTACGCGACGGCGGACGAGAAAGAACTGAGGAGAGACCGTTGCTCGGCGGGAGGAGCATGCGCAGTACCGGCGTGGGGAGGGGTTCCCGCCAAGCGAACAAGCTCTAGAAGTTTCCGAACGCTACCGCGCAGGCGCTAAAGCTCCTAGTGTATGAAGGCACAGAGACCACGAAGAAGAACAGTAAAATACGAAGCTTTTAGTTTCTTACATTACCTGGAAATTATTTGTATTGTATGGCATTAGAAAAAGTGACTTCACAAACACTATATATGCCGCCCTGCATTTTCTCCCTTTGTTCCCATTAGACCAAAATATGTAATTGATTGGCTTCTTCATGGAGCATAGACAGTTAAGGCTATAAATGTACATGTGAGAAAAGTCTATGTTTGGTTTTTTTAAAATCTCCCATATATTTTTTTTTTCCTGTGAAATGTCAGCCATCTCCTAATGAGTAATTTGGTGATAAATTTCACACCTTTCACAAATCTGTATGGAAGCTTGAGTGTTAATGGAATGGGATCTGGGAGTGTTCTGTCTTACAAAGAATGAATCTGTCTGTTCAGAGTGGAAGAAATCAAGGCCATTTCCACATTACTGTTATAGTGCTATTATTCCACTTTCAAACTGCAAACCCCTATGGAATCCTGGGGTTTGCAGTTTAGAGAAGAACATTTAGAATTCTCAGCCTGAGGGCTCTTTGACCTCAGTAAATTACAAACCCCAGAATTCCACAGGATGTTGAAAGTGGAATAATAGCATTATAACAGTGTAGAGTGGAAATAACCCAAGACTGAGACAAGACAAGCCAGTAAAAAGGGCATCATAAAATAATTTTATGATAAAGACCCAGGAAACTCTTTCACAAAGAATGTTTGGGAAAAAAGAAAATGCTGGCTCAATTTTTTAAAAAATTTAAAAATGTGTTTTAACTCCTGCCCCCTCCCCCAAACTCTGTAGTGGAATTTACTATCACAGCACATGAAGATGGAAAGTTATTCAGTTGAACAAGTTCGCCACTAGCTGTTGCAGAAAAACTTAGAGGATTTGATTCCTAAATTTTGTGGTAATGCTATTTAGTATATCTTTCTCTAACTGTATAATTTCTGTATTTCTATGTGTAATGTGGAGGAAATTGGGTTAGATTTATTAAATAAAACGAGTCTGCCATTGCAGTTTATAATCATCTTTCAGGGTGAGGAAGTAACTTAAGAAACCTTATTGTACAGTAAAGCCTTAACAAATGTTATCTATATTGTATTGCTTGTCCTGCAAGTTTCTATCTGAAATTATTCCTATTGATAGCAAATGTTTTGCTTCCTGGTTACACAGCAATAATATCAATAGTGCAGTGGACAGTTTGTCAATTTTTCGGTCTGGGAAGGAGCAGGTTTACAAATTGGATAGCTCATGACTTGACTTGTGTCAGAATTCAGACCTAACCTCTTCTATAACATTCCTTAGCTTAGCCACAAGATATATGAAGAAATCTGTAAAGAGATAGGACTCTAGGCACAGAGAATTTTTTTTTTTAAAAAAATATTCAGTAACTTCCAGTTAATGGTTGGAGCTATAGGTGGAGAGATGTGTCTTTGGGACAAAGGGTGAAATTTCATTTGCATGCCAAATTTTGTTTGCGTGCATGTTGGCACCTCTTTTTTTAGCAGCTAGGCAGAGGATGTGCACTGAGGAGACCAAGCCAATAGTTTGTACAAAAACGTAAATATTCCACACAGTTGAAAGAGTAGAGTACATGGTCTGTATTATCTTCTTCTTTCTCTTCCTCCTCTTCTTTATTTATACCTTGCTTTTTTCCCAGGTTGGGACTCAAAGCAGCTTAACATAGTTAAAACTAATAGAATACAAAAGTTAAAACATAAATAATTGAAAGAATTAAAACTGGGTTAAAATACACAATTAAAAACTCAAATATTAATCAGGAACACAATATTCAGCACATTCTATTAGACAGGCCACATATAATCATACATCAAATGCCTCTCTGAATAAAATCATCTTTACCTGATTGTGGAAAGATAGTAGGGAGGGTTCCAGTCTGGCTACTCTGGGGAAAGGAAATTCAGAGCCTGGGTGCAACCACTGAGAAGGCCTTCTCCTATGTTCCTACCAGGTGTACCTGTGAGGGCGGTGGGACAGAGAGAAGATCTTTTCTCAAAGCCTGGGCTAGTTTGTAGGGGAGAATACAGTTCTTCAAATAACTGACTGCTTGTTGCAATTTATGCTGAGAATTCTTTCTTTTTAGGTGCAAAGTTGTGCCTTAGGTATTATCAGTTGCCTTTAAAGCATCCAGCTACCTGTGGGAAGGGGCAATTGAAATGTAGCCCCTTGGTTATTTTCTTAGAGGAGAAAGTGAGTGGAGCTGCCCTTTTGGCTCTTAATAATAGGATGGTCCAACAGCTGGTAAAGAAGATTGGGTACCAGGCTGTGTTAATGAATCTGATTAAAAATTCAGATTGAGGGACCTGCTTTTACTCATGATACACCCTTTTCTGAGTTACCAACAGCAAGCAGTAGGTAACTCTACTCAAATGATAAGCAGAAGAAACAACAGTCTGTGTATATGCCAATCAGCATAATCTTCATGAGAGGTTTTACATTAATTGGAAGTCCAGTGGAAAGCTTGTTGCATGACTGTGGGAAAATAAAAATGTCTCCAGTATTTACCAAGCCCTTTTGCAAGGTTTAGTCTGATATGCTATTGTGAACCATGTGTCACATGTGCTTAATTTCCAGAATAACTGCTGTTTGACTTGTCTGTCCAGAAGGTACATTCTTATCACCTCAAGTATATTCTCTCTTAATTGCAATTATAGAGCCCAGGTGATGTAGTGGTTTAAATGTTGGACTACAACTTTGGAGACTCAGGCTCAAATCACCATTTAGCCATGGAAACCCACTGGGTGACCTTGGGCAAGTCACATGTTCTCAGCCTCAGAGGAACAAATCTTGCCAAGAAAACCCTGTGATCAGTTTGCCTTACAGCTGCCATAAGTCAGAAATGACTTGAAGGCACAGAACAACAATATGAAGCCTAGTTATCATGCTTTCTGGATAGAGCAAAGCACTCAGCCCATGCCAATGACATTTCTTTCCTTTTTACCATGTACCATGCACATGTACCGACAGATTATGAGGCTTACCCATGACTCAAGTTAACTTCAGTTTCAACAGGACACTGTTAATTCATTTTCCTCTACATTTTCTGATAGATTATACTCCTTCCTATTGCAAATTCTTTTTGCCTACATTTAAGTGTTAACTTAAATTCTTTAATTTTGGCTTACTTCTGTTTGTTGGTATACAGTTTGTTGTTGTTGTGTGCTTGCAAGTCATTTCTGACTTCTGGTGACTGTAAAGCAAACCTAGCATGGAATTTCCTTTATTTAGAGGGGGTTTGCTGTTGCTTTCCTCTGAGGCTGAGAGATTGTGACCTGCCTAAGGCCACCCAGTGGCCTTCCATGGCTAAAAGGGGATTCATATCCTGGTCTCCAGAGTCATAGTCCGATGCTTAGACCACTACACCATGCTGGCTTTCCTGATACAGTTACTGAATGCCATTTAACATAGCCTATATCATCCTAAGAACAGTAGCAGAATCTTTCCGCATGTAAGGATGCAGACTTCATTTATAGATCAGAGATAACATTATTAGCCCCATGACTGACTTTGTTTCTCTAAACACTGAGAAACTGCCGAAGTGTACAGTTTACCTGAACTTGGTTTCTTTTATTTTTGGAAAGTTGCTGGCATTTTATAACATTTGTGTTTATTTGCAAATATACCAATTGAACTTAAATATTCTAACAGAAACCAATGTCCATGCCCTCACATCATCTCCAGGAAGACAACCAGAACACCTACAGCAAACTGTCAACTTACAAAGATCAAGCTTTCTGTGTCTCTGAATCTTTTTTCTGGGTCAAATGATACTATGTGCTTGCTGTGTAGTTAGAGGAGGTGCTCCACCATGTGATGAAAGATGTTTGCTTTTCATATCATGTGCTTTTTTTTATCTGCATTTCATGTACTTTATTTTTTGATTGGTCACTGGAAGGTTTAATGCGCACTTCAGATGAGGGACTTGCTGAGGTATGTAATCTCTGATGTGAACTCAGTTTCTAGTCTGAGCTCAGTTCCTAGTTCAAACTACAGGTTGTTTTTATTTATTGTTATTGTCACACACAGTTTGTTCCCACTTCCTGACTAGAGGGGAGAATCTGCATGAGTTATCTTCTCTAAATCTGTTAATGCGCCTTTATGAAAGCCAGGTTTTGCCTCAGGGTAACATTCACTGATAGAACTTGGTAGAAAGCTCACATCTTAGTTACTCCCTTGGATTACAATTAGATTGCTACTAAAAATGGAGAACTGCAGTGTTTCAATAGCTTAACTTGTAAAAATAGGTTTTCATCTCATACTGCATGAATGTACCATTTTATTCCAAAGAAAAATATGGCTTTGTAACAGAGACAGCCACTTTGGAGACACTCATTTTTCTCTGAAGGAATCTGAAAGCTTACAAATGATCCAGAAGAAGCACGAGTCTTAAAATACATGTGTGTTTCTTTTTCTTTTATGCTCAGGTAAAACTGTAGACAGAGTCTGTAGCACATTTGGCTAGGTAACTCTCTGTTCAGCCTTTGTAATTGGTCATGGCATTTTTTTATTTCTATTTTTGGTTTTCACAGATTGTTTCTTTAAGCAGGAGCATAAAGGGGCTACAAATAGAACAGAAGGACTCTGGCACTGTGCAAATCCACACGTCTTGGGCCATTTCCGCACCAGGCATTTAAAATGGTGCAGAGCGACCTCCGATGGAGGTCTTCTGCACCATAGAGTGGACTGGGGCAGACTATTTTTCTAGTTCCACACCTCAGTCCAGTTCTGCACAACCGGAACTGGTTGCGCAGCGTGCTTTTTAAAAACCTCTTTTTTGAGGTTTTTAAAAAGCACAGAGCGGGCAACCCCATCTCGCTCTGTCGCTGCACTCCGGAGCAGATTTGCAGGTGCACACAAGTATGTGCCTATAGATCTTCTGGGGGTGGGCTTTTGGCTGGTGAGCTTCTCTGGTTGGTGGAGAGCCTCCACCAACCGGAAGCCGCCATTTTGGGCACCGGAGAACTGCGGAGCGATGAACTCGCGCTGCTGCTCTTCGCAATGGACTCGCCCGGTCACAGGAAAAATCCGGTGAGTCCCATTTCTGCCCATTTCTGCCCGATTCACACCCCATGTGTGGAAAGGGCTTTGGTGACTTGGGGCCATTCATATTGCATTCATACTACACAATTACAGCACTATAATTTCTCTTTAATTGCCATGATTCCATCCTATGGAATCTTAGAAGTTACAGTTTCAGGTATTTAGTGCGCTAGTCCCTCCAGAAACTACACATCCCAGGATTCCTTAGGATGGAGCCTTGCCAATTAAAAAGGAATTATAGTGCTATAATTGTGTAGTGTAGTATGAATAGGCTGCTGAACTTGCAAATAGATAAGGGATCTAATTAGCTATCCAACTATTCACCCATGATCAAAATCATAAATCCACTGGAAGTGTTTGAAGAAATCAGCTTGTACACTGGGTTATTTCCAGAGCTCAGGGAAGTTACATTTTGGATCATGACTCTCAGAGTCTCCTAGACTGCACATTGACAGGCCATGTTGCCTAGGGTTTGTGAGAGACATAGTCCAAAACTCATAAATTTTCCAAGCTCAACTTATGTGGATAAAGTAACTGGAGGCTATCAGGAGACTGGAGAAGTTTACAAGGGACTAGGCTGCCCCCTCTGTGCTCTTTTTTGACTGGCAGGTAAAGATTTTTTTAACATTTGATAGTTAACAGACATTTGATAGTTAAATGGTTGTGCAGAGCGGTGTGTTGCATTTTATTCTATTTATGTAATAAATATACTTCATTACCAGCTTATGATATGAACATGCCAAGATGATTAACTTTTGAAAAAGAAAGATCTACCATGCTCTCAAAGTACTTTGTTATTAAGTCTACAACAATTTTTTCTAATTGAATCCATGCTTTTCTGTAGAGAGTGGCAAATTTTGCTATGCTAGTCCTTAATGGGAAATTTGATGTACTGAATAATTGGAAACTCATGTATAGGCTTAGGGAAAATCATTGTTCTTGGTGTGTTTGGTTTTCTGACATTTTATTTTTTGATCTTGCCACAAGGTGATCATATAGATCAGAAGTAATTCAAATTAAGCCTTCAGCTAATTGCTTATACAATTTCTCTGGACAATAGCAGCCATACATAGTCTGTATAGTTAAATTCTCTGGATGGTAAGAGCCATGAGTCATTAGGATAGTTAAGCAGTGTCATGGAAGTTTTTGAATGTCTTCTGTTGATCAAAATCAGACGTTGCCTATTTTAACTTATCTCTTGGATTGACAAGGCATTTTCTGTCTCTTTGGCATTGTGAGTCATAACTAATCAATGGATATATTTTATTTCTCACAGGACTCCTGGCATTCCAATAAATGTGTAATAGATTAATTGTTTCTCTCCTAGTAAAAGTCATGAGGATGGATCCATTGACCAAAGCGTTCTCAAACAAAAGTGATTTATGGCAGTTCTTGTTAATTCCAGAGATTTTCCTGCTTTCAGACAGAATCACATGTGTATTTCCACAGTGGTAAACATTAACAATATTTTTTAAAAAAGTTTTACAGGATCATACTTGTATATCTGCATTTGCCTTAAACTAAGGAGACATAAGAACAGAAAGTATTTCAATACAAAAACTGAGTTAGGAAGAATAAAGATAGAGATGGAAATGTCTGTGGATGCAGGCCTATGAGTACTAGCACAGACTGTTAAAAGGAAAATAGGAGGTGAATATAGCCGTGAATGATTTGAACAAACCAAAATAAAACTCATTACTTGTCCTTACAGCTTGCTCTCATGACAGTACTTGTGACTTTGTCAGACTGGACTATATCTTAAACCTTACTTCCACTCTTTGGCAGTACACTGAATTCAAAATGTGGCTACACAGGACTTGAACTACTTCCTGACTACTTCTTATAAAGTGAAATAAATTAAATGCATTTTTATTATTCAAAGGAAAATGTAATTTATATCCATCTTGAGGCATAAAGTGTAGCAGTATAAGCACCTTCTTACCACAAGAGATTGCTGTATCCTCGAAAATATTTAAGTAATTACTTGAACTAGTAAAAGTTGACATGGTAGCCTGCCAGAATTGAATTTTTTCTACTTCTTTTCACAGAAAAAATATGAAGTATGTTATAGCATATGGACACATTCATATATTCTGCCTGAATTTCCTCATGATGTGAAATCCATGTTAGCAGAGAGGAAATGCCTTGACCACAGCATGAGAATAAGGATAATTGAATTCTGGCAAGCTGACATGACAAAGTACCTTGAAAGATCACTGTAAGTAAGGCAGTTTTTTGCAATCTGCCTCCTGGGAGAAATAAGACGTGACAAGAATTTCCATAGAGATAATACATTGATTTCTGTATGATGTGAACTTTGGTTTGAGGAATGCTCAATTAATTAAGAAGACATGGTTGAGATATTTGTGGTCACACATAAGAGAGAAGATGATGACAAAGCCAAGGCTAGCCCTCCGTGACATTTTATCTCACAATGAACCCTGTGGACAGTGCTCAAAAAAAAATTTTTTTTTTGAAAAATGGCTATATCGCTGCAACCTCTCTTTGTACACACCACCAGATCACAGAGAGTGTGGGGCAGAAGCAAGAATACCTTTAATTTATGCTGAAGTTAAGGATGGGTGAATCAAACTGTTCATGTGCATTCAGTCATAAATTCATTCTGTCCAATTTTTATGTCAGTTATTTTAAAAAATGCACAAAAATGCACATCTATTTCCCTATTCACTTTTTCAAATAGCATGCAGCTGTGGTGTGCTGATTTTCCTTATGTGCATTTGGTGCATAAATTTTGAGCTATATGATACAGTTCAGAATGTGTATTTCAAAGGAGAACTTCATTCCAATTTGTGAAACTCACTTGATTGGAGTCCTGCCATAGTGTTATTCCTCATCCTTGTTAGGTCTTCTACCACCAAAGTCTCTTGTTCTGCCATGCGTTTCCAGCAGCTTATAAATAGAATCTACCATGTCTCTTCAGGTGATGACTACTGTACAGGTATGAATGCATAACTACTATAGTTATAAAGCTATGTGGTAGCTCCTGGCCCACTTCACCCCTATCCCCACTTATCAGGAAGCAGCCACTGCAAAGAACAGAGATCTGTGCCCCTCCCACTTAAGAAGCATCCGACTGACATTTCCACCCACTCCTATGAGTGATCCCCATTGAGACAGGCAGAAGCAGGGTTCCTATCACATTTCTCCATCATGCTGGAGATCTCTCACACAAGAAAGAGAAATAGCATCAGTCAGCTGCTTCCTGGGTGACAGGGGAACAGAACTCTGTTCACAATGGCTGCTTCCTGGTAATTGGGGGTTGGGATACTTCATGGTACTTAAATGTTCCCTAAATGAGAGACTGTGAATACCACATAATTATGAATGTGTAACTCCAGATTCTGCATTCGTAACTCCCCAACAAGATTCCAGCCAAAGTGTCTTACAGAATATTAAAAGCAAGACAAATTTAAAAATATACAAAAACACCGGTAACGGATATATAAAACTTATTTTAAAAAGTAATTAAAGTATTATATAATAGTATATTAAGGGGTGATAAAATCCCATTATCATGGAAACAATCATTAATAATATTAATTTTAAAACCAAGAAAGGATTCTATGGATCCAGGTTCTTATAGACCAATATCCTTAATAAACCAAGATGCAGAAATATTGACTGCAATAATGGCGAAGAGGTTAAATAAATTTATTTATAAGTATATACATAAAGATCAATGTGGTTTTACTCAAGGAAGACAGATGGCAAATTTAATAGGGAAAACGATAAATAAAATAAATATGGAATTTTAGCATTAGATATATTTAAAGCCTTTGATTGTGTGGAATGGCCAGCGTTAAAAATAATTTTTATAAATAATAGGATTAGGAGAGAGATTTAAAGGGTTAATAAATCAATTATATTCACATAATACATCTGTAGTGATGGTAAATGATGGAATTACAGAACAGATTCAAATATCAATAGGAACGAGACAAGGATGTCCATTATCTCCAATTTTATTTGCAATAGTTATAGAAACATTAGCGAATGTAATAAGAAATGATGAGAATTTGGAAGGAATTGGAATTAAGGAGAAAAATAAAGTAAGTTTATTTGCAGATGATACATTGTTAACAATTAAAGATCCTGTTAAAAAGATAGATAGGATAGACAAACATTTAAAAGAGTTTGGGGAGAAGACAGGATTAGAAATAAATTGGGCCAAATCAGAAATAATGTTGTTTAATTATACTAAAGAAGAAGTACAAAAATTTGTAAGTAATAAAAGAATGTTACTTAAAGTAAAAGAATCAATTAAATATTTAGGAATAGATATTACAAAAAATTTACAAGGATTACAGGAAAAAAATTATAAGAAATTAAAATCAGAAATTAAACAAAAATTAGAGGATTATAAAAATATAAAACTATCATGGTTTGGTAGAATAGCAGTGGTAAAAATGAAAATACTACCTAAAATTAATTTTTTGTTTAGAATGTTACCAATAAAAGTATCAGAGGAAGAATTAAAAGAGTGGCAAAAGTTATTAAATAATTTTTGTAACGGCTATAAGAGACTGAGGATTAATAAGAAATATTGGTACAAAAGTCAAAAAGAAGGTGGCCTGGGACTTCCAAATTTAAAATGGTATTACTACACAAATCAACTGAGGTATATTATAGAAGGAGTTTCAGGAAAAGGTGATTTAGAATGGTTAGAGATAGAAGATATGAATATTGAGATGAAATTGGAAAATATATTTTTTAGGAATATTTCAAAGAAAGAAATAGAAAAGATAGAAAATCCCTTTATAAAAAATATAATAGAAATATGGAGGAAAAATAACAGAAAATTGTTACCGAATATATCAACATTAACTCCAATAGTAATGATGGAAAAATTTCCAATAAATTTAAGAGAAATAATAGAAAAAGAAATAAAAAAAACAACAAATATATAGATTAAAAGATTGGATGGAAATAATGATTAATAAAGATAAAATGAAAGAGAGATTGTAGGAAACCAAAATATCTTGGTTAAATTATATACAATTAGAGCAATAGACAAAGAGTATGAAAAGATATGTTAAAGATTTTAAAGAATATACTAAATTTGAGCAAGTTATTATTCAAAGAGAAAATATGCAAGAAAATGAAATATTAAAGGGTATTACAAGTGAAATATATAAAATATTGGCAAAAGAACAAGAAGAGGATTATCTTAGAAAAATGTGGGAGGAAGAGACATCGCAAAATATAGATATACAAGAATGGAGAAAAATTTGGAAACAACGTCATTTAAAAAAATTATCTATAAGAATAAAAGAGAATTATTGTAAAATAGTTTGGAAATGGTATTTGACTCCAGTAAAACTAAGCCAGATAGATGAGAAATATTCAAGATTATGCTGGAGAGGATGTCAAGAAATCGGTACATATATGCATATGTGGTGGAATTGTAATAAGATAATGGAATTTTGGCTAAAGGTTTTTAAAGAGATAAAAGAGATAATAGGAGTTGAGGTACCAGTATGTCCAAATATAGGGTTGTTGTCTATATATAATAAGGTTGAGTGTACCCAGGAAACGAAGGAGTTAATAACAAATTTGTTAACTGCAGCGAGGTTAATAATAGCAAAAAAATGGAAAATAAATGAAGAATTTCAAATAGAAGAATGGTACAAAGAAGTGTGGAAAATCGCAATTAATGATAAATTAACATGTAGAATTAGATTTATGAAAGGTTTAGTAAAAGGGAATGATTTTGAAGAAATTTGGAAAATATTTTTAGAAAAAGCTTTGATAAGAGATGGTAAAGCTACCCTTTCACAAGAAGAATGGCAATTTTGGAAAATGGATTAAATAAAAAGTTGGCTCTGGGGGGTGGGTTTATTCACCTTTTTTTGTGATAATAATGTGGTGTATTGTTTAAATTGGAGTTGAGTTGTTTAATTTTGTAAAACAAAAAAACAAAAAAAACAAAAACAAAAAACAAAAAGTAAGTTAAAATATAATCGGCTTTGGGGAGTGGGTTTACCTTTAGAGATAGTTTAATATGTTAAGTAATAAGATTATATTATACAAAACGAAATGTGTATTCCATCATTTAGAAAAATTAAAAGTTGATGTGATAGCACTTCAGGAAACCCATATTAGAAGTAGAGAATTGAAATATATTAAAAACCCAAAACTAGGGCAAAGCTTCTCATCTTCAATTGATAAAAAAAGAAAAGGTGTAACGATATATGTGAATAATAAATATGAAGCAGAACAAATTTATAATGATAATTTGGGCCATGTGGTAGCAGTAGAGGTAAAAATTAAAGATTTAAAAGTATTAGTAGTAGCGGTATATGGACCTCAAGAGAATAAAAGTAAATTCTATCAGAAGCTATTAGAAACTCTAATGGATCTAGGGAATCATAAAATGATTTTATTGGGTGACTGGAACGGGGTTTTGAATCCTTTAACAGATAGATCAGGCATAGATTCTAGTAGCATTAAAGAAAATCAAGGAAAATTACCAAGAAGTTTTTTCGATTTACTAGATTATATGTCCCTGGAAGAAGTGAGTGATGTAAGAAATAGAAATAGAAATGAAGAAAACTTCACATATTATTCAGATCGACATAAATCATGGTCGAGAATAGATAGATTCTTCATATCCTCAGATCTAAAAAAATATATTATTAGCATGGAAACATTACCTAGAACTATATCTGATCATTGTCCAATACTTTTGACTTTACAATATGGCAAAAATAATTGGAATTGGAAATTAAACGAAAGCTTACTTAGAAATGAATCGATAGTAATAAAAGCAAAAAAAGAATTGAAAGAATTTATAGAAAATAATATGGGGAAAGAACAATGGTGCAGATGGTGTGGGAAACTAGTAAAGTAGTGATGAGGGGGTTTTTTATAAGCCAACAAGCTTGGATAGTTAAATGTAAGAAAGAAAAAGAAACAGATATATTAAATAAACTTCAGGAGAAAGAAAGGGAGTTAAAGGAAAGGCCCAAAGATAGGAAAATTCTAGAAGCTATTCAAATATTAAGGAAACAATTATCCCTATTGACAATGGAAGAAATGGAGAGGAAACTGAAATTTACGAAACAAAGACATTTCGAACACGCAAATAAACCAGGAAGATGGCTCTCATATAGATTAAGGAAAGGAGAGAAAAAAGCAGTATTAGTGAATTGAGAGAAGGACAGACTATCCATTATCAACAAAATAAAATTAAAAATATATTAGTGAATTACTTTGAAGGATTATTTAAAGAGAAGGACCAATCACAAGAACAAAAGAATAAGATGGAGGCCTTTTTGGAACAAGTAGATACTATGAGCTTGTTAGAAAACCAGAGAGAAGAATTAGATAAACCGGTTAAACTGGAGGAAGTTACAGAAGCAATAAAGAGCTTAAAAGAAGGTAAAGCACGGGGTCCAGATGGATTTATAGCAATGTATTATAAAACCTTTCAAGATTTATTGGCTCCCTTGTTAGTTCAAGTTATAAATTCTATTAATAATAATAAAGAATTACCAAATTCATGGATAGACTCTAATATTGTGTTAATTCCGAAAGAAGGTAAAGATAAAATAGATAAAAGGAACTATAGACCAATCTCATTGTTAAATATAGATTATAAAATTTTTACTTTAATATTAGCAAATAGATTAAAGAAAATAATGATGGGCTGGATACATGAAGACCAAAACGGATTTTTACCGGGGAGACAATTAAAAAATAATATAAGAGTGATCTTAGATACAATAGAATATTATCAAAAGATGAATCAGAAGGAATTAGCATTGTTATTTTTAGACGCAGAAAAGGCTTTCGACAATGTGAGTTGGAATTTTATGTTTGAAGTATTAAATAAAGTAGGAATTGGTAAAAGATATAGAGATTGGATACAGGCAATTTATAAAGATCAGAAAGCGTGCTTAATAATTAATGGGGAGAAATCAAATTCTTTTAAAATAAACAAGGGTACAAGACAGGGTTGTCCACTTTCACCATTGCTTTTTATCATATTCTTAGAAATGTTAATGATTAAAATTAGAAATAATAAGGAAATAAGGGGTATGAAGATTAAAGGACATGAATTCAAAACCCAAGCGTTTGCAGATGATATGGTATTAATATTAGAAAACCCAGATGAAAGTATTAATTCGCTCATGGAAACATTGAAAGAGTTTGGACAAATAGCTGGCTTACGGATTAATAAAGATAAGTCCTTAATGATTACAAAAAATATGACCCAACTACGAGAAACAGCATTAATGAAGGTTACAGGATTTAAAATAGTAAAGAAAGTAAAGTACTTGGGGATTATAGTTACGAAGAACAATTCAGAACTATTTGAAAATAATTATAAGAAAATTTGGAAAGAAATTCAAGTGGATTTGAAGAAATGGGAAAAATTAAATTTATCCCCATTAGGGAGAATTTCTGCAATAAAAATGATTATTCTTCCAAAGATAGGATTCCTATTCCAAAACCTGCCAATATTAGTGAATGATAGAATATTTAAAAAATGGGAACAAGATCTTAGTAAATTTGTTTGGAGGGGAAAGAAACCTAGAATCAAATGGAAATATTTAAAAGAATCAAAAGAGAAAGGGGGATTAAATATGCCAGATTTAAAATTATACTATGAGGCTGCCACGTTAGTTTGGATGAAAGAATGGATTTTATTAGAAAATTCAAAATTATTAAGTTTAGAGGGATTTAATCTACACTATGGCTGGCATGCATATATCTGGTACGATAAACAAAGGAGCAATAAGGTATTTTTGGATCACTATATTAGAAAAGCTATTTTAAGAATCTGGTTAAAATTTAGGAAAAAATTATATTTGAAAATTCCATATTGGACTTCCCCACATGAAGCATTTTATAGATTTGAGAAAATAAGAACAAAAGAATGGTTAACATACAAAGATATAACTAAAAAATCAGGAGAAAATATTAGATTAAAAACTAGAGAAGAATTATTTGCTGATAATTTTACAACACATTGGTTCCTTCACAGTCAATTGGCGGGGAAATACAAAGAAGATATGAAGGATAGGGGGATAACATTAGAAGAAAATGATTTTGACAAAATAATGAAACCAGGAGTAGAAAGGCCCTTAAGTAAGATTTATAAATTATTGTTAAGCTTAGAATTAGAACAGGAGATAATCAAAACAAATATGATAAAATGGGCCCAGGATATAGGCCACCCAATTTCTTTGAATCAATGGCAGAGAGCTTGGAAATTAAATCATGACTTTACTAGATGTTATGACTTAAAGGAAAATTTTTATAAGATATATTATAGGTGGTATTTAACCCCGATTCGGATATCTAAAATGAGTAAAAATAAGCGAACAGCTAAATGTTGGAAATGCCAAGGAGTAGGATCCTTTTTCCACATGTGGTGGAAATGTGAAAAAGCAAAAATATTCTGGTCTCAAATACATAAACAATTAGAGAAAGTACTTAAGGTTAAATTTACAATCTCCCCGAAAATATATCTCTTGAATATTTTAGATGAGATAGATACAAGAATTAGGGAAAAACATTTAAGGATCATATGTTACATGATCTACGTGGCAAGGGTTATATTTGCGAAACACTGGAAGGCTGAAAATATTCCCCAAATAGAGGAATGGATATGGAAACTATACGAATTAGCAGAAATGGATAAGCTAACTTTGTATTTACAGAATAAATCGGTAGAAATGTTTAATCGAGAATGGGAGATCTTAAAACCAATATGGGAAGAGCACTGGGATAAAAATGCACTGATAGGTATGTATGAATAATAGATTGAAGAAAGAAAGAATTATGATGTAAAGGTCCTGAAAGAGAAATAATAAATGTAATAAATGTATAATAAATGTATATATATATGTATACTTATACACATATTTAGAATTTGGAATATTAAATAAGAGGAATTAAATGAGAAGATTGATGATAATATCTAAGATAAGGATTATAGATGTGAATTAGATAAAATGGTAGAAAAGTAAGTATAAGTAAGTATAATGTGATTAATGTGATTATATAGTAAGAGTTGTAATTTAAGGATAAGATATATTTGGAAGAGGAAGTAAAATAGAGTAGAATGCAGAAAAAGCAGTAATTGTAAAAATAAGCAGGAAGGTAAGCTGAGGACAAGAAGAGGAAAGTTGCGCCCAATGGATAGATAAAAAGAAGTCTAGGTGTGCGGGATGTATGAAGAATGGGTTAAGTGTAGAAGGATGGAAATGGAAGTATTAAGAATGGGTATGTATTTTATTATTATTATTCTTTTTTTCCTTTTTGTCTGTTTGTTGTTTGTTTACTGTTGTTGTATTTAAGTGTACATGTATTTTGGTTGTATGTTGTATTGTTTTGTATTGTAAGTACGTATGTTTTGTTTTGAAAGTATTGAGAATAATAAAATTTATTTTTAATAAAAAAAAATTTTTTTAAAAAAGTAAAAAGATTATATTTAGTAATAGCATTAGATTAAATTTAAGGGAAAAATATAGAATTAAGAATGATATTACTATAATAATAATGAGTATAATGAGAATAAGAATTAGAGATAGGTACCGGTAATAAAAATATATAAGTAGTCTGATATAGAATAAGCTGAATAAGTTTTTGATTGTAATTATATAAGAGAGAAATAATAATGTAAGTTTGTTTTTGGTTGAAATTTTTTTGTTTTACTATTAGTTGCATCACATGGTGCTTTATTTTTGTGTTTGTGTTTTTCTTTTCTTTTCTGTATAATCAATAAAAATTTTTTAAAAAAAGTAATTAAATATAGAATTGAAACTATTTAAAAAGCTGTTTGAAGAAAGGATTAAAAATAACACATCATTAAAAGCCCATTACAGTCAATTCCTAAAAGCCTGTTGAAACAGGAAAGTTTTCACTTGCTTGTGGAAGAAAAGCCAAGAAGGAGCCATTCTGACTCTCAAAGTCAGGGGCCAGCCACTAGGAAGCCTATTTATTTTTAATAGCTATTTATCTTTTATTTTTCTGATGGATATTTGAAATGGTTTTTAACACTATGGACTAAATTACTTTGGGATAATAATTATTGTTGAGAGCCAGTGTGATATAGTGGTTGGCAGGTGACCATGGACAAGTGACACTGTCTCAGCCTCAAAGGAAGCCTGAGAGCATCGATAGAAGTATAGTGTCTAAGTCAAGGGAAGTGATAGTACTGCTCTAATTCTGCTTTGGTCAGACCACACCTGAAATAAAGTGTCTAGTTCTGGGCACCACCGTTCAGAAAGGATATTGGCAAGCTGGAATGTGTCCAGAGGAGGGCTACCAAGGCATTGCTGAAGGCCTACTTTTTTATTGATGAAGATGGCAGTGGCTTTGTAAGTATTAAAACAAATGTGTTTGTTTTCCATAGAATTAAGACAAGAAAAGCTGCATTTGAAACATGTTAAAGCCATATTTTTAAATTTTATTTTCTATTTGTCTAGCACCAATATCTATTCTCAGATATAATGAGTTAAATGTAATAAAACTGTTATAGTTGGGAAGTGTATTCCTTGGGAGAAAGTGCTATATATTTCTAGATCAGGGACGGAAGGTGCATCACAAAGCAACCTTCCCATAGCTACATCAGATAGGTTGAATTAGTCAATGGCAACACCAGCCCATGGTCTACAAGGGTATTTATTCCATGATGGTGGGATGATAGGCCATGCCTCTCCAGATCACAGAACTGCTTCTAAACTTGATGAGTGAATTCCTGGGAACTCTATATATGATTAACATAATGAGGTAAAGGAGAGACTGTCAGCCATGTGGGATGAAATTGCTTGAATTCTTACATTATTTTGGTGGCAAAAGAATGGCAGATATATTGCTTTCTTTTGTGACCCTGGTGTAACAGGGGAAGTCTAAGACCACATGGGCCACTGGCACTGACTGGAGACTAGAATTGAGTGGGTTACTCTGGTCTGATACCTAGGTAGAGGTGGAAAGAATATCCATTTCCTCTTCAGTTCTCATCTGAAAAAGGGGTTTCCTGATGCTTGTGAAATCTCACTGCAAAGAATATAGGCAGCCACAAGGCTACTGATTCTTTGCACTTTGGGAAGTATTTATCTGTACAGAAATGCTCATGGATTTTCTCCATAGAAGTGTGTTTTCTGGCCAGATAAGAGTGGATATCTGCAAGAAAGGTATAGTTCTGTGTACAAAATATATCTTCTGCATGTTTATTTATGTACAGAAAGTGTTTTCTGCATTGAAAATGTGTTTCTACATAGGGGGAAAAAGTGTATTTCTCTGCTCACAAATACTTCAAAAAACATGAACAACGATAAAAAAGAACAGGTTGCTTACCTGTAACTGTGGTTCTTCGAGTGGTCATCTGTGCCATCATACACTAGGAGCTTTAGCGCCTGCGCGGTAGCGTTCGGAAACTTCTAGAGCTTGTTCGCTTGGCGGGAACCCCTCCCCCACGCCGGTACTGCGCATGCTCCTCCCGCCGAGCAACGGTCTCTCCTCAGTTCTGTCGTCCGCCGTAGAACCTACAGGGACCTGAGAAAGAGGGGAGGAAGGGCGGGTGTGTATGATGGCACAGATGACCACTCGAAGAACCACAGTTACAGGTAAGCAACCTGTTCTTTTTCCCGTGGTCTCTGTGCCTTCATACACTAGGAGACTGTGTAGCTTACCGGTCGGACGGCGGGTCAGGTCCTACAGCACGGAAGCCAACACCTCACGTCCAAACCGGGCATCTCTGCGCGACCGGCAGTCGAGCCTGTAGTGGCGCACGAAGGTCGATGGTTGGGACCAGGTCGCCACACGGCAGAGTTCATGCAGGTCAACTCCTCGCAGGAGGGCCGCAGAAGTAGCCACAGCTCTGGTGGAGTGGGCTCGAAGCAGGACTGGCGGAGGCTTCCTCGCGAGCTCATACGCCAGTTCAATAGTCCTCACCACCCACTTGGAGAAGCGCTGGGTGGACACTTTTAGGCCCCTCCGACGTCGCCCATAGCAAACAAAGAGATGCGGCGTCTGTCGGAAGGAAGCAGTCCTGTCCTTGTAGAAAGCCAATGCCCGACGCACGTCCAGGGAGTGGAGGGACCGCTCCCGGTGTCGTCGGGTTCGGGAAGAAGGCAGGCAGGATGATATCCTGGTTGAGATGGAAACTGGACACCACCTTTGGCAGGAACGAGATGTCAGGTCTCAGGACCACCTTGTCCCTGTGGAAGACCGTGAAGGGCTCATCGGAACGAAGAGCTGTGATCTCACCCGCTCGCCTCGCTGAGGTCACCGCTACCAGGAAGGCAGTTTTCATTGTCAGGAGCCTGTCATCCGAGGTCGCCATCGGCTCGAAGGGCGGCTTCGTCAGCTGCGAGAGCACCAGCGAGAGGGACCACGGCGGTAGCGGCGGCGATACCGGCGGGTAGAGATGATGAAGTCCTTTCAGGAACCGCTTAACGGTATCGTTCCTGAAGAAGGCCGAGGCAGCAGATCGTGGCGGTTGGTATGCCACGATCGCGGAGAGATACACCTTCAGGGATGGAAACGCCAGGCCCTGTTGCCGGAGGTGCAGGAGGAAGTGCAGGACGGTCGAGAGCCCCCCCGGGCGATACCGGCTCACTCCCCTCGTTAGCGAAGGTCAGGAAGCGTCGCCACTTGTATTGATAGTTGCGACGGGTGGATTCCTTCCTGGCCGCGACGAGGGCGGTACCGAGCACGGGATCGTTAGTGCGATATCCTCCAGGCATGGAGGGCCAGGCGTGGCAGGTCCGGATGGAGGACTCGGCCGCCGGAGTGGGAGAGCAGGTCCGGTGTCGGTGGCAACCGGAGCAGGTCGTCTCGCGCGGCTTGTAGCAGGGGTGCGAACCAATGTTGCCTCGGCCAGTACGGGGCTACCAGGATCGCGTCGGCTCGGTCGGCGAGGATCTTCGATATCGTCCGGCCGAGCAGCGGGAACGGCGGGAACGCGTGAGGAGTTCCCCGGTCCACGGAAACTGGAAAGCGTCCCCGATGGAGGCACGATCGTGGCCCGCTCTGGAAACAAATCGGCGACACTTCGCGTTTTCCCTGGTCGCGAAGAGGTCGATCGATGGTTCGCCCCAGCGGTCCCGAATCAGTCTGAACGCCTCTCCGGAGAGAGACCATTCGTGATGGGATGAGGTGTCCCTGCTGAGGGCGTCTGCCGTGGTGTTCTCCTGCCCGGCCAGGTGAACCGCCACGGGATGCGTGTGCAGGCGAATGCACCATTCCCACAGGCCGAGCGCGATGTCGAGCAGGGTCGTGGAATGAGTCCCACCTTGTCTGTTGATGTAGCAGACGGCGGTGGTGTTTTCCGTCAGAATCAGGACCGTGCGCCCCGCCACGGCATGGCGGAACGCCCGTAGGGCTTTCCAGACGGCAAGCAGCTCCAGCGCGTTGATATGGAGAGCGGTCTCGTCGTCGGTCCATCTGTCGCGGACTCTGAGATCGCCGCAGTGGGCACCCCATCCATACAGGGAGGCGTCGGTCGTTACCGTCACCTTCGGTGTCGGCGGGAAAGGCACCCCCGACATGAGATTGCGTCGCATGCCACCATCGGAGGGATGAGCGGACGTCCCCCGGCAGCTGCAGTCGGAGTGTCGTTCGTCTCGCAGGGGGTCGAATATGCGGACGAACCAGTGTTGAAGAGGTCTTGCTCTCAGCCTGGCGAGATATGTCACAGCGGTCGTCGCAGCCATGTAGCCCAAGAGCTGCTGGACGCTTCTCGCAGATAACGTCGGGGCCGTACGAGCGTGAGCGGCGGCCCGGATCTTTTTGTGCCAAACTCTGGTAGGTACGCCCTGGCGGAGGTCGAGTCGAGCGTCGCCCCGATGAAGTCCAAACCCTCGCCGGCTCGAGGTGGGACTTCTTCGGATTCACTCGTAGACCAAGGCGGGTCAGGAGTGACAACGTCATGTGGACGTCGTGGAAATCTTGTTTGCAGGACGCCACCAACAGCCAATCGTCGAGGTAGGGGAAGACGGAAGCGCCCTTCGTCCGCAGGTAGGATACCACCGGGGCCATGCACTTGGTGAAGACCCTTGGGGCAGTCGAGAGTCCGAACGGCAGCACCTTGTACTGGTAACAGGTGTCGTCGACTGCGAAGCGGAGGTACCGTCTGTGCTGCGGGCGAATGGCGATATGGAAGTATGCGTCTCGGAGATCGATGGAGGCGAAAAGTCCCCCCGATGTAGGAAGGGTAGGATCGACGGGATCGTGACCATCTTGAACCTTTTGGGGCGGTGAGTAGTTCACCCCTCTAGGTCTAGGATCGGCCGGATACCCCGGCTTTTGGTACCGTGAAGTACCTGGAGAAGAAGCCGGTGGTCTTGGCCTCTTGCGGGAGCCGCTGATCGCCCCTTTCTGGAGGAGGGATTGGATCTCTTCCAGGAGGGCCGGACTCGACGGCGTGGAGTAATAAACGCCGCGAGGAGGAATTGAGAAACTCGATGGCGTAGCCAAGACGGACGATGGAAAGCACCCGAGTCCGTAGTGACATACTGCCACTCCGCTAGGTGTCGAGCGAGAGTCGGTCGGTCTCCGAGCGCTGATGGTAGGGTGAAGAGTGGGTATTGGCGGGTCCTGCCAGGCACGCAAAACTGAGACTTTGTCTCGGAGGAGGACTTCTTCGACGAAGGCGGGCGCCGCCTAACGTGCGTCTGGCCGATGAGCCGGAGGACGGTCTCGACTGTCCAGACTGGGCCGAACGCTGGAACGACGAGGTGGAAAATCGTCGCCAGGATGGTCGGAAAGGGGGAGGCCCCCGGGTCTGCGTGGCCGGCTGCAGCCCGATTTTTTTGCGGTCAGTCTCGCCTTGACGAGATTGTCCAAAGCTTCGTCTGTGGACGAATTTTAAAGGCCTTCACCGTCAAAGGGGGAACTTTAACCTCCTTCTGGTGTCCTCCTGGATGTCGGCCGGTCGAAGCCAAGCATGGCGGCGGAGGCCGACGGATCCCGCCATGACCCGGGAGGCGATCTCCACTGCGTGCCGGGAGGAGGCCATCTGGTGCCGAGCGATGGAGATAGCCTCATTGAAGATCACGGAGGAGGCTTGGCGGATGTCCTCCGGTACCGCTTCCATCGCTGGTTGCAGGCGATCGAGCACCTTCTTCAGGTATGCCGCGAGGCAAGCCTGAGTGTTGGACAGCCTGATCTGCAAGGAGGCAGCCGAATAGAACCTCCTTGCGTAGGCGTCCAACTTCCTGCCCTCTTTGTCCGGCGGGGTGGTGTGTTGCCTGCCGGAGCCTTTCGTCTGCGCGGACTCGACGACCACAGAGTTCGGTGCAGGGTGATTAAATAGATAACCGGCGTTATCCTTCTGCACCCTGTAGAGGTGTTCTAACCGCTGCGGTATCGGCTGAGCCGAGGCCGGTCTATCCCAGGCGGCCTTCACCAGTCTGGATACCCGGGGCAGGAGAGGCAGCGGGGCCGTGGAAGGTCGCTTCTCCTCGAAAACGGAGAAGGCTGGATCGTCATCCTCCGGCTCCGCATCGGCGATCTTAAGGCCGAGGGTAGTGGCCATGCGGAGCAGCATCGCAGAGAACTGGTGGACGTCCTCTGGAGCAGAATCTGGGATCGGGTCCCCGAATCCCAACGGAGGAGACTCCTGGGAGGCCGCCTCAGACACCTCAGACTCCGCACTCGAGTCGTACGACTCCGAGCTCGGTGAGTCCTCTCGCCGCTCGCTCTCCGGCTCCTTCGTAGTCGCCGCAGGTGTTGCCTTCCTAGGCTTCTCCGCAGCCGGGGCGGTGGTAGCAGCAGCGTCCCGCTTGGGATGGCTGACCACGGACTTCACCCTCTTGGTGGTGACCGGGGTAGTCTGGCAGGCTGACGTCGTCGTAGCCCGCTCAGTCACCACCGACTCCGTAGGGCGCGTCGCCGTCGCCGTGACCCTAGGAGGTGGCGATATCGCCCGATACCGTGGTGAAGGCTCCCTCGCCCTATGATATCGAGGGGAGGGAGAGCGGCTGAAGGAGCGGCGGTCCGACGGGGATCGGCTTCGGCGTCGACGGTACCGAGCCTCGTCCCCTCTAGGCGAGCGCGATTCGCGCTGTCGACGAGGTGACCGGGACCTCCGGAAGGTCTCCCAGCGACTCGGGCCACGATGGTACCGATCCCGGTACGATGGCGAATGGGACCGATAGGAGGCCGGGCGCTCTCTCCACTCAGATTCCCTCGCGTACCTGGCCACGTAGGACGCCGAGGTGTATCTTGAGGCAGACGAGCGAGGTTGTTCCTCTCTTGTCTCCCTCGGAGGCGGCGAGGCCACCGGACGCTCGGAAGAGCGGGACCGGGACCTGAAGGAGGTCGAACGCCGCTCCGGAGAAGCAGAGGGCTCTCTCTGCTGCAGGTCGGCCGACCTGCGACGGCTAAGAGGGCGGTGGCGCTCCTCCACCAGGGTTGGAGGGTCTGCCACAGGCGAGTCCGGGCGCTGTTGGGGAACGTCCTCGATCTCATCCTCCGAGAGGTCGACGGACTCGCCTCGCCCTTTGGAAGGCTGCTGAGTAGGAGGAGGAGTAGGAGGTTGAGCGTCCCCAGCCGGGGAGCGCTTCTTTTCCTTCTTCTTCTTCTTCTTCTCCTTCTCCTTGCCCTTGCCTCCGTCCGGAGCAGGGCGCTTTTTTGCAGGCGTCTCCGTAAGGGGAGCCTCAGCCTTCCTCGCCGTCAAGGATCCTTTAGCTGACTTGGCAGCCGCCGACAGCTTCGGGATCCTCGGAACGCCGAGATCGGCGTTTTCGCCGGTACCGAGCCCGATACCGACGAGGTGGATGGAACGGCAGCCGCCGATACCGTCGATGGCGTGGTCGTCTTCTTGTCGGCCATCTTGGAGGTGGAGGTCTCGTCTATCGCCCGCAGAGACTGCTCCCAACAAAAAGATTTGAGTCTCGCGGAGCGGTTGCGAAGAGTTTGCGGAGTAAAATCCCTGCAAATTGGGCAAGTCCGGATGTTGTGGGACTCGCCCAAACAGAAGAGACACTCCTTATGGCCGTCGTTGAGGGCAACCTTGCGGCCGCAGGACACGCACTTCTTAAAGAGCGCGGACATAAGACGAAGAAACGCCAAACTCCGAAATCCAAAAGACGAAAACCGAAGGGGGAGTCCGAAAGAGAGGTCAAAGACAGTCCGAAAGTCCGTAAAACCGTGAAAAAACAGCAAGCCAAGCACGACGTGAGAGGAACAAACTAAAGAACCTTCCGTACGCGGCGGCGGACGAGAAAGAACTGAGGAGAGACCGTTGCTCGGCGGGAGGAGCATGCGCAGTACCGGCGTGGGGGAGGGGTTCCCGCCAAGCGAACAAGCTCTAGAAGTTTCCGAACGCTACCGCGCAGGCGCTAAAGCTCCTAGTGTATGAAGGCACAGAGACCACGAAGAAGAACTATGCCCCCCTCCCAAAAAAATCTCATCCCTCAAGGAGAATACTGCAAGAATTACAGTACTTGTTGTTTTCTATGAAGATATACATCCCTATACCAAGCTTCTCAAACCATCTGAGTGCTGTGACTTCCTTGCTGTTAAGTGAATATAAGACCCTGTCTAAAATCAACTACTCTCTCGAGCATCAGTCTGTTTTGCCAAGCAAGATGAAATTGCTGTGTACTTTCTTTGAATTCCTTCCACAACTATACTTTGGTTCAACTTAAACCTGTATTCAGGGCTGGTACTAAGGACTGACATCATCAAATACCCATCACTGACCATCACAGTTCCCCCGGCCCTGTTTCATCTTTCCTTAACATGGCTGCTTTGCCTGTTTCTGGTTTTCTCGGTCTAGAGAAAGAGAAGAAGCAGGAGAGGTATTGTGTGAGAGAAAGAGAAATGGCATGCATGAGCGACAGGAACATGGGAAAGAAGTGCCCACTGCTTCTGCCTCTTCACCAACTTGTCTTTTCCTCCAAACCAGCAATAGGAATGGATATCTAGGGCAGAGGGAGTATAAATGGGCAAAGAGGAGAAGGAACTCTTGCTGGGAGAAGGGGAACTTGGGAGCAGGCACTGTTCAAATTCAGTCCCCTCCACAGCCCTTGTTCAGGTGTTCTATCCCCTTCTGTGTGGAGGGGCTACAAAGAAAGGGTATGCAGACCTCAGGTTTCAGGGGCCGGCTTTGCTTCTTTTGCTAGAACTCTGAGGTCCATCAGCATGAACCAACATGTTAGCTCAAGCATTTGGACATCCTCAGAACCATTAAGGAAAAGGGGACCTCTAAGCACCTGCTGAACTCAGGGATTTGTAATAATTACCAGAGCCTAACTCACAATTCATTCATACAAAAAACTACTCTTGATTTCCTCCCCATCTTAACTTTCTTTTTCAGCAATGTAAACTGTGGGAAGAAAGCACTGTACCTGTTGCTAGACAACTGATGGCCAAACACTCTTTCCAGTTTAATGGAAATCACCGAAAGATCTAACACTCAACCTTCTGCTCATTGCTGCTCAAAGGCACATGTCAGTGACACACACACAGGCATAAGCAGTGTTTTGTATGTAGAGCATTTTTATTAGACATTGAATAAAAGTGAGTCAATCAAGTTTCCACTGCCATGGATGAGGTGTGTGCCTATAGGTCCCCCTTGTATGGAGGATGATAATGTGTTGGTTGCAATGTTTGGCCAGCAAGCACATTGCCATTTAGGAGGCAGACTAGCCAGTGCACTCTTGGGCCCTTTTCACATGTGGGGAGCCAAAACGGGGCAGCGCACACAGGGGCGGAGATTACCTGCATGCGTTTTGCTCCGTCCCTGCTCCGTCCCTGCAGGGAGCGCGGCTCCGCCACTCCACATGCCACCGAATTTCGGCAGCATTCAGCAGCGCCCAAAATGGCGACTGGCGGCTTCCGGCAGCGCTCCGCCAATCAGGGCAGCGTGCCAGCTGGAAGCCCGCCCCCGGGCAGATCTGCAGAGACGCACTAATGCGTCTCTGCAGATTCACACCAGGAGCAGCGGCGCATTAGTGTGGGCGAGTTTCGTAAAAACCACCTGGGAAGGTGGTTTTTAAAAAACTCGCAGCGCCACCCTTGCGGCTGCACTAGAGCGGTTGGAGGTGTGGAGCCTCATCTTTTCCAACCGCACTAGATCGCCCCGTGGTGTGAATGGCCTCCGTCTCGGATCATCTGGACACGGAGTTTTACCCCGTGTGGAAATGGCCTTGGAATCTTAGTGACATACTTAATTCTAAACGGTCTGAAGAGGACTTGTGAAAATTCATTGTGAATAACAATACTGGGGTGAGAATGAAAGAGCTTCTGAATGGTTATGAAATATTGCTTTTGGCATTAGTGGTGATCTGTAATGACATTGCCCTTATCCAATAAGTTGGGGTTTTAATTCTAATGAATATTCATCCTGGACTGGGGAATGGAGTTAACTACAAAGTTAAACAGAATTCTAATGCACAGTGAATTCACACCTGCTCTGTTGTTTCTCAGTGACTGAAACCTCAAGTGATTACTTAGAACTGCACTGTTTATTTTGACATACTGATGTCAAAGCATATGCCTTGCATACATAATCTGATTATTTGTAAATTTTAAACTTGATATCAAGGTGCTGCCTGCTTTTTTTCTCCAAGCCACTAACTCCATGTTTTCCCAACAGACACAGAATACAAAGAATCTCTGTAAAGTATATTGCATTTTGTAAAACTGTGTCTGAAATAGGCTAGTTTCCACTCAAGTGCGGAGTAGGAGATAGCATGCTTGGAGAAAATAGATAAGCCTCCTAGAACACACTAATGCTTTCCCCCATACAGTTTCTATGGAAACAAGCTCTTAAAGATCATGCAAAGACCAATAGAAGACGATGAACAGGTGCAAGTGCAAGAAGTAAGTGCAAATTTGGACCCAGATGTGGACAGACTAGAAAATCTTCAGAAAATGGGGGTGAGGAAATCCAAGCCATTCACACAAAAGTAAGCATTCAGGTCATGAGTAGTTACAGGAATAGAGAACATTAATCCATGTAATATATTTTCTTATCTGGTTTGTTTAAAAAGAGGAATGAGTGCAACAATTAGATTTTCCTCACTCAGACACTCTCTCTGTGACAGGACGGGCCCTTATGACCTCTGTAGAATAATGCAAGTCTCTGTTCCTTGTTGACAGCAGGAACTCTAATGTACTATTGATTTCACTGGGACCTGCTTTCCATTAATGGTTTGGCTCCCAAGTTAGTGTAATTTAAGGAAGATCATGGAAGAAAAGGAAAAGAATTTAAGGAGGTTCACAGAAGAAACAGCAGTTCCCCAAAATGTTCCCACAATTGTTCCCCAAAATCTTTCAAGAAGGTCCAAGGAGAGAATATCCTCCTGAACAATGTAGGTGGGGCATGGCAGGGGGCTTCATGGAGGAGGCTTCCTTCTCTCCATTTCCTTAATTGTAATGGATTGTAGGGTCTGATATCTGATTTGGGGTTATTACCCTTTCCTAAGAAAACCCCATCCAAAATGAACTAGGAGATGTCCTAGCCCTCCCAATGGCCTTTGGGAGAGTTTTGGTGGGTTGGAAGTGTTTGGGAGAAGCATTGGGAGAAGTTTCCCTTCTGCAGCCTTCCAAATGGTTGAGGATATTGAGGCTTAGATTATAATGCTACCAGGAGTGTAAGAACCCTTGTGAGATACCTAGCTGAGCTGGAGCCTGAGAGATTCAAGACCCCAGAACTGTTACAACTTGAATAGAGAAAAAATGAAATGAAATACAATACAATACAATAGATGTTGGATCACTTCTTTCTGATACTTTCCCCAGCCATCGGTTAATCACTTACCACCCAACGGCTTCATCATTTATATGTGCAAGCATACAAATTAGGTCCCTTCTGTATATATTGGTTGAGATCCTACATTGTATTTTTAATTTCACAAATGACCTAAGGAAAAGTACAACAACGCTAGGACTGAAGACTCAAGAATGCCTCAGAATGGGCAGTAATGGGGTTCGATAGTTTGAATGACCCAGAGTGTCCTCTCTTTTTGTCTTTCTATCCTGATGCCTGATATTCTTGGGAGTGTTTTTTCCACTTTTTCTCTTTCTCTTACCCCAAAACATGGGTAACTCAGGGGTCCGCCTGTGATGCTAGTACCTCCATGTGACAGAGGGGAATTGATTAGCTCAAAATTAGGAGGCCTCTGAGAGGGGGGTTACCTAAAGAGATCTTTCAATCAAAGTTTACAGGATCTTTGCAGGAAAGAAACTGCAAGAGATTGAAAAATAAACAAAAAATGTGTTTTATTGAGGGGAATTCACTCACGCATACACACAAGATACAAACAGTCACACGAGAACTAACTGAAGAGAGGAAAGATTATAGAAAGAGAGTCTGAGGGTTTGGGATTATAATTACCAATCCAGAAAAGTAGTGATGAAGCAGCATTGTGTCTTAGACTTGAGTGTCTAAGGGCAGGAAGCAAACTGGTAGAGAGACCTTCAGCAACCGGTGAACTGCAAAAGTAGTTGCTCAGAACTGGGGATTTTTATACTCTATTTCCCTCCCTTAAGGGGTGTGAGTTAATCGCTCTCCCAGCCTAGTGGACAATGGGAGTTGCAACACAGACACTGGGGTCTGGATGGTGCTAATGGTTTCAGTGCTTAAGTGACAAAGAAATAACGACTCTCGTAATAGCCTTGCACTTGATGCAAAGTCAGGACAATGCAGGGGAAATGCGCAGGAATGAGGTAGCCCAGTTTAGATAATCACTGATTGGTGGGAATGTTGGCTTGACCATTGTATTCCAATTGGAGAGATTCAGCTTGTTCCTATGCCTATTATCTTAATCTGCCTGACAATGACTTCAGCTTCACCTTCGAAGTTTAAGGACCTTGGTATGCAGGTGGTCATTCCATTTCTCCTCCCTGTTCAAGGATATGGCGCATAAAGGGAAAGGGCAATAGTAGAGGTCAACAACTGTCTCCGCACATGGTGCCGCTGGCAACGGTTTGGATTTTTGGAACACGGCCTGAATTTCCATGAACATGGGCTTCTGGCAAGGGATGGGCTGCACCTCACGAAACCTGGCAGGAATGTTTTTGCAAACAGTCTCGCAAGGAGGATTAAGAGGTCTTTAAACTAAGTTCCGCTGGGGAGTGAGACAATATTATTCAGGGCAAGGACTCGGCAAGCGCAGGGGGGAAAGGCCCAAATGATATTGGACAAGTAGTACAAACGACCAATGGCAGGAGGAGTAGAAAGTATAGTACAAGACTTGCAGGAAGGGCCCAGAGACTTAAGTGTCTCTACACTAATGTGTGGAATATGGGAAACAAGCAAGATGAACTTGAACTCCTAGTACAAGAAAATAAATACGATTTGATAGGCATCACTGAGACCTGGTGGGATGAGTCTCATGATTGGAACATAGGAATAGAGGGGTATAGCCTATTTTGTAAAAATAGACCAAACAAGAAAGGAGGAGGAGTAGCCTTGTATGTCAAGGATGTTTTCACCTGTGAAGAGATCCAGGACTTAAACCCAGAAAGCCAGGTCGAGAGCATCTGGGTAAGAATTAAGGCAGCGAGAAACAATAGGGATATTCTGGTGGGGGTTTACTACAGATCTCCAAACCAGACTGAGGACTTTGATGACGCCTTCCTCAACCAAATGACTGCACATTCAAAGAGGAGGGATACAGTAATAATAGGAGATTTCAATTACCCGGATATATGCTGGCAGTCAAACTCTGCCAAGACAGCAAGGTCCAGCAGGTTTCTTGCTTGTCCTGCAGACAATTTCATGGTCCAGAAGGTGGAAGAGGCCACAAGGGGATCAAATATTCTAGATCTGATCCTGACCAACCTTGTTAATGAGGTAGAAGTGGTTGGATCTTTAGGGGGGAGTGACCATGCCCCTGTTGGAATTTGGCATTCAGTGGGAAGGAGAAGATAAGTGTAGCCAGACACTCATCTTAGATTTTAAAAAAGTGGACTTCTGTAAACTTAGGGAGCTGCTGGCTGGAATTTCGTGGTCAAGAATAGTGAAAGGGAAAGGAGTTCAGGAGGCATGGGAGTTCCTTAAAAAGGAGATACTGAAGGCACAGTCTAAAACGGTGCCAATAAGGAGGAAAAATGGACGGCATCTGAAGAAGCCAGAATGGTTGACTAAAGAACTCTCAGCTGAGCTAAGTGTTAAGAGAAACATGTACAGGAAATGGAAGAAGAGGGAAACCTCCAAAGAAGAATTTACGCAAGTAGCCAGGAGATGTAGGGAGGAGTCAGAAAGGCTAAAGCAGAGAATGAACTTAGGCTGGCCAGAGACATTAAAAATAATAAAAAGGGCTTTTAAAATATGTCCACAGCAAAAGAAAAAAGAAGGAGACGATAGGGTTGCTGCGCAGAGAAGATGGCGAATTACTAACAGAGGGAAGAGAAAAGGCAGAACTACTTAACACCTTCTTTGCCTCAGTTTTTCCCCAGAAGGATACAAGCACTCAACCTGGCGGTTGGGGAGCAGGGGAGGAAGCAGAGGAAATGAGGCACATAATAGGTAGAGAGGTGGTACAGGAATACCTGGCCACACTGGATGAATTCAAGTCTCCAGGGCCAGATGAATTGCATCCTAGGATATTAAAAGAGCTGGCAGAGGTCATTTTGAAACTGCTTGCTATAATCTTTGAGAAATCTTGGAGGACAGGAGAAGTTCCAGCAGACTGGAAGAGAGCAAATGTTGTTCCCATCTTCAAGAAGGGAAAAAAAGAGGACCCAAATAATTATCACCCAACCAGCCTGACATCAGTACCCAGAAAGATCCTGGAACAGATCATTAAGCAGTCAGTTTCTAATCACTTAGAAAGCAACACGGTAATCACTAGAAGTCAACATGGATTTCTCAAAAATAAGTCATGCCAGACTAATCTTATCTCTTTTTATAATAGAGTTACTAGCTTGATAGATGAAAGGAATGCTGTGGATGTAGCACATCTCGATTTCAGTAAGGCCTTTGACAAAGTTCCCCATGACATTCTTGCAACGAAGCTAGTAAAATGCGGGCTGGACAGGGCTACTGTTAGTTGGATTTGTAATTGGTTGACAGACCGAACCCAAAGGGTGATCACCAATGGCTGCTTTTCATCCTGGAGAGAAGTGACTATTGGGTTCTGTCCTGGGCCCAGTGCTGTTCAATATTTTTTATCAATGACTTCGATGAAGGAATAGAGGGCATGCTCATCAAATTTGCAGATGACACCAAATTGGGAGGGGTTGCTAATACGGCAGAGGACAGGATCAAAATTCAAAATGACCTGGACAGATTGGAGAGCTGGGCCAAGGCTAACAAAATGAAATTCAACAGAGAGAAGTGTAAGGTCCTACACTTAGGTAGAAAAAATGGAATATAGAAATATAGGATGGGGGACACGTGGCTGGATAGCAGTACATGTGAAAGGGATCTAGGAGTCTTCATAGACCACAAGCTGAACATGAGTCAGCAGTGTGATGCAGTAGCCGAGAAAGCCAATGCAATTCTCGGCTGCATCAATAGGAGTATGGTGTCTAGATTGAGGGAGGTACTGGTACCACTCTACTCTGCGTTGGTTAGACCTCATCTTGAATACTGTGTCCAGTTCTGGGCACCTCAATTCAAGAAGGACATGGTGAAGCTGGAGCAAGTCCAGAGGAGGGCAACCAAAATGGTGAGAGGCCTGGAAGCCATGCCCTATGAGGATAGACTTAGAGAGCTGGGTATGTTTAGTCTGCAGAAGAGAAGGTTAAGAGGGGACATGATAGCCATGTTTAAATATTTGAAGGGATGCCATGTAGAGGAAGGAGAGGGCTTGTTTTCTGCTGCTCCAGAGACCAGGACAAGGAACAATGGATTCAAGCTGCAGGAAAGGAGATTCCACTTGAACCTCAGGAAGAACTTCCTGACGGTCAGGGCTGTCCGGCAGTGGAATCTGCTGCCTCGGAGTGTAGTGGAGTCTCCTTCTTTGGAGGTTTTTAAGTAGAGGCTAGATGGCCATCTGTCGGGAGTGCTTTGAGGGTGTTCCTGCATGTCAGGGGGTTGGACTGGATGGCCCCTGTGGTCTCTTTCAACTCTACATTTCTATGATTCTATGATTCACCTGGAGGTGGGTGTGGGCTGACCTGCCTTGCAGTCTCATGTTTGTAGTCAGTAATTTTTTTCTGGTCTGGTTTGACCTTCCAGTCATTTCATGTCATGTGTATATCACTGCCAATTAAATAATCTTTGCTCATTAAACCACATCAATATTGGGAAGTGCACAGGACCACAACATTCCCACCAGTTCTCTCTTAGCTCTTTCCTAGAATGAAGCTAGACTAGATTAGCACCCTGAGTAACTTTCCAGTAATAAAGCCTTTAGTTTATTTCTACAAGTCATTGGTGCCTCTGCTCCTTAATCTGGATCTCTAAATGCTGCACACACTCTCTATCAGGATCAACCCCCAAAACCCAGCTTAAACTTGAAGAGCCACTCCATGTCATAGAGATCTGCAGTGCAGATGACAGGGTGGTTCAGAATGAAGCTAGCCCCTTCCACCTCAAACTGCAGTGTGATGAGGAGAAGCCCACTTTTAAGGTGGCTTCCTGGGTGGGCAGTATTTACAACTGTAGGAATAAGACCACGATTGTGAATACTTAGCATAGCATGGGCAAATATGGAGCAGTTACAGATTTTTAACTCTCAGTTATGAATCTGTAATTGCAACACAGGATGCCAGCCATTAAAAAATAGATCGAGGATGAACAGAGTGAGGATACACTTTGTAAAAAAAACAAAAACAACTCTGAATCCTAGATGGTTGGCTATCGCCATTTCTGCACTACACTGTTATAGCGCTATTACTCTACTGTTAAGATCCTGTGGAATTTTGGGGTTGGTAGTTTACTGAGGCTAAAGAGCTCTCTGGCTGAGAATTCTAAAGGCCCCTCCCTAAACTGCAAACCCCAGAATCTCACAGGATGTTGAAAGTGGAAAAATAGCACTACAGAAATGTAGTGTGGAGATGGCCTATAATGGTGCTTATGAATTGAGAAACTATAGATTTCCTAGGTCTTCCTGTTGTATGTGCACATGTGCATTTATCTATCAAGGACTAATTTACTTAATTATGACTATAATTAAATTGGTGGGTATCAAGTTACTATGGGATGACAATGATATCCTTAATAAGTATGGGTGGTTGCATTGCAATCTGTTCTGCCCTAATGTATTAGCTTAGCTAATGCCTGACTTGCCTACTTTTACATTATGTACAAAACTCTACTCCCATTTCTCACTACATATGCTAAATCTGATTATCCTTTTTCTCTGATAATTACTAGTTTTATCATCCTGTAGTTACTGGTAAGAGTATATTTGGTAACACTATAATAATCCTTTTACCATCAGCAGTTCTTGAAGATCAATATTTAAATGACTTAATTGAGCTGGCTGTAAACGTGCAGGAAGGTTTTTTACCCCTATATTTCTACTTTAGAGATGCAATAAACACTTGAAAATTGGCAGAAATGAACATGTTTCCAATCAGGAAAATTGCAGTAAATAAGATGTATGGTTTCTATCGGATTGGAACATAGTTAAGTTTCCCAGTTTTACAGAAAAACACATGGTATTTGCGAATAAAAATTCTGCTTTCAAGTAGAGGGATTCCTTTTTTCTTTTTCTTTCTTTTTGAAAGAAATCAAAATGAAATTGCCACCAAACAGAGAACTTCCCATAAGAAAAGTGTGGCTGTATACAGTATTTAACTGGGCATCAGCACAATCTATTGAAGTATTAAAGATCTGGGCTGGCATTCTGTATTGCAGTTATGGATTCATAACCTAGAGTTATGGAGCTTCTCTGTATTCACTAACACTATATAATCATGATTGTGGAAACATTGCCACAATCATAAATGTCTTCTCAAACCTGCTGTATCAGACAGAAGTTGCTCAAAGAGATATAGGCCCATTCAGCTAATGATTATAGCACTGAAAGATGGCATTTCCACCACCTCCACCACCTCCACCACCTCCACCCTCCTCTCACCAACAAAGGAGACTCTGCCAATCAGAAGCAGGACTCTTGTTGCCACTCCTTATTTCAGCCTTGCTTACTGAGAGGAGTTGAAACATTATCCTTCGAGTGCCCTGATTGCCAATTGAATAGATCTGCATCTCCTGGGGCAACTGCTACCTAGTAAAGTAGGTTTGAGGGGAACAGGTCAGGAGTTTACTTAATTATGTGTACACATAACATAACTAAGTAGGTAGTGTAGAGTATAGGCTCTTGCGCATTAGAAAGGTGTGTATACTCCACATATGTATGCAATTGACCATCCACTTTTGTGGGGGTTAAGGGATGAAGATCCTCACAAAGGTGGAATAACTGTGAATATAAATAAAAATTATGAATGCTATTTTTTCTACTTGAGAGAACACTTATCTTGGAATCTCTAGGTCCTCCACCATGATTCTATGGACAACTTCTGGTGGAAGTTGACCATAGAATCACCCTGGAAGACCTACAGATTCCAAGAGAAGTGTTCTTTCTTGAAATCTTTAGGTTTAGAATTGCACTGGGTGACCTAAAGATTCCTAGAGAGAACATATTAATCAAATCCACGAATCATCAAATCTGCAAAAGGGAAACTGGCAAATGGGAGCAGGCTACCGTACGTATATATTTATACTTTAATGGAATGAGAATCACTGTGGAGGATGTATAAATCTTTTACCAAAATATGATAGGATTAAAACTGTTGATCCATTTGCTCTCCAATAAAGTGAATATGGCTGTACTGTAGAGGCTAAGTTATGAGAAGTGGGGCTCTGAGAGGCGTGGCATTGGAAGATGTAACTACAGAGATGTAGCTACTTGCCTCATGTTTATCTCTTGACACAAGATTCCAGCCATTGTCTCTTTATCAATTAATCTTTTACTGTGGTGCTAAACATGGTGATTCCAACAAGAATATTAGTAGCCTAAGTCCCATAAAATCAACAATGCAGGATAGTTGTATCCTAATAGAGCAATCTTACTCAACACTTGTGGCAATATTGTGATGGTGGTAGTAGTAGTTCTGCTGGAACACAACTCCAGTTCTCATTTTGCTATGGATAGCACAGGAAGTATATGTAAAAGAGCTCAATTTCTTCTCCCTTCCCCTTAACTGTGATTACTAACACCAGCCATGGTTGGAGAATTAGTGGTGCAATTGAAGCAAATTCTCCTGGGCCTTTAATGGCTAGAGGCTCCTTGCTATTGTTGCTGCAGAAGCAGCTCCTGGAGAGGAAAGTGGGCACCATAAGATATCTCTGCCCCTGATTTCTCACAGGATGGACTGCACTCCCATCCATCCAGGCCCATTTGCCAGCAATAGTGTGAATGAAGAGGTGAGTGGTAAATCAAATAGTTCCTCTTGAGATTTCAGGCTTAGTCATGCCAACTGCCACATTGGCAGTCTTGATGGTGATAGTTTTGCTTACCATCACCATGAAGTCTCATCCATAGCACAAAGCCAGCTCTTCAACAAGAGAGCTCACAAATCTGTACTGGGAAAGCAGGGGAGCTATTTTGGCTACTGCAGGGCTCCAGATACCTTCATCTAGCATACGGTTGTTAGTGTTGCATATTCCTCTGTGGGTCTGTTGAAGAACCAAAGGAGCATTGGGTGGGAATACATCCAAGCCTATGCATAGCTTGTCTTGTTTTTGCCCCATTTCACCACCGGAAGATCCACACTGGCAGAACTTTGTTCTGACTTACAGTAAGATGAGGTGTTATGCCGACATGCACCTAATCACTTCCTGTGGCCCATATGGAGAAAGCTTTGTGGTATGGCTTGGACTATACCTTAATCTCCTTGTTTTCAGTTTAGTTTTACCACTCTGAATAGAGCTTAATTCTGCCTATGTATTCTTTGAATCATTGACTTAAAAGCACTGTCTCAGTGAGCCATCTGAATTATGTTCTATTTTCCTTTGCAGTTTTTTCAGAGAGTTTCAGTTTTTGACCCGAAAGGATATTTATAAAAAAATGGCTGAGATTTTGGAGGAATATTCAGAGGACACACCAACTCTGAACTTGGTGAAGTATAGTTCAATTAATCTTATTCTACAAAACAGTCTGAAACAGCACATTGATGATGACATTCAGAAAAGTGGATATAAGCAATTCTGCCTGGACTTAAAAAGCAGTAAATGGGCAGTTAATTAGGACCTTTTTGGTAAATGTGTTGAGAAATGGCCCTGAAACTTATTCTAAGTAGAATCTAAGTGGTTTCTTCACTGAAAAGGGAAGGTTAATTGTTCATTCTTTAAACAGTTTTCCTTGTAAAAGGCATGTTTTTTGGATAGCACACATGGAATTCCTAGTAAGTTATTGACAAGAGCAGGCAAAACATCCAAACTACAGAGCTACCACATCTCTCCTTCAGTGTTCATCTAGTTGGAATTCTGATCTGTATTTTTTTTCTGCCCTTTCAACGGAGATGAAGATGACCGCCATTATGTTTACTTTTGCCAGATGTCTTTGGAGATTCCTTTTTGTTTGCTGCTGTAAATGAGGAGGTTTGTAGAGAGCTAACCATATGCGGGCCCTATTCAGTCCTATGCTTTACAATATCTTTAAAGAAGACACAACTGGTGTTTGTCAAATTATTGTAAAGATAAGGAAGCTTTTATGTGTTGATTAGGGTCTTAAATGAGGCATTTCTAGAAGGAAAATAAAAAGAACTGAACTGGGATTAGCAGCTCAGAAGCTATTTCACAGCTTTGCAATAACCAGGTTCTTCCCTCAGCTTGCACTCTTTATGTCCTTATTACTTGCTTAGAGGACAAACAACGGCAAGAAGGCTGTTTTTCTGAATTCAGTACTGTCTCTACTCTTTACTTTCCTAATGGCTATTATTGCCACTTGTTCCCTAACAGGCTGAAAAACTTTAAAGAAAACAAGCACCCAAATACACTGTAAACAAAATACACAAGGTTGGTTATTGAAATATGCCTCCTGCACACTGAAGGAAGTAGAGATCTTTGCATGTAGATTGCTTTTTCACAGTGTTCCTTCTCCCAAATGGACTCCAAAGGATTGAAGGACCATCTTGAAATTAAGGGAGGTGGTACTGGAAGAGAAAGAAGACAAACTCACTGTCCCTTCTGTCAACAGGACTATTCTAAGCTTAACCCCATTCAAGGAATACTCCTGCTTACAGAAAGGAAGATGAATCCAATCTACAAGCTCTTGTTGCCATGCTCAGTGTCTAGATGAAAACATGAAGCATAAAGGGGGTAAGGTATGGGATCCTGTCTTGATACTGACAATTCTATCTGAAAACTCCTCTTTAAAATTTTGAGATGATGATGGTATTTGTAATGTTTCCTTTTGGGTAATGCAAGAAATGCCAGGAATTGTATGTGTAAATACTTTTGTTTTCCTAAAACAGGTAAAAGTATCAACACCAGTGTTAGAAAATATCCATTTAATGCCAGTGCACGGCAGTATTCTCTGTACACGGAGAAGGAGAAACTGGCTCAACTAGATGACTGCACCATGGCTCGGGCTGGTCTCCTATCATGTCTTTGGCTTGCCATTTCCCATGAAGCTGTACAACACCTTTTACTTTTTGGAATGCCTCACATTTGAAGTGGAATGTCCACCACTGCTTTCAGTGAAGACTAAAAGAAATGGAAAAAACATTAATGTACAAATATTGAACAATGTTCCATGTTTAGGCACAATTCCTGATTTATCAGACATCATATTGGCTTTGGTGCACCTTTTCAATGGAATATTTTTATCTCTACATGGCTATATGTAAAAAATAAACTTTCTCTTCCTGAGTTATCAGCAAGAGTTTCTATATTAAGCTTTGCATGAAATACTATTATCATCTTGCTTTGACTAAGCTGAAGCTATATGATGCAGATTTTTAAAATGATTCTTTTTAACAAATGTTCTATTCCTCTTTCACTTAGTGGTACACATAAACATTCATTAAAAACCTTGTACAATTTAATTTTAAATAAATCTTTCCAATGCTCCTGTGTGAAATTTTTGTTTTGCTTTGGGTTTTTTGCCCCAACTCTAACATAACAATGCTAAAACTGTTGTGGTCCCAGCTTGATGTAACTAAAAGGCATTCACCATATGTTGTTGCAAATGAAATTTGAAAATTAATTACCCAAAGTCTTCCCATTGATTTTTCTAAATATATAAACATAAGAGAGTGACAGTTTCTTCAGACAATATGTGCAGCTTGGACTGGTTTCTCATTTCATTAGTTTGTAAATAAGTGCCTGTGAGCTGAGTGGCACACTTACTCCCCACAGTAGTAACGGGCAGTGCCACAATCCTAGGTCACCGTGTTCCATACAAGCAGCTCTATGTGCTTCCTGTCCCCAGAAGGAACCTTTCAAGCCTTGGGGCTGCCAACAACAGTTTACTGGTGGGGGGGGCAGGGGAGGGTAGTGACTAGGCAGCAGCCAGCTGCAGTTTTGCAGCCTCAGGAGACAACTGAAGTTGCTCTGTCAAATCGCCAGTAGATCTAAATCAGCACTAAAACTGAAGACTAAGACTCAGACCATTTCTGTACCACACTATTATAGTGCTATTATTCTACTTTCAACATCCTATAGAATCCTGGGGTTTGTAGTCTAGGGAGGGGCCTTTAGAATTCTCAGCCAGAGAGGTCTTTAGCCTCAGTAAACTACAAATGACAAAATTCCACAGGAATTGAAAGTAGAATAACAGCACTATAATAGTGTAGTGTGGAAAGGCCCCTAAGTTGAAGACAGTGGCCAAGATACCACATTGTAAAATGTAGTAGTGAGGACAGAACCCCATTGCCATAGCTAAGTCTGTCAATGCCATTGCTCCCCAAACCCACCTCAAGCCAGGCAGTGCCCCAGTAGAAACGTACTGCTGAACTGCAGATTGGGGTGCTAGGAAATGACACTCACACTACTTTCCTAGTCATGGAGCATGTTGAGATGGGCAGCTAGAGAGACCCCTTGGGATTCTGCCATAGCTGCTTGTCTCAATGCACCCTGCAGCCAGAAAACACTGCAGGCACTCTGAACAAATGCTGCCAAGAAAACCCCTTAATAGGTTCTCGTTAGGGTCACCATAAGTCAGAAATCACTTCAAGGCACACAACAATCTAGCCACTAGTTTAGGAGCTATGTGGAAAATGTGAAAATCCCCCAATCTTACCAGGCAGAAGCCACTGCAATCAACAAATGTCTGTTCCCCTGTCAATCAAGAAGCAGTTGGCTGACATTCCCAGCCCCTTCACATGAGTGATCTCCAGTATGAGGGGGAATTATGACCGGGGTCCTGCTTCTGCTGTCACACTGGAGACTGCTCATCGGAGGGGCTGAAAACAGCAATCAGTTGCTTCCTGAGCAATGGGGAACAGGACCCCTTGGATCACAGCAGCTGCTTCCTAGTAAGTGGGGCTGCTGGGGGTCAGGTTAGGATTCAGTGCACAATACCATTACTACAGTGCTTACACATACGTATTTCACATACACGATTCTGGCCACTATTTTTAATTTACTAAATTTCCCAAGAAACTCATTCTTTTTAAAACTGAAAGGTTAAGATGTTACTTATTTCATACATTCACTTTTAATTTTCTTCTGTTTTAACAGACTGAGGACTAAAGTATTAAATACTTATTATCTAAGACATCAAATTTCATTTTTGGTAGTTTGTTTAATAATTTCATACTAAATATGCTGGTGGAGGTATTCATTCACCTTATTTTAATCATGCAAAAATAAAAAATGGTAGCATTAATTTCCAGAAATGTTTTCATACAATAGGTTAATCAGACTCATAGTCCATAACGAAGTTTTCAATTTGAGCTGCTGTGCAAAATAAAAGAGTCAACAGTCTCCATCAACTGACCACAGCCCACTTATTTTTAAATTGTGAACAAATTATTATGAAAATGGCAAAATGATACAAAGGGATTCACTAAATTGAATTAAGTAAATTGATCAAGTACATATTTTGTGACTCCTTAGAAAAAGCTAGTAGTTCCATAGTTTTAACCTGTTAATGATTTTCCAATCAAATTAAGGATGGCTAGTTACAAGAAAATTTAGAGCCATCAGTTTGGTTAACATTAAATACATTCTGCTTTATGAGAATCTTGCTAAAAGCTTATGCACTTCTCAGAAGTGTTCAGGTTGCCAGGTTCTTGGAGAATAGAAACATTTCATCCATTCTAATGTCTTCTTTTCCCTGGAGAGTTCTTTTTTTGTATCTTTGTGCTTTGAAGGAAATATGAACTGCAGTGTAGAGGCCTGTCCTGTAGTTATTTCTCCATCAGAGTTCATTATGAGAATTCTTGTCAGCTGCTTTGAACATGAGAATCGAGTTGAAGATTTTTAGCGCTGGTCCCAGTTTAATGCTCATTATTTTGACTATATCTGCTTGGGTCATTAGCAGGAAAGCCTCTCCATCAATTTGCTTAAGAAAGAAAAAAAAGCTTTTGTTAATATTTTAGAGCACTGAACAATATACAAACTCCACCTTAACTGACCAGTAGCCAAAACAGAAAGCTTGAAGTCAGGACTATTCAAATTATGGAACATTTTGGATCCAAATCTCTCTAGCAAACAGGGATCTAACAAGTGGAAGCACCAAATCATGCACATGTTTGTGACTAAACATTATACAGCTCGAGGTAAGGTTCTATCACACTACATTGTTATAGTGCTATATTCCACTTTAACTGCCACGGCAACATTCTGTGGAATTCTGGGGTTTGTGTTTAGTGAGGCCCAAGAGCTTTCTGGCTGAGAGTAATAATTGCCCTCCCAACTGCAAGTCCCAGAATTCCATCCAAAGTTGCCAAGACATTTAAAGTGGAATATAGTGCTATAAAAGCATAGTGTGAAAGAGCCCAGAGTCTACCCTTTCCCATCTATACAATATGCATCTACGGTAAATGACATGAACTTCTCTTTCCCTTGATAATGTCCTTTAGGTGTGTTATGTTGACTCAAAGTGACAGAGCTGTTAACTTGTTCCCATATCATGAGCAAAGGCATATTTGTTCTGCTCAAGTCAATGAAGCTATTTAATGCTTCTTTTAATTTCTGCAAAAACTGTATGAAAAGGTGACGTTGGCAGGAAATAACAGCTCTTCTAAAAATACACCTGTTGCCACATTCAACTCAAAAATGTACTTAGGAACAAAGGAGGCTGCTTTATACTGGAGTCAAACTGTTCATCCTGCTAATTCAGTATTGTCATCTCTGATTATTAGTGACTCAGGATTTCAGGAAAGAATCTTTCCTATTCATAGCATACTTTGTGGTTTCTCATCCAAGTACTCACCAGGCTTGACACTGCTTTGCTTCTAAAACTTAGATAAAATTAGGTGGTCTCAGAGTGATATGATAATGAACCACCGCAATTACTGGTATCTGAGATATTCCCCCCACACCTTTCCAAAGTTTACCAAAGAGGGGATGACAAAATGCACCTGTCCAAATCAGTATTATTATTATTATTTTCAAGAAATGTAAATGGGGAATGGACTACTCAGCTCCTTGGAAGTCATGAAGAACCATTCTGTTTTCCAACAGACAATACATAAAAGTTAACAAGACAAAAACAGTAACATAAACCACAAAAAAGCAAAAACAAAAAAACAAAAACACCCCCCCCATCTTGTATGTGAGATGGTCCTTTCCAATAGTAGAAGAGACAAACATCCTGTTGTGGGTTAGTCCTCTACCTTCTCTGATAAGCACAAATGCAGAAATCTTTTTGAAAGTGCCCACCTGGGAGAGCAACCCTCTTCATGGGTCCACTCATATTACAGCTCCGATTGCTTTCTTATGGACCTAGGCATGTACTTCCCTACATCCTTGTAGGAAAAAAAAATCAAAACCCTATTCTCTCCCATGTTTATATTAACAGTTATATATTTTTTAAAAAAATGGAGTTGAGAACTGAAAACAAGAAACAATGAAACATGATAGAAAAAAGGGGAAGCAGAAAGAGAGAGACCTAGGGGGTAGGTATCAAGATGGAGATCAAAGACACTCTTTGAACAAAAACTATTTATATTATTTGTCCAAGTGTCAGCCCTCAATCCTGGGTGGATACTGTACCCAAAAACAAAAGGGGGGGGAAAGCAAAAATAGCCAGTCAAGAAAACACTCTTTATAAATAAGCAGACATAGCTATGCACAGCTATGGAAGCATGCCTAGCAGTAGAGAACAGCATTAGCAGCACATGCACTAAGCCAGCAACACTCACCCACTCCAAGTTGTAATCTTCCAATATGGAGGCTCTTTATCCTTTGTTACAACATATATACAATGTTTACAAAATCCAGATGGCAATCCAGCATATCTAGCTTGCTCTTTCCAGCAGAGCCCCCAGCAAACACACTTCAGGCAATGTGCACAGCAGTGTTGGCTGGGATTGTGCTACCTTTATACAGACACCTAGCCAATCCTGGCCAACCCTTGTATTGTCTGCACCAGGCGCTCATCAGCATGACTCAGCACAAACTCAGGTTGAGTCACATTCCTTTCCACAGGTGCACTTAACAGCTAAAGCAATTAAAGCAACATGACATTTACTTCACCAAGTATTTTCTAGAGGTTTGGTCCAACCACCTCTGACAGATACAATGTCTGTCCCTTCTTCCACTGGAAAACTGTCTTACAGATAAGACAAATGATTCTTTTCGCAATGAAGAAGGGAGGAACATCCAGTTGTGGAACATACCAAAGCTTGTGGTTGAAAGGAGAAACTTTTGTAGTCCGGCTGTCTGTTAAAGCAGTCATCACCCAAAGACTCCCTCAGCTGATGTAAAGGTGTCCAATTCAATGCCTGATGAAGGGGGATAGCAACCTCCATGTCGCCACTCTATAAATCCCAGCCAGTGGTTTGCTGGTCGCTAGTGCTGCCAAAGCAGTGACACTCCTGATGAATATGCTTAGACGGCCGTGGCAGAGGTACTCCCATCAATTTATAACAGTCAGTGATTCATTCTCTGATCATGATAAAAATAGAGATCTTCTCCCCAAAGGAGTGCTGACTGAAGATTTCAAAGAGCCAGCCCACTGGAAGCTGCTGGTTCTCTTCAAATACACCTTGATGGTTTGATGAACATCCAGCATGTGCCAGATCTTCTCCAACAGCTTGGAGGGCTTGGGACAGAAGGATGGTAGCATTAACTCCTGCTCCCTATGGAACAGCAAATTGGCTTTCAGTATGAAGATGGAGTTGAGTGACAGTCAGATTGAATCTGTACTTATCTTGCACAGTTCTGTTCTTGCTGATAGGGCTCCTAACTTGGATGAAGTGACCGTCATTAATAGGAGGGTTTTCTAAGTCAGATGTTTAAGCAAAGCCTCCCTAATCAGCTTGAATAGGGGCGCTACAACTGCTTTGACCACTGTGTGCAGATCCCAGGATCAGAGCCGGCAGATTGCTGGAGGTGCTGAAAGTGATAGTCGCTGAATGAATTTATGAACATGAAGATAATATGATATCCTGTCACCTTTTTCCTGGAGGTAGAACAGTGGTGATAGCAGTGATTTGCCTGTTCACTGTGTTTGACCTGAGGCCTCTATCCCTTTTGAAGGGATTCTAGGAACAGGAGCAAAGAAACTCTGAGGTAGTCCTGTTTCTTATACCTTTGCCATCTTTTGAATACCCCAAAGGTATGGATGGTCTTCTTGAAAAGAAGTTTCCACTATCTTGTCCAACTAACCATGTCCCTGTAGTATGTTGCTAAGCTGGAGCTACTCCAGGTACAGACAGTACACTTTCCCTTGTGACAGAAGCTCCAACCTTATAAAGAGAGGGAGACAGTCCACAGCCATGCTGACTATCTCTGGGTACCATACTCTTTTTGGCCAGGCTGGAGCCACAAGTATTATTGAGACATTTTCTGACCTTATTTTTCTTAGGACCCTGGTCAGATATGGAGGAGGCGCAATTGCAGAGCTCTGGCATGGAACGTCACCTACAGGAACCTTATCCACAGTCTGTGGCAGCAATCATGAGGCCCTGTAGATGCACCAGCAGGGACAGATCCACCCTCTTTGACAGCTTAACTTGTGAGCTGGCTTTCCTGTTGTTTTGCGTCCTTTTTGGAGCTGGAGCCCCAGTACCTGATTTGGTGCTGATCACAGCTCCCAGGTGCTGAATCTTCTACCAAGGGGTAAGATGGCTCTTCTCATGATTTACCAGAAAAACATGGTGACCTAAAGAGTCCAATATCCACCGCACATCTTCCTGGCCTTGCTGAAAAGATATCCAACACAACCAGCTGATCATCCAAATACAGATAAATGTGGATTTGGGCTCTTTACCCTGCCACCATGATCTTAGTGAAGACTCTTGGAGCTATGGGTAGGTCACAGGGAAGGGCCCTGTACTGGTAATGTCTTCCCAAGTAGGCAAAATGAAGAAATATCTGTGGTGCATGGGATGGAACACGACATGCAAACAGGTTTCTGTCAAATCAAAAAGGACAGAAAGTCCCCTGGCTGGATGGCTTTGAGGATGTTCTTTAAAGTTTCCATTCAAAACTGCCACCTTCTGATAAATTTGCTCATCAAATTTGCTCAGATTGCCTTCCAGGACCCGTTCTTTGAGAGACAGAAAAAAACGGCATAGTATCCTTTGAACTTCTGTGAGGCACTTTCATTATGGCCCCAGTCTGACCCAGGTGGCTAGCAGGAGGTGGTGCTTGAGGAGTTTGTTGGACTTAGGTGATGAGACAAAGAAATCTTGAGGAGTCTGCACAAATTCAGTTCTGTAGCTCTGACTGAAGATGTTTAACACCCACTGATCTGAGACTGTTTCAATGCATACACAAACCCTTAAAGTCTGCCCCTTACTAGAAGGCTGGCATCATTGGCCTTTGTTGCAGGGCCCCACCTATGTTTTTCTGGCATTTTAGTAATGTTGCTATCTGGGCTGAGACCTCTGGTCTCCCCATTGCTGCTAGAAGCCTCTTAAGTCCTTTGGTCTAGAAGAGGCAGAAAAAAAAATAGAGGAGAAATTTCTTCTTGAGAAATGAAAGGAAGAGTGGCCCTGTCTGGAATGTCTCCTGCCCTTCTTCTTTCCATGGATAAGCACCTTCTTCTTATCCTTGGTATCCATGAATATTGGACCCAGTGACTCCCTGGATAGCTTGGTGCCCAGGAAAGATGCAAAGATGAGGCTATACTTAGCCCTGGAATTCACATTCCAATTCTTCAGTCATACTTGGTGTTCCACTACAACTGCAACAACCTGGGCTCTGGTGCTGAACTGGATTGTATCCAAACTTGCATCAGCAATGAAGGCCAACACCTTCAGGGCTTTCAAGGTCTTGCTGATCCCTTGTCAGAATGATCTGGGTAACTCAAACGAGTGATGCCCATAATAGAGATGAAGGCTCTAAGGCGGTTTCATGGACCTTCTTGAGGTCTGCTTCCATTATCTGACTTCAGTGCCTCTGAGAAAATCTCCATCTTTCAACTGACTGAAGATTATATAATGGTTGTCACAGGAACATCACCTCATGGCACCTGAAGCTTGGACATCACATTGCCAGCCATGGTACAAAACTTCTTGATACAGGCAGGATTGGGCCTGCCTGCAGCAGGCCTACTTCATTCTTCTCTTACCACAGACATTAAGTCTCCAGGAAAGAGATGCTTGAGGATGTGGCATTAACCTCAAGAAAGCATTCTCCACTGCCCCAGGTCTTGGTCCTGGCATTCAAGAGTAGGAGGAGGCATGTTAAGCCCCAAGGTCTTAGTTGCTCTTTTTTTTTTCAACAGTACATTAACTCCCTCCTGCTAAAAAATCAAACAGAATGAGGCACAGCTATGTTGTCCTCTTCTTCATTAGAAGAGAGCTTGCCCATCTTTACATCAAAATAGTTGCTGTGCAAACCCTTTTTCTACTCCCTGCATTTCCTGTCGAAGGACTGGGCCTCCTCATAAGCCTCAGGTGTGTTGGAGGTAGTCTCCCTGTGCCACAGAGAAGGGCCCTATTGGGTTAGCCCTCTAGGTCCTCAGATTCAGATGAGTCTAATCTAGGAAATCAACTCCCCACCGGGGGGGGGAGGGGAGGCTCTGAACCCCATGTGGAAGACTCAAAGCATTCTGAAATGTTAGCTGCTCTTGTTTGTTTTATTCTCTGTGCAATCAAAATGGTTCCCTTGGCCCACTTCCGGCACATCCAGAAGCATGGTGATGATGGCTGAGCAGGGGAAAGGGAGAGGAGTGGACTACCAGCCTGGTCTCTACCCTCCTTCCACAAAAGCACCTGTAATGCTGTTGGGGGGGGGTGCCCTTGACAACCCTCCCTGGAACTGGTATGTGTGCAGATGGGGAATGCAGTGGCTTCCCCAGACAAGAGGCCCCTTAGCAGACCAGGAACTCCTGTAGTAGTTCCTTGTGGTATCCAGGACCGCAGATGGGGAGGAGAAGAAAGGAGGGGTGGAAAGAATGAAAGCACTAGTGGAGGCTGTTTAAAGTGAGAGTGTGAGAAATGCAGGAATGCTCTTTTTAGTAGAGAGAAACTCAAGGAAGAGCAGAGCTGACCTGGGTGCGTGCTACTGGACTGAAGGCAGGAACTAAAACTGGCTTCAAGAGCAGGGCTGCTCACCCTCGTGGGCACTCTCGAGAACTTCCCTATTCCTGCTCCCTGGAGAAGGTGGAACACCAACCCACAAGCACATGTTCCTCCCTTCCCCACTGGAAATGCAACCATCAAAACCAATTCAGACAAGGTACTAAGTAGTGTGAAGTATGCATTTAATTGTGGTTAACTACTGTCAACTTGATTTTGACTTATTGAGGCCCTATGAATTAGAGACCCCCAAATCACCCTGTCATCAACAGCTGGCCTCAAGTCTTGCAGATTCAGAGCTGTGGCTTCCTTGATTGAGTCCATCCAATCATATTGTGATCCTCCTCTTTTTCTACTGCCTTATACCTTGCTAAGCGTTAGTATTAGTCATGTTGGGGTCTTTTTGGTAGGGGATCATTTGGAATGCTACCCAGTAAAGTACAAAAGTATCATGTTAAGTGGTCAGAAATCTATCATCTACCAGCCATACCCTATTGTATTCTATAAGGCCAGTTGCTACATGGAAAAATGCATGCACTCAAGTATGATACCATAAACTGCAAGAATAAAAACCAGTGGGAATAATTTTATTTTCATACAATGCTATTTCTGACCTCAGTGTGGCCATTCCTGGACAAAATAACTTCAAAAATAGATTCCAAAAAGAAATAGCTGGATAAGAATTCATCAAAAAGCTCATCTCTGTTTAACAACCTGTTTTCAGGCTGCACTGGCTCCCTGGATAGCCACATCCCCCAGAACTTCATCATAATGCATTAATCAGCTCATCCATATAAAGATGTCTATATTTACCACTCACCTTCTGTTTGATAATATCCACTGTTAGGATAGTGATCACTATCTGCACTTTTGCATTCTGGTTCTGTCTGATCCTATGAATTACAATCTGTCCAGCCACTTATCCATTCAAACACTAATACCATTAATCTTCCAAGTGAAATAAAACTTTGTGCATCTGATTAAGTGGGCTGGTCTTCACTGAAGCTTATCGCATAATATATATCTTTTACCTTTTAAAGTGCCCAAAGACCCTTTGTAGTATTTTCTGCAAAAGACTAACATGGCTGCCCTAGAAATGGTTCTCTAAAATGCTCTCACCATTATTATTTTTTACTGCATTGTGGCAGAATGCTTTTCAGTAGCATCACCAGTAACACAGAACCAAACACAACACTACGCATTTAGCTCACACTTTTTCCATTTCTTTGCAAGCAATAATCAATGTTTTCCTTTTACTAAGATGGGAAAATTGTATTAATAAAATGGCCCAAGAAAGTCATATGACTGTGCCTCCTATCTCAGCCAAGAGTCCCCTTGCTTCTAGGAATGATTACAATCTTATAAAAGCATCTGACACTCTTAATCTAAACCTGTAAGATGATTTTGATACAAATATCAGTCTCACAGTTTGTGATTTACAATGGAAGACCTTAGGCATTCCTAACAGACTATGTTCAAGTTGAGAGAATATTAGTCTTTTCTTTGTCATAATCGGAAAGCATCACTTTGTCCTTTGAATCAATGTAAGTAGTGCAAAGTCAAATACATTCCTAGTCTTTTCTGTATACGAGTTGCTTCCCTTGGAATGGGATCCTTTCTTTTCCTAGGAATCACAGAAAGAGATCTACTTTTCCATCACTGTAAAAAAAAAAAAAAGACTCCAAAACATGTGATCATTGAATCACATTTTTGTTTATTTCCAGGGTGAAGTAAAAGTGTGTGTGTGGGGGGAGGGTTCGGTTTCACTTCAAGTTCAAGACAGTAAAAAAACTTGACTTCATGTTCTGTTCTGTTTCATTTAAAATAACTCTAACTAAGTTTCCTGGAAATCTGGCTACAAAAGGATCTCCAAAAATAAGGCTAAAAGAAAGACTGATTTTAATGTACACAAAACAAAAGCCCTACTGAGGATGGCAGTATCTTCTCCATGTCAAATATAATCAAAAGACCACTTCTGTAAATGAAAATACTTACCCCTGACCATTAAAGAATTAATTAATTATACTCACTTCATCTTTAAACACTTTACCATGTTCTTCACAGCCAGGCAAACTTCGTATGAACTCTGAAACCTGTCAACCAATTTTGCAGAGATTAAAAGAAAAATTCACAAGTGACAAATCTTTTGCTCAGTATTTTCCTCAAAATGGGAGGAAATGAACAAATCAACAGAAGTTTGCCACAGGAAATGGAAGTTATACTATATAATGAGATGAGCAAACTTGCTAAAACTCAACTCAGATTAACTCTTAACTCAATCTCTTTATTCCAGATCCTGATTTTTCTTCCTGTGACTCACACATATAGGGGATTATCAAGATATTCACACCTAAATGGAGCGTGAGATTATGCTTGTGAGGACTGAAACAGGATTTTGGCCAACATCAGATGATACTAACAGCAATTAAAACACACAAAAACAATTAATCACCACTCTAAATTAATGGGAGGAGCCAATTCTAGCTTTCTACTTGTTGAACAGTAAAGGCCAACAGAAATGGAAAGGGGCAATTTCCTACCCCTACTGCATATCTCTCTGCATCCCTGAAATGTGTTCTGGAGGGCTGGGAGTCAGTTTTCAGGGATCTACAAAGGGCAGCAGGGAGAAGACAAGAGGGACATTCTGAAGCTGCAGGGTCAGCACAAGATTGTATTTAAGTCATTATACATGATCCGTACCAATGGCAATATGTCCAAAAAGGCTAATTATGTGCAGCCTACTTCACTTCAGAAAACACACCTCATCTGTGCTCCATTTGGAAACTAAACTGGCAGGGATTCCAGCCACATTAGGAAGGAGTTTGCTCTGCTGTTCCCACCGCAAAGGAAAAGATGAGTTTGTCAACTTGGAAGACAAAATAACTGGTTGAGAATAGGAACCTCTGTTACTGAAATCCTTGGCATCTACAAAATAGAGAAATAAAAATAAAATACAAGTTAAAAAATTAAATGTCATACTGAAATAATGGTGGCACCTACAAAATGAATTTGTCCTTTTAGTTTAACATGATTAGCTGATTATTTTTTTGACAAATAGTGCCCTTTTAAAAAAAAACAAAAAAAACCACTAACCAGGCTGTATGGACTCCAAACCATTAATGTCTTTTATTCACTATTTCATTTTCTCTATATTGGTTTTGGCTATTTTATGTACCAGATAAAAATATGGAAAACTAACAAAACTCTGGAAACTGATTCAATCCTCATGTTCCTTTAACACTCATGTTTTTGTCTCAACATTGCAAATTGAACATTGCAGCTGTTGTTCCCATATTTTGCATCCAAGCTATGAGCCTGAATTGTTCACTATCCAGGACACAGTTTTCTCACATGCTGACTGTGAAATCTCTTCACAATACTACTGGTTCTTAAGATTGCCACATCTCTGACTCTCTCTACTGGGCTTGAGCAAATCCAGGTGAAGCTTCTAATTATTCACCAAGAAAGCCATTTTTCCAGTTACTCCTTCACCTAAGCATTCTCTAACATGTAAGAAGAAGTCCCTTCTTCCATTATTCTAGAGTTGGAATTTCTTTTTTTTTATATATTCATTCTTTATTTCTGGTAGATTGTAGTCCATTTATATCCCACATTTATTCCATTATAGAATCCAAGGTGGCAAACATTTAATGCCTATAGATTGCATTAACGCCTGGTAATCCACCCCCGATCTATGTTTTATTATTATGTTGTGATTTGTAAGTTCCTCATATTATGTACTGTAATCTGTTAATTATCATACTTTCCATATTTTAATAAATGGCGCAACTACTGTGTACCTACTGAATCAATAGAACTTAAATAAGTGATTCTACAGATCTACTCTGTTTGGGACTAGTAACTGGATTTTTTTAAAAAAAGAACACTGCCAAACAAAACATGACGTGAATATGTTACACAGTTACCTTTGGTTTCATTTAGAGATGGCTCTTCATTTTCCATCTTCCTTCTTTCATCCTTTCTAGAAAGTTCCTTGGCTGTCTGGCTTGCTCTAAAGAATACAAGCGATTCATCTTTAATTAATTAAATAACAATGATTCTTTATGAAAATATGGTGTACACCAAACCTGTTCTGACATTTCCCAAATAAATATTCTATTGCAGATATACCCTGTAAGAGTTGCCTTCATCCCCCACTGAAACATATACAAACCTTATCATGCTACACACAAGTTACTGAACTATTTTCAGGGTAGAAAATGAGGCTCTCTTGGTACTACAGCTGCTGCATGTCACCGTACTGTTTCTTCAAATTATCCATGCAATTAAACATTTACAGTATCTGCCTACACAAAATGCTACCCACTTATTCATGTAATGGGGAGAACACTGGTAATATTGGTCTGCAATCATTCAAATATTCTCCAAAATGCATTAAAGGAAAGCAATATCTGGAGACTACAATAGCTGCCACTACTTTCTCCTATCAGTCATGCTTTTCTCTATTCTTACAGCTTCATTAAGGGCTTGATATATGTTCCTATAAGACAAACAAGCAGAGAAACAAATGCTTTGGTGCACAACCTAAAAAGAAAAGTGACCCACTGGAAATTCTATGTCCTTCATGTATACTACAGAAAAGAATTAAGTAAATGTGCAGAGAGAGATGGAAATTGCCTGATCCATCTCAATAGCAGGGCAGACAGCCTTACTGCTGTTGGTGTCAGACTAATGATATCAAGGCTGTTCATCAATCTTGCTTATCTGAGATTCACTATGAATAGCAAAAGGGATGAACTCAACAAAATGGTGTAGCGCTGAGAGTATTTCCAGTACTGGATACTATTCATTTCAGCAAAGCTTTCATCAATTCTCTGTCATTCAAAGATTTACTTCCTTGGGACAAATATTGTGTCCCATCCTGTTACTGAAAAGCTAACAGAAAAGATGTGCCATGATGAGAAACTGAAGTGGTATCCACAATACATCTGGCACTGCTCTGATTATACAACAGGAATTTAAATGGAACAGTCAAAAGCGGCTTAGGTAATAGAGGAAAGAAAGAGGACTAGACACAGAACTGCCTGGCAGAATGTGAAATTTAGCCAAACAGAATGCTGTCTCATCCCCCCTTCTCTCCTCACATTGCAAACTCATCTTCCTCTTATACCCATCCACCACCACCACCATTTTGCAGACAGGAGATGGTGGGGGCAGCCAACATGCAGCCAGCCATGTTTCTACAGATGGATACACGATTATGAAGCCATCCTCCAGGATCTCACCCACCAGGCCTTCCAGAAGTCTTGCAGCATGATGTCATCCTGGTGCATCAGGCTACCTGTTGGCTGCCCCATCCACTCTGGGTGAATAAACAACAAAATCTTTGCTTGCTTTCAGAAAGACACCATGGAGAATGCCACTTTAGCCTCTCTAGGAAGAGAGTTCCAGAGCCTGAAAGCATCCACCAAGAAGGCCTTCTCACTTGTATATCACATTTTCCATGAAGTTCTTCCTATTTGCAATAATGCTGTGTATTTCATAAATGCAGCAAGGTTTAGAACAAATATATCACAGGTGTGTTGGTGAAGTATCTGTCACAATCTCACATGGAGTAGAAGAAGCTAGATGCCAGGAGGGGGAGGTGAAAGCATTTAGCTCATGTAAAATACTAAATAAATACATACAATAAAGCTTACCAAAAGAAAGAACAATGTGATAAAGAAACATTCACTTTATAATGAGGTCTAAACACAGTTTTCTGTAACAACTCTTGCGGTGGATACAACTCCACTGATAATCAGAGAAAATTTCAAACTTCTTTTGATTATTTTGTGTGCATGTGTTTTTTTTAAAGGAATACACTAATATCACACGTTACATTACATTAATATCAAAAAATAAGCTTTTAGATATCCTAATTACAGAAACATAATTTGAGCTAGATTTCAAGGGATCTAACTGCTTTTTAATTATAAATAGGACACTGCAGTAATCCAAACACTATTGTAAGATATCAAAATGCATCAAATTATCTTTCCCAAACAGTGTGCTTTATCTGTAGTTACATGTTGTTATTACTACTTAATACTATGGATATTATCAACATATTAAGTTAGTGTTAAGTATCAGGTCAGTCAATAGCCAGTAGTCAAGGACCCTGGACAAAGGTACCCTGACCTGCAGATTTAATACAAAGTAGAACATTATTTCCTTCCCCCATTTTTATTTAAACAGTATCTTTTAAAAAAAATTAAAGCCATAAATATTTGCATTTGCTGCAAAGAAGGGGAACTGTTTCTACTGATAATACATACTTGCAGGAAATTTCTTTTTAGAAGGAAATTAAAAAGTATCAAAATCACAAGAATGAGCTCTCAATAGAAAAGGAGGATTTCTTATTTATACAAGGCAGAAGCTTTAGGCACTGCTGAATGCCATCAATTACTGTCACAGATGGCTCATTACTTTACTGGGACAGCTGATGGTGATGGTTTCTGGAAATTGACACTGTGGACATTGCAATGGTTATGCTGGTTTCACAAAATCTAAATTTTCTAAGACCATAAGATAATGTTCACATTCTCATTCATCCCTGGTTTGGAAATGTTTCACTGAGGTAGTTTCTTCTAGCTGTGGTACAAGTGAGCCTACCACTCCGTATTCATTTTTTCCCCACTGCTGCATGGCTACAAGGCAAATTATTTGTACACAAATGGTGTATTATGTTAGAAACAGGTCATCACTTTCTAAATACATCTTCTGAACTTAATGGTGGACAAAAATGTGTAAACATTCTTTTAGGCATTGGCACACAGTAAAATGGCAGAAAGAAAGGCATAATTCATGGCAAATACATGCTAGCATTCCTAGAAATTGTTCTTGTTGTCAAAATCTGCCAGTTCTGTAAAAGCCTTGGTGCATTTCACCAGATGCAGGAAGGGTTACCTCACTCAGAGAGAGAGCTTTATATCTTCCTGTTTGTAATTACAGATTTTTACCCAGATACTTGCAAAGCAAGGGGGGGGAATACATAACCAACCAAGACAGACTGTAAATGACCTTAAGGGAGCCAAAGATAGATAAGTAAAGCAAAATCTCTCAACAACTGTTCATTAAGAGATTTACTGCAGTTTGTACATGGACAGTATTTTTCAAAAAAAGTTACACTACATGTATTAGTCAGTTCAGCGCTGTAATAATGTCTGCGTTAAAATACATTCATGTTTTGACACACTTAAAATAATTATTACAGTCTGTACTTTTTGCCTCTTTTTCACCTCACTGTTTACAATCCCTTGCCAGCTAAGCACCTGTATATAAATCTGCCAACCTGAGACGACTTTTTATTCATTTATTGAGTATCACTGATTAGAAACACTGCAATATACTGAGCAAATCCATCCTCATTTCTGAGGACTATAACATATATTTTATAACGGGTCTTCCATGTAAATGTATATGATGTTTTGTACGTAACATTTAAGGGACCTGAACAAAATTCTTAAGTCAGAGAAGCACTAGTTTTATAAGGATCTGGAGTACTCTTATATTTTAAACATACGTCAAAGATACCTGTTGTTCTTTTCTTTGGTATCACACATTAGAGGCCTTTTGCAAAGAAGGTACTCATCTGTGTCATCTTTTTTTAACAAATGGAGGTGAGCTGAAGATTTCAGGCCAGTGGGACTGGGACATCTTCTATTACTGTTAAAAAATAACATTACAAGTATTTTAAAATCCTGTATTTACATCAAAACCAACCACAGAACTGAAAAGTTAGTACAAAAATGAATTTCAAGGAACAAAAAAAAATTCTATTTTTTTAAGAAAAACCTGCCATTAATATCCTTCTACAATTAGAGCTTATAACTTTCTGGAAAACACAATTCTATTCAATTAGCATAAATCTGGATGTCTCTTTTTGGAAATTATTTATTCCCTAAATTTAGACAATTTAGTAGGTGTGTGTGGGGGTCAACTTACGATCATGGCAATAGTGTCAAAATTGTGACTTAGTAACCATGAATATGAAACAGTTACTTAATCATAACTGTTTTGTATTCCTAATCAATACAAAGTCATGATTTTCATACTATTGCCATGATTTTAAGTTGCCCAACAACCTACATTACCAGGCATATGCACCATAAGGAGAAGGAGATCCATTCTGCCACTGATTAAAGTGTAATTGAATGTTTCCATGAAGTTTGGAGGGTTGGACCAGAAATTACTTAGTGAATTATTTTCTTTACTATAAGTTGATAAAAGATTCTGGCATATTGCTAGAGAGGAAGCCTCAAGGACCTTACTGATTACACAGTCCACTCTCCTGTCCTTCAGAATCTTTAGCACATCAACCCCAACAGAAGATGAGACTAGCAATGAGAGAGGCATCTGCTAAGAGATGTGGTTATTATGTGACTTCATATAAATTCTGACTTATGGCAACTCTATCACAAGGTTTTCCTGACAAGATTTATTAATAGGAAGTTTGCCATTGTCTTCCTCTTAGGGTGAGAGAATATGACTTGCCCAAGGACAGCCAGTGAGTCTCCATGGCCAAGTGGGGATTTAAACTCTGGTCTCCTTCTCCAGCACTCAAACCATTATACCACTCAGGTTCTTGTTCATACTAAGAGAACTTCTAATTTAGACGTGGCTGCATTGCGTAGGCTGCAGGGGTTGGCTAGTGGTGGCCTTTAACCTGCTCTTCCCTAACTACCTTGGTAAAATCAAGAGGAAAATGTCTGACAAGGAGGGTAGGGCTTCAGAAAAAATCTTCCCCAATACTTTGATACAGATGAAGGTCCTCTGGCTTGGTAGCATCAACAGGGCAAGGTCTTAATGGCCTTGCAAAGAAGCAGCCTAAAATCCTCAGCCTCAAAGAGCCTGATGGAAGATAGTACTTCAGAAGCAGGAACATCTTCCTCTTCAGACAAATCCACCCCCATCCCCACTATAAATCAAGAGGAGAGAAAAGAGTAAATGGAGCATTTCTCAGTGGAAGAATGAGGAGACATAGTCACACTATATGAATATTTCCCTTTTGTGGGAAGGAGGATCCCTGGAGTGAGTTGTGGCTGAACCTCAAGGCTACTTTGATGGGTCTATAAAAAACAGGTCTAAAATGATCACTGCATCTTTTTTTTTTTTTGACACTTTCACAGCTTTAAAAAATATGTTAGGGGAGATAGTGTTTGTGCAGTCAAAAAAACAAACAAAAAAACCAAAAAACAAAAAGCTCATTCTCAGAGTAAGAAGCGGATGACTCCCTATGTGAAGGGGGAAAGGACTCCCTCTATTCTGTAATTCAAAACTAATTTGTTGGGGATTTTAAAGTCTTGGAGCAAAGAGATGTGAAGTGGGCTAGGATTTCTGGAGTGGGAATGAGGCTGAGAAGTCTGCAACATGGCTGTTTCCTAAGCAATGACTGAGAGAGAGAGAGAGAGGCAGGCAGGCAGGCAGGCAGATGTGTATGTGTATATGTACACAAACACACACATATATCTATATATATATATGTATTTGCAAATCTAACAATGCAGAGATTGCCCCACAATAACTGAGTGAAGAGGACAGGGTCATCACCCACTCCCTTGCAAGCTGATCACTTCTCAAGGCCTGTTCTAAAATGGTGTAGGTAGAGAAATTGCTAAAGTTTACAACACATAATCCTCCACTAGTTTTGGCCCCTCCTCTGCTGTGGCCACAGCAATGCTGAAGCCTGATTCAAATAGGGAGGGAGGCAAGACCCTGGAAATACTGGGATTGTCTTCATTATCACAAGGAAAGATAGCCAAGATAACTACAGCCAGTTTCCACTAAGCTGGATATTGTCCCACAAGAAAGGAGAAGAAAGAAGTTGTTGTGTGCCTTCAAAGTCATTTCTGACTTACAGCAACCCTCAGCTGGACCCATCACAGAGCTTTCTTGGCAGAAATTGTTAGACAGAGGTTGCCAGTGCCCTCCTCTGAGGCTGAGAGACTGTGACTTGCCCAAGGTCACCCAGGGGGTTTCCATGGCCAAGTTGGGATTCATACTCTGCTCTCCCAGTATACTACTCCAATATTCAAACCACTATAAAATGCTGGCCCTTTCTTCTAGCACACTGCCTGGAAAAAACAGGTAGAAAGGGAAAAAAGTGTGTGTGTGTGTGTGTGTGTGTGTGTGGAGAGAGAGAGAGAGAGAGAGAGAGAGAAGAGGTTTTTCTTAAATAGTGAGAAAGAATAAAGGTTCAAAGAAACAACAAAGCATAGCCTAAAAAGGCAGAACAAGACTGACTAACCATGGATTGTTCGCCTTATGGGCACTCCTGTTTTGCCTGTTAAATGAAGGGGAGAAGCAACCCACAACAGTAAAACAAGGAAAAATAACTTCTTCCCAAGATATAGTTCCATTATAGGATATTCCAGTCACAAATAAAGCTTCAGTAACTACTAACTGTTGTACCTCCTATCCAAGGAACCTTGATAATTATAACTCTATAAAAAGGAGCTACTTTAAGTTAATTATGTTGCTTTAAACTGCAGTCTAGATGTGTCTTCCAGAGATTAAAATGAAATATTTTTAGAATGCACATGATTGCTATTGTTTTCCATAAGAAATCAAACTTTAGAAATTGGCCATAAAAGTTAGATGTTTATAATTTTTAAAAAAAGAACCCTCCTTGCATATATTCACACATGAAAGGTATCTGTTTTTGCACCTATATAAGGAATGTACTGGTTGGCTTTTCATCCAAAATTCAATTCAATCACTTCATTGCCCCTTATTTTCCACCAAGAATAATGACTGTTTAAGCCTGTTCCTAAAGCTGTATCAGCTTTTGTTGATAGATTATTCAGCAGTACCAAAAAGGGTAATGATATTTTCAGAACTGAAGCATTCATTCAAAATAATGGATTGTTTCTAAAACGGAGATAAATAATTGGTACAAAGAACACCTACATAGCTCATGATTCTGGGCAAGATGTCCCAACATCTAGGGAAGCTGGATTAATGGCAACTGCCAATTCTGCACATGTGAAACTGTACAGATGGGGAAGTATCTCTCTTGTAAGGAAGTCTACGGCATGGTTGTAAGCTACTCAGAAGAAAATAAATCCCACTAAATATTCTCAAAGCCTTGGCTGCATGCATCCAAAATAGCATTCTGGATCCAAGTCTTAGACATCTGTCCATGATTCAGGTGACTGAAAGTAAATGTATTAAACTCTGATGGATGAAGTACATTTTAAAAACAAGAATACACGAATAAAAACAAAATCAATCATATTTCTCTTAAATGCACAATACACAGAACAGCCAAGCCTACTGATCCTTCAGGCACGATAAACTGAATAATGAAGCACAACTATAATTCTGTTAGCATCATAATTACTTGATTAGAGGAGAAGCTGATGTTTCATTTCCTTCTGCCTTTCTGTTCCAATGTATTGGTGGATTATTCAGAGGCATTTCTCCACTTAAACGATCTGAAAGGATACGTTCTTTGTTCAGATTTATCTCAGAATATGGGCAGCTGACAGCACTGAAAAAGAAAATTAAGTGAAAGAGAGACAAGACGGAGGGAGAAAAAAAGATTAGACAATGAAAGGACTTCTTAGCCTGACCAAACACCATCTACTTCAGTGCTCCTGGTGTGGGGGACTGGAAATTATTATTTTTTTCCCATGGATGAGGGGCTGGCACTATATTTGCACTATATTTGCACCTACTGGGTAGAATCATAGAATCATAGAATCATAGAAATGTAGAGTTGGAAGAGACCACACGGGCCATCCAGTCCAACTCCCTGTCATGCAGGAACACCCTCAAAGCACTCCCGACAGATGGCCATCAATCCTCTGCTTAAAAACCTCCAAGGTAGGAGACTCCACTACTCTCCGAGGCAGCAGATTCCACTGCCGGACAGCCCTGACTGTCAGGAAGTTCTTCCTGAGGTTCAGGTGGAATCTCCTTTCCTGCAGCTTGAATCCATTGCTCCTTGTCCTGGTTTCTGGAGCAGCAGAAAAGAAGCCCCCTCCTTCCTCTACGTGGCATCCCTTCAAATATTTAAACATGGCCATCATGTCCCCTCTTAACCTCCTCTTCTGCAGACTAAACATACCCAGCTCTCTCAGTCTATCCTCATAGGGCATGTTTTCCAGGCCTCTCACCATTTTGGTCACCCTCCTCTGGACTTGCTCCAGCTTGTCAATATCCTTCTTGAATTGGGGTGCCCAGAACTGGACACAGTATACAACTGTTTCTTTCTTTCCTGTAAAATTTCCAGAGACCTGCAGCCAATGGCTCAGGGACTTCACCAGTTCTGGAGACCACCACTTTGAGTAATACTGATCTAGATTACAACTTTCCTGTAATAACACATACAAGTAAAAATTCTTGGCACTATTCTATTTTTAGCATAGTACCCCTTGAGGTTCATATTATACTTTGTTCTGGTGTGGAAGAACTACAATTGTAGAAATGCTTAACACATGAACAGTTTCTTTAGCTCCAATGTTAAGAGAAGCTACAACCTTCATTCAGTGACAGAATCCAAACTCCCCCCATCAGCTATACAATAGGAACACTTCACAAGTGTCCTACAAACTATGAATGGCAGTTGCCTTTTTGATGGTTTGTCAATCATAATGAGATCATGTTACAAGCATAGCTCAGTGAATGAAGCAGGTATGTTCCTGAGCATTACTTCTTTAACAAAGACAGAAATAACACAGAAAGAATATTCCTACATCCCCTAAAAGGAGTTCAATATATATCTGTCTGAAAAATAAAAAGAGGAGAGAAAAAAGAACACGCCAGCTAAGCCTTGCTTAAGTAAAACCCTTCTGAACTTTCTATAGACCACTCAAAGGTTTCTTTTCAAAAGGCATCCAGAGGTCTACTTTGCCTTTTTCTCCCTACTTTTATCATGCAGCACCTCAGTGTAGCAGTCTAAAGCAACGAGCACAGTTCTCCTCACCATGCAGCTTTGATCAAAGTCAGGATCATTTTGTGCTTTAATCTCCAAGGTATGGGCAATCTCACTTAAAACTGGTTGTGTCACTTGATTTTTTCTTTCACCAGCCTCCATTCTTATGATTTACATTTTGGGGAGGACAGTACAGATCTATGCTTTTGGACATGCTGGGAGTGTCTGCTGAAACACAGTTAACTGCTCTCCATTTTTCTCACTGTTCTGCAATCTCTTGCAGGCCATCAGTGAAGCACACATTGCTACAGTAGAATTCTGCACTTTCACTGCTCACACAGGGATGCATACAGTAAACTGAGCTTTTGGGGCATCAGAAGCTATGTTTACTACAGACACTCCTGTACAATCAGATGCTGAAAGTAATTCTCCTTAGGGCTGTCAGACATATACCTAATGATGCAGGCATGAAAACCTTCTGAGATGGATCTCTGCACAGGCACAAAACCCATGTATGTGAGGCAAAGAGACCATGATGAAGAAACAGGAACTCTTGCTTGCTGATGATGCAGCACTTCTCCTTGCACAGCTGCAGCAAGCCATCACTATCCCTAGCATGCTTTCCCTACTGGCTTGCACATGTTGTTCTCTTAACATTTTCCCCCTGATGCTGCTGCTATTAAACTACTTGCAGACAAAGAAGAAAAGGTGTGTGCAGAACACAAAGTGTGGCTGGGAAGGCATGGGAGGCTATAAACCTGGTGGCCAGGATCTCTTGGGCAGGTTAAGACTAGCAGGCTTTTCTCTTCCCCAGAGCAAGAGCTCTGCAAATGGGAAGGCACATTATACTAGCCATGTGTGCCCCAAACCATTTGTTAATAGGTGTTTCACTAGCAAGGGATTATTAACTAAGGCATGTCTGTAGTTGTTTTATTTCAATGTTCTTTTTATTCCTTACATCCTTCCAAGAGAAACACATGAGGTAGAACTTAGGCATTTTGTAAACTTTCAGTGCTTTCTTATGTTCACTGTAGGAACCTTCAGTAAAACAATGGCTTCTGCCCCACTGTGAGCACCTGTTTCGTGTCTCACAGTCTGCAGTTCAAAAACTCATAAGTTTCTCTTCAGTTTAGTTTATCTGAGAAAAAATAGCCACTTTTTATTTTCCACTCTGTGCGAGAACTCTTTTTTTCTGTCAACTCATCTCAGACACTGTGCCTTTTCAGTAGCATTTTCAAGCAATTAGGGTGTGATCAACATCCAAGAATTCTACTCCTCTCTACCTGCCTCACCCTTCATCCTTCCCGTCATCCTGTTGTGATATCGAGTACTGGGTAGAACAGAAGAGCACACGTTAAAGCATAGTTATACTGAAGTAAGAGAAGGCAGAGTTGACCAGTCTGAAGAAGGACCAGGGAACCATATTTTCAAAAGTAAGCTACTTTTATCTTTTCCAATATAACACTAGTTTTCATAGGACTCTTTACTGATGCAACCTTGGGCAGCTTCAGAACTGTCTTCAAGGAACAAAAAATATTTCCTTAAGTATTTGATAGCGTATATTAAAGAACACATGTGGGAGGGAAAACAAATTAAAGAAATCGTATTTCTGAAGTACAAAAAAGTTATTATAAATGAAAGTAACTTAGTTAGGGGCTGAAATAAGCATCCTACTTCACATACTTCCTAGGTACCACATAACTTATCTAAAATTACTTTCTCAAATTTTGACAGTAACACAGATATATTACTATCAGTGGCGAGCACAAAATGAAGCTCATAACCATTCTGCCAAACACAACAGAAAATATATTAAAAGACTCTCTTTTTCTTGTCAATAAGCTGAAACACCTGCTGTGAAATACAATTACTCTTTCCTTTTCATTTTACCTATTTTTTGTTCATGGCTTGTTTTTGTATAAGGAAAAAGGACTCCAAGTATTTCACCTGCTGTTTCTTTTTCAGGACTGTAACTATCTTTCCATACAGCACTCTACATTTATCAATCATTATGACACAATTGCTTTTAATAAAGTACACTACACTTTAAGAGATGACTAAGGATCCTAAAATGGCTGATGCAAGAAAGGTAGCCTTCCTTCTGTCTTGCCATCCTAGTCTATTTTACATAATTTTTATCTTGTTCTCCTGGCCAGTCCAATATATCAAATCTTTTTATCATAGAATCATAGAAATTCAGAGTTGGAAGAGACCACACAGGCCATCCAGTCCAACCCCCTGACATGCAGGAACACCCTCAAATCAATCCCGACAGATGGCCATCAAGCCTCTGCTTAAAAACCTCCAAGGAAGGAGACTCCACTACACTCCGAGGCAGCAGATTCCACTGCCGGACAGCCCTGACTGTCAGGAAGTTCTTCCTGAGGTTCAGGTGGAATCTCCTTTCCTGCAGCTTGAATCCATTGCTCCTTGTCCTGGTCTCTGGAGCAGCAGAAAACAAGTCCCCTCCTTCCTCTACGTGGCATCCCTTCAAATATTTAAACATGGCTATCATGTCCCCTCTTAACCTCCTCTTCTGCAGACTAAACATACCCAGCTCTCTCAGTCTATCCTCATAGGGCATGGCTTCCAGGCCTCTCACCATTTTGGTCGCCCTCCTCTGGACTTGCTCCAGCTTGTCAATATCCTTCTTGAATTGGGGTGCCCAGAACTGGACACAGTATTCAAGATGGGGTCTAACCAAAGCAGAGTAGAGTGGTACCAGTACCTCCCTCGATCTAGACACCATACTCCTATTGATGCAGCCAAGAATTGCATTGGCTTTCTTGGCTGCCGCATCACACTGCTGACTCATGTTCAGCTTGTGGTCTATGAAGACTCCTAGATCCCTTTCACACGTACTGCTATCCAGCCACGTGTCCCCCATCCTATATTTGTGGATTCCATTATTTCTGCCTAAGTGTAGGACCTTACATTTCTCTCTGTTGAATTTCATTTTGTTCGCCCTGGCCCAGCTCTCCAATCTATCCAGGTCATTTTGAATTTTGATCCTGTCCTCTGGCGTATTAGCAACCCCTCCCACTTTGGTGTCATCTGCAAATTTGATGAGCATGCCCTCTATTCCTTCATCCAAGTCATTGATAAAAATATTGAACAGCACTGGGCCCAGGACAGAACCCTGTGGCACCCCGCTAGTCACTTCTCTCCAGGACGAAAAGCAGCCATTCGTGATCACCCTTTGGGTTCGGTCGGTCAACCAATTACAAATCCAACTAACGGTAGCCCTGTCCAGCCCACATTTTACTAGCTTCGTTGCAAGAATGTCATGGGGAACTTTGTCAAAGGCCTTACTGAAATCGAGATATGCTACATCCAGAGCACTCCCTTCATCTATCAAGCTAGTAACTCTATCATAAAAAGAGATAAGATTAGTCTGGCATGACTTATTTTTGAGAAATCCATGTTGACTTCTCGTGATTACCACGTTGCTTTCTAAATGATTAGAAACTGACTGCTTAATGATCTGCTCCAGGATCTTTCCGGGTACTGATGTCAGGCTGACTGGGCGATAATTATTTGGGTCCTCTTTTTTTCCCTTCTTGAAGATGGGGATAACATTTGCTCTCCTCCAATCTGCTGGAACTTCTCCTGTCCTCCAAGATTTCTCAAAAATTATAGCAAGCGGTTCCGAAATGACCTCTGCCAGCTCTTTTAATATCCTAGGATGCAATTCATCTGGCCCTGGAGACTTGAATTCATCCAATGCGGCCAGGTATTCCTGTACCACCTCTCTACTTATTATGTGCCTCATTTCCTCTGCTTCCTCCCCTGCTCCCCAACCGCCAGGTTGAGTGCTTGTATCCTTCTGGGAAAATACGGAGGCAAAGAAGGTGTTAAGTAGCTCTGCCTTTTCTCTCCCTCCTGTGAGTAATTCGCCATCTTCTCTGCGTAGCGACCCTACTGTCTCCTTCTTTTTCCTTTTGCTGCGGACATATTTAAAAAAACCCTTTTTATTGTTTTTAATGTCTCTGGCCAGCCTAAGCTCGTTCTGTGCTTTAGCATTTCTGACATCCTCCCTAAATCTCCTAGCTACTTGCTTAAATTCTTCTTTGGTGGTTTCCCCTTCTTCCATTTCCTATACATGTTTCTCTTAACTCTTAGCTCAGCTGAGAGTTCTTTAGTCAACCGTTCTGGTTTCTTCAGATGCCTTCCATTTTTCCTCCTTAATGGCACTGTTTTAGACTGTGCCTTCAGTATCTCCTTTTTAAGGAACTCCCATGCCTCCTGAACTCCTTTCCCTTTCACTATTCCTGACCACGGAATTCCAGCCAGCAGCTCCCTAAGTTTACAGAAGTCCGCTTTTTTAAAATCTAAGATGAGTGTCTGGCTACCCTTATCTTCTCCTTCCCACTGAATGCTAAATTCCAACAGGGCATGGTCACTCCCCCCTAAAGATCCAACCACTTCTACCTCATTCACAAGGTCATCCCTGTTGGTCAAGACCAGATCTAGAATATTTGATCCCCTTGTGGCCTCTTCCACCTTCTGGACCATGAAGTTGTCTGCAAGACAAGCAAGAAACTTGCTGGACCTTGCTGTCTTGGCAGAGTTTGACTGCCAGCATATATCCGGGTAATTGAAATCTCCTATTATTACTGTATCCCTCCTCTTTGAATGTGCAGTCATTTGGTTGAGGAAGTCGTCATCCAAGTCCTCAGCCTGGGTTGGAGGTCTGTAGTAAACCCCCACCAGAATATCCCTATTGTTTCTCGCTGCCTTAATTCTTACCCAAATGCTATGTTAAGTCGAAAGAAACAATAGTAACATATCTATCAGTCTATCTTCATCTACATACTTTTTCTTTAATAATTTTGTTCTGAGTAATATTTTATCCTCATGATTTCCAAAAGAACATATCTGATTATTTCAGTGAGCTTCACTGATATGAAAGAGGTCACAAATCTTGAACACTGAAATTTTTATCATACTTACACTAGTGAACAATCCTAGAACTCAAAATTTGAAAAGAATGTCTTATAACCAGACAGCTTATTGAAAAATTTTCCTTGGCTGGTTTGTTAATTTGCTTCAAAACTGAAGCACCTATTCTTTTCACTATTTCTGAGCCTCTACTCTTTCACAGCTCTATGATCTCTTTTCTCCCTCTCTCTCTCTTCTCACTGATCTTCTTTTTCTATATCTTCCTTTTGCTTTATCATTGGTCTTGATTGTTCTGAGGAAAAAAATTATGGTTATGATGGCAAAACTGCAAGTTGATATGAAGTACATAAGACTGAAGTTCCAAAGATTTACTGCAGGACATATCTGATGGTGTGGGCAGGAATAGTAGATCTTTGACATTTCTTCCTTTAAAGGGAGAAAATCATGATGCCAAGACCCAATTATGTTTGAAACTGCCCTTGGTTTCAAAAGCAATGTCCCACATGGCAAGAATAGTTGCTCCCTGAGAAACAAAGGTCCAAAGCACCTTATGGAACAGGGAATAAATCTCATGATTCTTAGAATTCTAGCCTCTGGTGGTACCCATTTTCTCCTAGGTAAATAAATATCAGATTGCAACCTAAATCCTTAGTTTATTGGATTAAATCTCTTAAACATAGTCTGATAAAATAACTTGCATTCCCACTTTTTCTAAATATTCTGGAAGAAAACAAAAAGAAAACAAAACATATATATCTGTCCTATATATCATATATATTCAATATTGTTAATAACAATGGGTCCCTGATCTTTAGATCCAACCTTTCTACTGAAATACATTCCCAATAGAGGTTTAAATGAGGCAATATATTTATCAAACTTATGTCCAAGACCAGGTCATCCAGTGGAGTGCAAATGGTACACTTTAGATGTCAGGAGAATAGCGAAGATTTGTATTAGAAGAACTAAACATGTAAGACATACAGCAGGATTGTTGGTACCATATTATTCAAGATTGCTAGGTCGTAAGGATAGTAAAACAAGGATAGCAAGACGGATTAAAACATGCATTTATTTACGCTATAATTATGTGAGAGAGTCAAGACCAAGGAACATCTGGCCACATCCTACCAATGTCAACTAGTGTGGCATACACAGTGACAACATCATTGGAAGATAAATGTAATGCAGCTGGATGGAAACAGCCAATAACATTCATTAGACATTATACAATTGATAAATATAGGTCTGCACAGGTGGCATCTGGCCACACAGTGCTACAGACAGCGCTATGAGTCTAAGTAGTTGGAAGGCCCACTCAGAGCTTGGGAAGATCCCATTAGTACATAGATTGATCCTCCTGCCATCCCGAGAATGAGAAGTTGGGACTTACAGGAATGCTCATTCTAGGATGACTGGAGAAGCAATCCATACCCACCACAAAAGGAAAAAAAACAGATAAAAAGATGTGAGGAAACAGAAAAGATAGGTTAGACTAGGGAATGTACCAGTAACTGGCTGGATAGATAAGGACTCCAATGGAAAAAACTGAAAAGAACTTTGGGGCTCTTGCATCAACTGGTACAAGGGAGATGGAATCCATTAGTAAGTGGATTGCTCCTCTTGTCATGCCAGAACGAACATCCACGTATAATAGCAACTTCTCAATTTCTGCAGTCAACTCAGTTGAGTGAATTTTGTCATTGAGATACACTACTTTCTACATTAGCAAGAGCACTCCACCTCCACACACAAATACAAACCACTGAATTCAATAGTAAGTAATCCTTCCAAGCGATAACAGAACAATAAAGTAAATGTACGCAAGAGATCCTCTTAGGACTTGTGCCTCTATCCCCACCAACTCTGGACCCAACACAAAACCAGTCTGAATATTTACAGAATTTGTTATTTGTTGATAAACATAGAAGACACAGATAAACTTGTAGCATGGACATTCTGGAAATAGGATTTATTAGCCCTTCCTGCCTTTCAACAGTGAAACAGATTACTCTGGAACACAGATGACCCTTCTTCCTTGGAGGTTTTTAACCCATTTGTCATCCAAAAAGCAGACAGCAGCTGTGGACTCCTGAACTGGCAGGAGGTGAGACAAGGTGACACATGGAAACCCTCCCAACTCTATTATCCAGTGGACTTAAAATAATATAAAATGTCATCAAGTAACCTATCCCTTAATGGATAAAGTTACTACAGATTTGAGATAAGCAAGGACTGAACAAGGGTTTAATCCTTCCCTCCACTCAGTCAGAGCTTTCTGTCTGGCAAACACCTTGACCATAGCTAACTCCAGGTTGTGGGACTCCGTGAAAAAAGTGCACTTTGGTTGGCCTAGTCCTTTTGTTAGTGAGCTGTGGCAGGCTTATGTAGAAGCATTTTAATTTTTTCTTCAGTGCCAAAGAGTGATGATATGCCAAGGGAACTACAGGGAATTATGATGCCTGGCACTGCTTAGGACACCGGACTGAGGAAACAAAAGTGAGGAGACCTAATGCAGATGTCAGCAGAGCCCTAACAGGTGCTGATGTCAACTCTGCCCTTAGTTTCAGCCTATAGCATGAGACAACTTCATGAACTACACAGATGTAAGAGTCCATAATGTTTTGTTGCCACTACCAGTATGTTGTGCTGACAAACTGAGCTGCAAATTTTTGACTAACACATTATAGCCAGGACGCAACTGAACAGTTATGCTACTGAAAGAAGCCTGTCAGTAGATCTAGGAGGAGGCAATTTTTCTCCCCAAACAGTTCTTGTACGTTTATGGGATGCCTCCCTTCTTTCCCTCCTTTCTACCCCACCCTTTGTTCCATACAAAACCTTGTTTTGGAGGTTCCCCATCTCCCTGAAGCAGATACAGAGAGTGGGTAGAGGCTCAATGGTAGGTCTTTTCCTAGATGTGAAGACAGACTTCTTTCACTACTGCAATTACTGAAGCAGATCCTAGGGTGTACGTTTAACAGTGGAATCCTATATTTATTTACATCGAAGTAAATCCAGAGTTTAAAGGTACTCCCAGGTTTAGAATTGAAGGCTGAAGTGATTAAGAGTTAGAGACTATATCCAAATCACAGCATATGCCACTCAAAAAAGATTCAATTAATTAAAATAGGAACAATGGCATCCATATGTAACTTGTGTTCATTTCATTTGGTTCTGCACAGAAAAGAAACCTTTGGTGGATTGTGCAGTTTTATTCACATTCTGTCATAATATTTCAACATTTGGAGCTTCATTGTGTCCCACTTTTCTTTGTGAAAGATCACACAAAAGCACAGTATAGAGGAGTACTGTGGGTGGATCTTCGAATGCAGAAGGGTGTTACATTTTCATAATAAGGATTTATGACTTACAAAAGTTAGAAAGTCAACTTTTTCTGACATTCAATATGTCATTTCTCACATAAAAGCACAAGATATTGAGCAATTCATTTGTATTCCAGTCTGAATATCTTTCCTTCATTGCAGAGGTCTGAAGCCTTTATTAAAATTTACGTTTTAAAAGATGCTCATTTTAACCCTGTCATAATTAATCACTGCAGGTTTCATCCAGCTTAAACAATATGCTATCAGAAAGTGACCAACTACCTGCTCTCAGACATTTTCTCTGACAACATAAATGCACCCTGTCAAGAAAATTTTCAAAAGCATATTTAAGTACAGTTTCATCTAACTGAGATGAAAGAAGCAATGGACTGAAGCCTAATGTAGATAATTATACCCATTTTACATTGTCCCTATTAATTCAAATGGAAACTAGCACCACGATTTGAAAGCTAGAAAGAAGGAGCAAGATTTGAGAATTAAGAGTTGGGATGACCTGGATTCATAAGTTTCTAGTTTTTGGTGGGGGTGGAAGAGAATTATATCTTTTTCTTTGAGTGCAGTTTGAATTAAATATTCTAGTGCTCTAAGTACACATCAATCTGTAGCAACCAACAGAAGCATATATTGCCACTACTTTTCTATTTAACAATTCAACCCAAAACATGTCTACTCTGAAGTAAATCCCAACTAAATTCAGGTATGTGTGTAAAGCTATTGTGCTTAAAAACATTTACGTTGTTCTAATTAACATAAGAATATTTACACTGAATCAGACCGAAGGTCTAGATAATATAGCATTCTGTTTCTCAAATGGCAAATCAAACATCTCAGAGGAAAGTTAACAAGGACATGATCAGGATAGCACCCTCCTCTGCATCATTACTAACAACTGGTGTTCTCAAGATCTGACATGTATGTTCCAGCTCAAAACATATATTGATACTGTTCATCTTCAACTGTTCCTTAAGTGAAATGTTTATTGTCAGAATTTATAAAGAGATTAGAAATAAGACTAAATAACCCTAGCAAAACCTAGAAAATTAATAAGAACAGGTTGCTTACCTGTAACTGTCGTTCTTCAAGTGGTCATCTGTGGCCTCACACACTAGGAGCTTTCGCGCATGTGCGGTAGCATTCGGAAGATTCTAGAGCTTAGCAGCTTGGCAGGAACCCCTCCCCCATGCCCACCAAGCCAACAGTCTCTCCTCAGTTCTGAAGTCCGCCAAAAAGGGACCTGAGAAGAGGTGACGGCTGGGCGGGGGTGTGTGAGGGCACAGATGACCACTCGAAAAACCACAGTTACAGGTAAGCAACCTGTTCTTCTTCTTCGTGGTCTCTGTGCCTCACACACTAGGAGATTTTGTAGCTTACCAGGTGGACGGTGGGTCAGGTCCTAAAGAATGAAGCCAACACTGCACGTCCAAAACAGGCATCTCTCCGGAACCGTCAGTCCAGTCTGTAGTGGTGCACAAAGGTCGAGGGTTGAGACCAGGTCGCCACATGGCACAGTTCCTGCAGATCCACTCCTCGAAGGAGAGCTGTTGAAGACGCAACAGCTCTGGTGGAATGAGCCCGGAGCAAGGCTGGAGGAAGCTGCTTGGCCAGTTCACACGCCAGCAAAATAGTCTGGGCCACCCATTTGGAGAACCTCTGGGTGGACACCTTGTGGCCTCTCCAATGTCTGCCGTAGCACACAAACAGGTGCGGAGTCTGGCGAAAGGACGCAGTCTGGTTTGTATAGAAAGCCAAGGCCTGACAAACATCAAGGGAGTGAAGGGATCGCTCCAGGGGCGTAATCGGGTCCGGGTAAAAGGTTGGTAGTATGATGTCTTGACTGAGGTGGAAGTGTGACACCACCTTAGGCAGGAAAGAAATGTCAGGGCGAAGGACTACCTTGTCTCGGTGAAAGACAAGGAAAGGCTCATCAGACCGCAACGCTGTCAGCTCACTTGCTCGCCTGGCTGATGTGACAGCTACCAGGAAAGCAGTCTTGATGGTCAGGAGCTTGTCATTGGCAGTTGCCATAGGCTCGAAGGGCGGTCGCGTTAACTGTGATAGCACGAAGGACAGTGACCAAGGCGATAGCGGCAGCGATACCAGTGAATAAAGGTGCTGCAGGCCCTTCATGAACTGCTTCACGGTAGCATCCCAGAAGAGAGCTGCCGATGGGGACCCTCGTGGCTGGTAGGCCACGATAACGGTGAGGTAGACCTTCAAGGACGAAAACGCAAGGCCCTGCTGCTGAAGGTGGAGAAGGAAATGGAGCACGGTAGGCAGGCTGACAGGCGATACAGGTTGGCATCGTGCTTCAGCAAAAGTGACAAACCTCTGCCATTTGGAACAGTAGTTGTAGCGTGTCAACTCCTTCCTGGCCGCTGTCAGAACATCCTGGATGACCGGATCGGCTAAGGCGTTATCTGCCAGGCGTGGAGGGCCAGGAGAGGCAGGTTCGGATGGAGAACGAGACCGTCAGAGTGTGACAGGAGATCCAACGCTGTCGGAAACCGGAGGAGTCGACCACAAGCGGCCTCAAGGAGGGGCGCAAACCAGTGCTGCCTCAGCCAGTATGGGGCTACGAGGACGACGTCAGCTTGGTCCGCGAGGATCTTGGAGACCACTCGGCCCAGGAGAGGAAACGGCACGAACACGTATAGGAACCCGTCGGTCCACTCAAACTGGAAGGTGTTGCCGAGGGAGCTGTGGCCCTGGCTAGCTCTCGAAAAGTACTTCACGTTCTGGCTGGTGGCGAAGAGATCGATCGTCGGCTCGCCCCACTGGTCTCGTATCATTTGGAATGCCACACTCGAAAGGGACCACTCAAGGTGACAGGACATGTCCCTCCTGAGTGCATCTGCCGTGGGTTTTTCCTGGCCCGCTAGATGCACCGCGACTGGATGGACCCAAAGCGGCACGCACCAGTCCCAAAGCTGGAGAGCTATGGTGAGAAGGGTGGTCGAATGAGGTCCTCCTTGCCTGTTGACATAGCAGATGGCCGTTGTGTTGTCTGTTAGGATCAACACTGTGCAGCCCGCAACCAAGTTGCAGAACGCCCTCAGAGCCTTCCAGATGGCGAGCAGCTCGAGGGCGTTGATATGGAGGCTGATCTCGTGGTCATTGCCGCAGTATGCCCCCCAGCCAGACAAGGAGGCGTCCGTCGTTACCGTGAGTCATGAATTCAGGTCTCACAATGGCATTCCTGACAGCAGGTGGCAGTAAGATAGCCACCACAGCAGGGAGCGATGCACCTGTCGAGGAATCAGAAGGCGGCGCCTCTGGTCGTCGAAGAGCAGGTCGAAAGATCTGACGAACCAGTGCTGAAGTGGATGTGCACGGAGCCAAGACAGGTAGGTGACTGACGTTGTCAAGGCCATGTACCTGAGGAGTTGTTGAATCCTCCTTGCTGATACCGTTGGGGCACCGAGAACAGCGGACATGGCCTGACAGAGGGTACGTGCACGCTCCAGAGGCAGATATGCCCTGGCAGACACCGAGTCCAGGGTCCTCCGATGAAGTCGAGGACCCTCGCCAGCTTGAGGTGCGACTTCTTGGGGTTGACCTGGAGACCAAGGTGGGTCAGGAGAGAGGGTCTGGTGGATGTCGCTGTAGAGTTTTCACCTGCAGGACGCCACCAACATCCAATCGTTGAGATGGGGTAGATCGAGACGCCCTTCGTCCGCAGGTGCGATACCACAGGGGCCATGCATCTGGTAAAGACCCTGGGAGCGGTGGAGAGTCCAAACAGTAGCACCCTGTATTGATAACAGGTGCCGTCGACCACGAACCGCAAGTACTGTCTGTGCTGCGGCCGAATGGCGATCTGGAATAAGCATCCCGAAGATCGATGGAGGCGAACCAGTCCCCTCGCCGAAGGAAGGGCAGGATCGAAGACAACATGACCATCTTGAACCTCTTGGGGTGGATGTACTCGTTCACTCCTCTGAGGTCCAGGATAGGCTATAAGGTACCGTCCGAATTCAGTACCATTAAGTACTGGGAGAAAAAGCCAGTGGTAGTGGCCAAGGGTGGTAGTTCTTCGATCGCTCCCTTCGGTAGCAGGGACTGGATCTCTTCCAGCAGAGCCGAGCTGGCTAGGGTGGAATAGTAGACGCCTCGCAGAGGTATACTTCCAAACTCTATGGCATAACCAAGACGGACAATGGAGAGAACCTAAGAGTCCGTGGTAACATGGTGCCATTTGGCGAGGTACCTGGCCAGGCTCAGATGGTCTTTGAAGGCTGCTGGGAGGTGAAAGAGCGGCTGTGATGGCGACCTGCGAAGGCAGTCAAAACCGGGACTTTGTCCCGGACAAAGACTTCTTCGAAGAGGAGGATGGGCATCTTCGAAAGGGTCTCTGTGCCAGGACGAGGTCAATGGGCGGGACGGTGCCGGGCGAGGCAAACGGGTCTGCTAGGTCGAGGCCGACGACTGATGTATGCCCATCTTCCTTGCCGTCAGGCGTGGCTTGACCAGATGGTCCATCACCTCATCAGTAGTGGTATTAAATAACCCCTGGCCATCAAAGGAGAGGTCTTCGATCCGTCTTCTGCTGTCCTCTTGCAGACCAGACGATCGGAGCCACACGTACCATCGCAAGGCAACGGATCCCACCATCACCTGTGCCGTGACCTCCACTGAGTGCCTTGATGAGATGATCTGCTGGTTGGCGAGTGCTACCGCCTCGTTGAAGAACTGCATAGCACTCGCCCGATGTTCCTCAGGGAGGTTCGACAGAAGCGGGGAGACGCCGGGAGACTATCCAAGAGGTTCCTGAGATAGGCCGCAAGACAAGCCTGGGTGTTGGACATCCTGCCAATGAGAGATGAGGCAGTGTAAAACCTCCTGCCAAAGGTGTCCAGTCTGCGACCCTCTCGATCTGGCGGGGTGGTGTGTGCTCTCCCACCGCCCTTGGTCTGAGCAGATTTGACGACTATCGAATTTGGTACGGAGTGCATGAAGAGGAAATCTGCGTCCTCCTTTTGGGTTCGATACAGGTGCTCCAGCCTGTGAGGAATTGGCTGGGCGGACGCTGGCTTGACCCACAGATGTTTAAGGGCCTCCATCAAGGCCAGCAGGAACGGTAACGGCACCATGGATGGCGGGCAGGTATCCACGTATTGGAATACCGGGTCCTGCACGGCCAGAGCCGGGTCCGCGACCTTCAACCCAAGTGCAGTAGCCATCCTAAGGAAGACGTCAGCAAACTGCTTCACGTCCTCTGGTGCCAATTCCGGTACGGGCTCTCCGAAGACTAAGGGCGGCGACTCGTGGGACGCAGGCGTGGACTCCTCGGACTCCAAGTCCGTCTGGTAGGTCTGCGATGATTGAGACGGAGACCTTTCTGGAGACCTCTCCTTCGATGGCTGTTGGGGCAGTAACGCCAGGGTGATCGTCGGCGCCGTTGTCATCAGCGGTCTTGCAGACAGTGCCAGTGGAGGAGCCGTCAACTGGGGTGCCGTAAATGTTGTGATCGGCACAACAGTAGGCCGTGGGCATTGGATAGCCTGGCTGACGGTGACAGTGGCAGCCGAAGTCTGAGCTGGAGTAGGCTCCGAGACCGGGCGAGACACTGTAGAGGTGACTCGCAGGGGCGGAGAAACAGCTCGATAGCGGGGCGAGCGCTCTCGGAACCTCAAATAACGCGGCAACCTCAATGCCGACCGAGATGGAGACCGCCTGTACTGTGGGTGGTGTCTCTGGCGGGATGGTGAGCAGGACCTCTGGTAAGGCGACCAGAGCCTCACACCCGGGTGATACCGGTCTCTATAAGATGGCAAATAAGATCCGTATGATCCAGGATGCTCTCGCCAGGCGTATACTCTACTGTACCTCGCCAAGTACGATGCGGAGGAGTAGAGAGTATCGACCGAGTGCCTGGACAAGACCCGCTCCGGATATGTCTCCTGCCGGCACGGGGATCGGCGTCTCACCTTGTGTTCTGGGGAGAAACCGCCCGATGACGGGGCGAAGGCTGGGGTGAGGCCGAAGCTTCCTCCAGACAGTCCACCCCTTAAGGGTGACCGGGTGGGGATACCGCGGTGGTAAGTACTGGGAGGCCCGAAGGCACAGCTGAGCCCGAAGGCACAGCTGAGCCAGCAGTGTGTTCATCATCGGACCCCTCCAAGACCTCCTGAGTCTCCAGGTTGCTGAGTTGGAGGAGGTGTCGGAAGGCGTTTAGAAGGCGAACTCCGCTTGTCCCTCTTCTTTTCTTCTTCTGTTGCTTCTCCTTAGTGGTCTCCTGAGGGGCAGGTTGCTTACGTTGAGCAGCAGTAAGCAGCCTAGTTGTCTTGGCTGCCTGCGAGCCCACAGGAGCCTCCCCTGAAGTTGACGTCGCAGATGGCAACTTTGGAATCTGCGGTAGGGCCAATATCAGTGGCCGAGAGGATGGTACCAAGCCTGGTACCATCGATGTTGTGGGTGTGGCAGCCGCCGACACCGACGGAGTAGTGGTTGCAGGTCTACCCGATGCCGATGGTGCGGACATGACAGACTCGACTGCTGGCCGCTCCCTCGCCCGAAGGGACTCTTCCCAGCAATGGGATTTCAAGCAAGAACGGTTTCGCAAAGTTTGGGCAGTAAACTCACGGCAGATGGAGCAAGCCCTGACGTTGTGGGTTTCTCCCAAACAAAAAAGGCACTCATGATGTCTGTCAGATAGAGCTACTTTGCAACCACACGAGACACAATCTTTGAACAAGGCCGACATAGAAAGGAGGTTGAAGAAGAAGAAGATCGAAGAGGGGGGACAACGAAGACAGCAGAGAAGATGGAGATCGAAGCGAGAAGAAGGGGGGAGATCCAAATATACCAAATCCAAGTCCGAGTTCCAAATCCAAGCCAAAAATTGAAAGTCTGAAGTCAAAAATCACCAAGAAAACAGTCCAAGAACAAGCAAGAGTGCTACTAAGCCAAGAACCTTCCATTCGCAATGGTGGACGAGAAAGAACTGAGGAGAGACTGTTGGCTTGGCGGGCTGAGCATGCTCAGAATGGGCATGGGGGAGGAGTTCCCGCCAAGCTGCTAAGCTCTAGAATCTTCCAAACACTACTGCGCATGCACGAAAGTTCATAGTGTGTGAGGCACAGAGACCACGAAGAAGAACTTACAGTAAAGGTTAGTCAGAGGCAATTCAGTTGGGAGCAGTTTTTGTTTGCTGTATTTTGTATAAAATGAGTATGAAAAATAAATACCTTAAGTAGCCATCTTCAGATATAAGTAGTTTCAGATATAAGTATGCTTAAGTAGTCATACTTGGATATAAGTGGCTTCTCTAGTAGCAATTTTTGTTTGCTGTATGTGCAACTTAAATAACCAAACAATTGTATCTTCTAACCAAACTGTTTTCTAAAAGAAAAATGGGTGACCAAATTATATCTGTGGGAGTAAAGAGGATATGGGGAAAAAGAGTGCTAGAACAAACTTTTAGTGATAGCAGCTTACAAATTCTTTGCATGTTCTATTAGGAATACTTTTTGTTTATCTAAACTGCAAATCTGTAATTGCAATTTCAGGAAGAATTCTAAAAATTGATTTATAACAGTTACGCATCAAGTGTTTCTCCATTATTTCAGTTACCACGTAAATCAGACATTCTGAAAAAGATTCCTACATTGCTGCTGTGTAATGTAAGACATCAGATTTACAAATAAAGTTACAAAAACTAAAAGTTGGACAAAAAGTACTTGCTATACTCCACAGACAGATAAATGTCTAGCTAATTGTAGTGACAAAATGTTAAAATGTATACCTGAACCTTACGGATAATAAGACTGAGAACTTTAGACAGACACATTTATACAAAAAGCTGAAACACTACTGCTGTGCTTACTAAATACACAAAAGTATGGTTTCCTTGATGGAGGATATGGCAAATGAGAGCCTCTGCCTTCATTACTGCGAGGTATGATAAGCTTTATTAAAACGCTAACACTCATATGATTAATAGTAACTCCAAGCCTGTGCACATGAGTTCAGGCTTATGGTTTGCATTTATGGAGAAGGATAGACCAGATAATTTCTACATGTCCCTTAAAAGAAATTATAAGGGCTGAAGAGAGGATAAACCTATTTGTTGAGGAACACAGGGAGTGGCTTTTGTTTTTATTTGTATAACTTTTCAGTATCTGGGTTTGTTGTTGTTGTTGTTCCAAGGCATTTTTAGAAAGAGAGTAGAGTGAGCTTTCTACAGAGGCCTTAGAGGAAAAAAAAATATACACTATCTAGAATTATGTTACAGAAGTAAGTTTTAAAGCTAAACATACTACTGAAATTACAAATAGTTTGTTTCAAAGTGCTCATCACCTAAAATGTTTGGGTATTCAATTTTTGTCTTCTTCCCAGCCTCTTTTCTAACAAATATCAATTAAATCAAGTTAATGTGGCAGTCTGACTGGCCAACACGTACCTGTGGTGACCCATATGTCTTGCTCTTTTTATATGTCCAATTCCTTTGCAGCCTGCTGTTGGGCATCCTCCTTGTTCTAAAGCTTCTACTAATTCCAAGGGGCCTGTACAAATAAAATGAGTGGTAAAACACACAGCAATTTTCACATTAGTAAGAACAGAAAATATGTGTCAACATTTAGGACAAATGAAAATAAGATGGGATGACAGGCATTCCCCACTTATTGACAGTCCGCTGTTTGATGTGTGGTCCATTATTTAAACCTATTTCATCATGTTTCCACTATCTGCCACGCACTTCTTCAACTGTGTACTGCTTTTTCTCTTAATTCATACTTCTAAAAAAACTAGGTTCTGCATTTCAACAATTTACAATTTGCAACAGTGCTCAGGTCCCTAACCTGTCAAACAAGCTAGGGATGCCTCCATCAGTCCTGTTATCATCCGTTTCTGAACAATGGAGACTAACACTTATAAGTGCTTTGCTCTTCAGCAAATGCATAGTCACTAAACTGTAACTATTGTGCAGTAATCTCCTGGTATTCAGAAATCTATTTTCATAGCCTATTAAGCATATATCATTTCTTCTAATTTCTGTTCTTGAAAATGTTCCCTTTTGCAAAAGACAGCACATAAATACACACATGCACACACACATAAACGGACCTTGAAGACTGCTACTTGAGACTATTTATGATTGTCAACATTCCTCAGCAAGAATGATTGCTCTTTGAGATGCTGCAAACATCAATTCTATAAACTAGTAACCAGTGTAGAACTACTGTGCCACATCATCTTGCCAATACAGAGCAAGTATCTAACAATGTGAGATTTATTATCATATTCTTCCATTTATTTTTACTATGTAATAGTGCATCTTACTAAGAGGGGGCTGAAGAGGATGTCCAGTTTTTGCACACCAGCCTGCAGGATGGATATCAGGGCTGTCTGCATCAATCCAGTAATCATAAATACTATCCCAGCCATCAAAGTGAACCTAGAGCAGAAAGGAATAGCCTGTTAAGAATGCAACTAGATCTTATTTCACTGTTATCTCCAAGAGTCCTTGCTTTTTATTGCAGAATTTAATTGTTAAAGAATCCCCTTGTTTAAATTACAAGCATTATTATTTCAGGAAAGCATAAACACCAAATGATACACAGCAAGCTAGAAGCTTCCATTTGTGCTAATTACAGCTGCTCTTATGTGAACTTTATTGAAATAACAACTGCAGATTTATGCTAATGGAAACTAATTCATTAAGGTCTTGATTCATGAGCTGAAGGACTTACTGAAAAGAGCAATGGTCCTGAACAACAGTCACTTTCAGACACAGACCTTTTGGTTTACATAGGCTTTTAATGACTAATTATTTGTATTCAGCCTTCTCATGGAGGTAGGAATGGGTACTCCAGCTTTGTATGTTTTTAATGATTTTATATTGTTTAATACATGATTTTTAAAATGATGATATTTTAATTGTGTTTCAATTTTATTATTATGTTTTTAGCTAAATTTTGTTTTACTCTTTGTGAGCTGCCTTGGAGCCTACACCAGGAAAATGGTAGCATAAAACTGCAATCAATCAATTTAGCATTTAGTTTCATGTGTTATTAGGTGTGCTAGCTTCTTCTCTACTATCACAGCCTTCATTTGAATAATGTCTGAACAACCAAAATGTATCTATGGAATAACGTGTCAGAAGAAAATATTAAATATTCTTGTATGAGTGAATACGTACTAAGGTACAGTCTTGAAAGCTATAACAGTAAACTGTTACAGTAAAAACAGTACATTATTCCAGTAAAGATATCTCAAAATAAAGCATCAAATATTTTGATCTTGAAAGCTCTGCAGTGTATTTAAGCACTGACTAGCCATTATACAGCTATTAGCCACCTTGTAAATATGTTATAAAATAAAGAACATTGTAACCAAAGGATATGAGTAGTTAAATTTTCATTACTTGAGACATCTAGATCTGATTTTCAAAATCCCTTCTTAGCTCTGAAGACTTCACATCACATAGAGGCAACCCAAAGGCTGGAGGCTGCTGACTTTAATGCAACCTCCATCCTCACATTGCCATCCAGTATACTTCTCAAATGTTTCCAGTGCCAACTGACTTGGCAGTGGAAGTAGGAGGGATTTCTCATCACAAGATCAAAGGTTTTAAAACTTTCTATTCTGGGAAACTGATTTGAAATGACTCAAGTGAATATATTTGTGTTTGTGCACAGACTAAGAGAAGTAAGGAAAGAAATGGCAAGATGTCAACACATTAGCTTACAGATCTGCACACCCCCTGCATTATGTGAAGACACGCAATACAGAAGAAATTTCAGGAACCTAAATGCTGGCTTTGATTGAAAATTCCCCTAAAGGACAATAACTGCTGCAGCTCTAGTTTCAGTTTATTAAATAAGAAAATGCTAATTCTCAGTATCGTCAATCAAAGCACAGTTGGAGAGCACAAAACAGAGAAAGACGGACAGAATCTGAGCTGACAGTTGCCCATATCAGCTAGAAGACTGTAATTGGCATAGAGATGACAACAACCTGTGTTTGGAGCAACAGGAAGACAAAAAGTATAGAAAGCTTCTCTTCCCAAAATGAATACAGGCCCAGTCGTGCACTGCATGATTGTCCTGCTTTACATATAACAGGAACACAATCTTGCAATAAAAGATCTTTTTTTTCAATTATCAACATTTATTCATGACGATAATAACAATAATAGTAGTAGTAGTAGTAGTAGTAGTAGTAATAATAATAATAATAATAATAATAATAATAATAATAGGCTGCACACAGTAGAATTCCCTGGCTGAAAATCATTGCCTTTTATCCATGATTTCAAGGCAGTTTATAAAAAATAAAGCACTTAACATAAAAAAAGTAGGTAAAGAGTACTGTTAAAAGCTTGAGAGTCTGAAAGACTTAAGGCAGTAAAAATGCTTTAAAATGCCTTATTACCTTGTTCACTTCATGTTTTAGAGGAACTGAATCTGGGTCCACTTTACAAGATTAACATTAATATTTCTCAGCTAATTGGATGAGACTGAATTTAGAAATGATTTTAATTTAATACCTTTTTTAATTATCTGGGTTTTTTTAACTATTAGTTAGATACATATAATACATATCTTACACAATACAGTGCGCAGTCCATTACCATAAGCAGCCTTGAAATCACAGTAATCATACTAACATAAAGTACCTTAACTGAATAATTGTTACATATTAGCTTTCCTCTGAGCAAGTGTTCAGATATTCCCTCCACTTCTCCCTTAAGTATTTATATAAACGAGACATGTCTTCTCTGAATTTATCCAATGTTTTACCTTTTAGCAACATGGTTATGTTATCTATTTCCATAATATCATACAGTTCAAACAGACAATCTTGTGTACCTGGTATTTTCTCTTGTTTCCATTCTTTGGCCAATAAAATCCTGGGTTTAGGAATCATATGCAATAAAATTTTATGGTTAATTTAAAACTATTTAAGCACAATCTATAAGGCAGTACATTCTAGGTAGATTCTGTCTTCCTAGAAAAACCCATGTATGCTCATGGACTTTGTGTTTGCAGGCTTACTCATTCACTTTCATTGAAGGAGAGCAATTTTGCACAGTGAAACTTCATCTTCTCTTCCACTAGACTAAATGAAAAAGCTCTGCCATGAATAAGAAGCAATTCTTGTGCAAAAAGAATTGTTCAATCATTGTAACAGCAAGTTACTGTTTCGAAAAACAGACAGAATGAAGAAAACAAATCTCACTTACTTTAATTCTATGGTCATCAGTATCTACTATAGTGGTTACCCTGATTAGTACAGGATTCCTCTTGTCAACTACTTCAAGTTTCATATTCTTCTGAAATCCATGACATGGTTTCTACAATAGAAAAAAAGATAATTTCAGTTTCTGTTTTATGAACTTGAATCCCACTTTTCTATTTAAAAACAAGCAAGAAAATATGATAAAAATCAATAACTAATTGCCACCTTTTTGAAGCATGCCCCAAAATAGTGATCATCCTTTGTTCAAATATTTCCAATACTTTGTAATATCTGATAAAAGAATATTAATTAAGCTAAGCAATTCAAAACATCACCTACATCTAATTAAACCGATACTTATCAAATAACCCTCCCTTTTTTTCTTTAGCACTGATTTTTTTCAATGGGATTTCAAGCTATGCTTCTTCCCTCTATTTTTAGTACAGGATTTATTCCATCCCTCATATTTATTCCACCTCACTTACCAAAGTAGGTTGTGTTCCTGGGCTTTACTTCTTTAACAGAAAATTTGGTATCAGAAAGAGGAATAACATGGAGAAGATAGGGGCAAGGTTTCCACTCCACAAAAAAGAAAAGCGGTTCAATATGTTTCAGCAACTTTTATTCAAATCTAACAATAAGCACATTTGAAACAACTAGGTCTAGTAAGCCTTGTGTAAGCAAACAAAGACATTTTGAATCTTCTGGGAACCACCTGAAGACACCTTCCAAAATACATCTATGGATGATTGTTTTCCACCAGCTTCCACTTTTCTCATGATTTCCATTATGACCCACAGGTCTATGTTTATAAAAATGCTGAGGGAGAGACAGGTTAATCTCTTTGTTTTACTATTCAGAGATTCTAGAAGCAGTTCACCTTGTCTATTGTAGGCAGGTATATACAGCTGCAGTAGGATTGGTTGGAATAGAACCCCATTATTTCCTAGCTTAAGCTTCTTTTGCATTGTTTACTGCAGACATGCTGCTGCAACCTGTCACCAAAAGTTTGTGTTATTCTGGACCACCTTCACCTGTTATAGACTGGGCACTGATTAGTGTATACTTTGCAAACTTTAACTCTCTGAAGCCTGAATAGCATGTTTGTAAAGCACAAAGGTAATAAAATATAAAGCAGAATTGTTTGTGTAAAACCAAGGACACAGGCACTGGCCAATTCCAGGTCTGTAACCAACCTAATGCCAACAATAAACAACCAATTATAAACAGAGATAATCTCAAGAGGAAATTCAAACATCTTACTACCTTATAACAAACCCAACCACAAATGGCTACTAGTATCAGACGGCAATCAAGGACAAGTTGCCTCCAAGTTATCTGAAAAGTAAAGCCTAGTAAAGATCCCTATCTGATTGGACAACTGGAGGCTGGAAAGGCTATAAAACCAGGTTAGAAGAAACAGAAGGCAGACTTACCAAAGTGTAAGTCTCCCATATACGGGATAGCTGTTTCTTAACAACTTTGATGCTGGTAATTCTGTTCCTACCTGATAAGTACCCAGATCATGGTGGTAATAGAGAACCTCTACTTCCGAATAGCCTAGATTTCATTCTTATCTATTTAAATAAATGTCCATTATGAATATAACGGATGTCCATTATGGATGGATGGATATGTGTGTGTATGTGTGTGCGTGTGTAAAAACAGATATTGCTATATATGTAGCAATGCCTAAGGATACTATTTACCATAGATGCTTGTGTGTTTCCTTCACAGACAGCACATAGGCTGGGATACCCTGATATTGTGTAAATTATATGATGTCTTCTCTGCAATGTAATCTACTGAAGTAATGTGCTGAGATCTTGCAAAGTCTACGTTCCCCCTAAGGGGGCTGTTTATATGTATATCTATGACTGTATATATTAAAATAGCCTAAAAGACTAACAAAGACCCTGCTTACTCTCCCATCTTCCAAAACTTAAGTGTACTTAAATGGAGTGGTAATGCTAACAGTTTGGACTTTCCCACTGTTTACCATTTGGAAGCACAGCTGACATGAGAGTGGAAAGAGACAGAAAGACAGACAGATTTAACCTACAGATGACAACGAACTCTCAATCCCTCCATGTAAACAACCATGCTTGTTTCACATCATCTTCCCAATTCTGATGGTGCTAAAAAAAATCCCAGTTAGAAGAAAAGGAGGAAAAAGAGGGCTGGGCAAACATAAAAAAAAACTTTGCAAAAAAGAGCTTCTTTGTCAGAGGCTGTGTGAACTGAAGTATGCTTGTAACTGGGAGAAGGGCAAATCTTGACTGGATGTTGTTTTGGATGTGTATAGTGATTATAAGATGAACAGATGATACTGAATTGAATCATGCATGATGGATTTTTTAAAAAGTTTCAGAAATTATTTATATTAATCATATTTTAAAATGTAAACACAAACTTTGTCTTAAATAATTTGACAATCTGTATGATAGTATGCTAGCGCTACAATAAATTTCTGAATTGAATCAGCTAGATGCATGTGTGGAATACAGTGGGAAAGAAGAAGCAAAGTATAAGCAGTTGGGCTATGTGCACTATCAATACATTAAACCAGCAACAGTGGCTTTCCATGAAGTTTGAATGTGGCTCATTTGGGATTATTTTAAAGACAATTTCTCTAAAGATGAAAAAAGAAAGCATGCAACTGTGATATAGTGTGAGAAAGAGATGAAATAGCTAAATGTGAAAATGAAACTACAGTGTTTCTTCATTATATTAAAATGCATTTAATTGTAAATAAGCATGATGTAGTGATCAGATTTTCATCTCTGCTTACAAAATATATAGACATATTACAATGGGAAATTTGATTTTAATCATAAATTTCAGCCACTCTCTTTTCTTGCTGATTTAGATAAACCCAGCCTGACAACCTTTCTTCTATTTTGCTAATAGCTATAATTTTAAACATATTTGCCATCTGTTGTTATTATGACTGCTTTTCCTTTTTACTTAACAGCCAAGATAAACATCAACTGAACTGAAGCTTGTCTGTGAGAAAAGCTTAATATATCTGAGTCCATTTGCTTAATTTTAGAAATTAAGTTTACACAATTTACAGTTTAACCATAGTAGGGAGATGTTGGGAGACAGAGGTTTACAAAATAATGAATGATGGTATGACAGCCCTTCAGCCACTTGATGTAGGGTATGACATCCTCTTGGCTAAACATACTCAGGGCCTTCAAGGTTTCCTCATAGGATCTTCCTTCACCTGCTTTCTTGTTCTGCTCTGAAACCACCAAAATGCATCTGTATCTTTCTATGGTTTTAAAAAGTCAGACTACTGATAATAGCTAGATGGAATATGGTTCAAAGAGTGCAGCATCTAAATCAGATGAGAGAAAAAATAGCAGAGGAAGGTAATCACCTTCATGCAACTGCTAGAAACAAGGTGCTTGATTCTGTGGGGGAATCACGAAACAGGTAAGGCCAGGAGCCATGTTATTTTGGTGCTGGTCAAAACACCAGCTGAAATGTCTTCAAATGACACATTTTAGGGACATAAATCCTCTGCCAACTCTGTGTGGAGAAGCTGAAGGAGAAGTAAGGCACACCACTTTGTAATATTAGGAGCTGGCTGAATGCTGTGGTCAGCTGATGCCTCAAGATACTGGCAGAATGTACAGACAGATTCATCCCTCCTTCCCTTCAGCAAAGGAGAAGCAAAACAATTAAGATACAGCCCATTACTGTCATCCTCTCAACCCTCTCTTTTGAGGAGGTATGGCTTCAGAGAGGCAAAAGACCTTACACTGAGGTCCTGAGGGTCAAATATAGCTTCTGGCCTTCTAAGTTTCCCAGAGGCATCTGACTCACCAGTGGTGGAAAGAGAATGATGGACTAGGATCACCTATGATCTGACTTAGTAAACATTTTTTTATATATACATATATCCTAGTATACCATTGTTGTGTGTATCCGCAAGTCCCTCGTTCACCTTTTTTCTCTTGTGTGGCACAGAAAGGGACCAGGATGAGTGACAGAGAAGGAAAATGAAAAGCAATCAAGTTTATATACCTTATTCCATATTCCCCTTAAAGAAATGGCAAAGAAATAAAGAAAGAGAGAAGGAATGAAGTATGTGTAAAAGCTTGCTTTCTATTTTTTGTTCAATTGCTCATATTTATTTTTGCATTAGCAACTGAAGAAATAGTGGATGGATCAAGGGCGGATTTAGCTGGCAGGCCCACCGCTGCTGACCCCTAAAATAAACACGAAAAATATTTCTGAAGTGATGGCATACAAATGCAGCAACTGGCAAATGAGTAATCATCAGTCAAGGATCAGATGGGCAAGAGCAGATACTGATCACAGGGGCAGCAGCAATGGCACCTTATAAGCAAGGTAACTATTAAAGCCATAGATATGTTTCTTACCACTTTAAAAGCCCTGGCAGGTGCAGGTAAAGAACTGGTTTCTTCCAAATATTTCTCCCAAGAAAAATGCTTGGCATGTGGATAGTCTAGGAGATAAATAATGAAACAAGAATTATATAATGCAAGAGATATATCATTCAACAGACAGTTTCCAGAGCTGTTTTCAAAGCAGCAGCTATGTTAGTTTCTTGCAGCATAAGAAAGAGGAGGGGAAGCGTAGAGAAGGAAAGAATGTAGCATCACCTCTAAGACTGTTTTTTATTTTTTTGCATGAGCTTTTGTAGATGCTATTACCTTCTTCTTTTTTTCCCCCCACCTGCCCCTCCTGTTGTCCTTTCCAGAACCGGTTATTAATTTCAAAATAGCAGTAAATATGATTTCTACTCCCCTCACCCTAGTTTGCCATATAATGTAATGGGATATGTGAATCTCCCTGTGGTAAAAGCCACAGATTCCAGAAGCCATCCTTTAGACTCTGGCACCTCATCTAAGGCTGATGTACATTTCCAATTTTCACATTCTTTTATTTTCTTTTTTGAGTAGGGAATGTCTGAAAAGCAATTGTTTATTACTGTCTTTCCTTGTCAAACAAGCTGCCCAGAGGCATCCTGCAGTCTGGGCAACCTCTGAAAAAGTGAGGTGAGACCTCTCTCCCCAGATCAAACTACCATGTCTTGGTGCATCTGTATCCAATGCATGCACACATTTAGGGTGGGCTTAGAGGGCATATGTATCCTCACAGTGTGGGCCGGCATCACGGTTTTGCTTCCTATTCTGTATCTGATTGCCTGGCATGAGAACAGAGGACAAGAGGTAACAAAGCAGGAAGCTTTATTAGAAATGTAGACAGTTCACTCCAGATACCAAATTCAGCTATAAAGAGACTGAACCCATTATTATAAGACTTACGAACGCCAAGCATTTGAGAAACCTCACTGTGACTTTGGGCAGATAAACAACAGACACCTAGAGGCATGTGCATTTCAGATCCTAACATTTTACAGAGGTACATACTAATTTGAAACTATTAATAGTAAAGTATCAGTTTTAAATATAGGCAACCACCTGCCCAGTCAGCAGTCTCAGCGAAGTTGCTCTGAACAAAAGTTTCTATACCATGCATAGAGACCACTGCTTCATATCACAGGGAAAAAATACTGTCACTGTGGGGAAGTCAATTTGAACTTCCCATTTGTTAAATAACTACTGTTAAAAGGTAACAGCTTTCAAGGCACTGCTTTTTCGAGTGAGTCACATTATGGTAATAAATGAAACCATTGTTCTGTGTGGGCTATTTTACAGAGTTTGCTACTAAGAAGCTACAATTAATTCACTGACAGGTTAAATATTTATGGTACATTAAAAGATCATTCTGTAAGTATATTCGCATGTTCCAGTTTCATCCTGTAAGATGTTAAAGCTACTCATGATTTCCACCAATTATTGATTTCCATTTTCTTATTACAACTTTCCATGATTTTTCTATGATAATTTTTATACTTTACTCATATATTTTTCTTCATATGATTTCCTCATTCAGCTACATTCAGCACACAGCTAAAATTAAGTAAAAGCCACAGATTCCACTGCAAAACCATGAGATTTCTACTGAGAAATCATGATAGTTTCCAGGATAATGGAGAACATAGCTCGCGTAAGATCTTATTTGCTATCTTCACCCACCACTGTGTCATTCCTGAATTAAGACATACAACATGCTCTTTGGCAACTCATAATGGTGCCAATAAGAAATCTCATTAAGATTTCTCATTATGATTTATTATTTTTTAGTAGTATTCATCAAAACATTTATACCCAACCCTTTGTCATGGGGTCTCAAGATGGTGTAGAAGTAAAATATGAACAACAGGCTAAATCAATTTTCAAGCGTACATGTACATTTGAAAAGGAAAATTAAGCCTCAAAAGCTCATGTTTTAAGTTGGCACCAGAAAAAAACTAAGGCTGGCACTGACTGGACCTCGAATGTGAAGGCATTCCACTAAATGGGGTGCCACAGCAGAAAAGACCCTCTCCCATGTCCTACAATGTATTGCTCCCTGTTGGGACACACAGGAGAGCCCCTCCAGCAAATCTCAGACAGGCACATATAGGGAGAGGCACTTTCTGAAGTATCAAGTCCCAAGCCATTTAGGGCTCTTAATGTCATCACTAGCAATCTGAATTCAGACTGGAAGATGAACTGTCAGCCAGTACAGTTCCTTTAAGAACATGCTGGCTAAACAGACTCAAGTCAGCAATCCTGTTGCTGCATTTTGCACTAGTTGTGGATTTCAAGTTATCTTCAAGAGAACACAATATGCTGTGTTATGAGTGTATGGGGTACTGTGACTAAGGTAGCCCTGTCCAGGAAAAGCTGTAGCTGGTGGACAAGTTGAAACTTGTGCCAAAGAATCTGGGCCATGGCCCATTTGGGTCTCCACTGACAAAGACTAAAGAAAGAATACTTCAAAGCAGAGGGAGGGGCACCCAGGACACACTGTTTATCCAGGTCCCAGACCCAAGAACCACCAATGCACAGATCATCTCAGTTTACTGGCCCTCATCCAGTTTATTAGAGCATTTCGGAACTGGTCTAACACTAGCATAGCCCCAGCTGACTCCAAGAAGTAATTCCAAGAAATTCCAAATTCTAAGAAGAAGTTTGGTGTCATGAGCATAATGATGGCACTCCACCTCAACATTTCTAGTAACTTCTTGTTATAGTTATTGTCCTATGAAATAGCATGTACATAAGAGTTGTTTGTACAGACCTGGTGGGGTTACAAGTGTCTTCCTATGTTCTTTGCACCATCCAACTGGATGAATATGTGGACTAGCCGCTTCACACCTGCATATAAAATATTTTTTAAAATATTATTGGATTTTTAAAGTGTAAATAGAAAGGAAGAAAGAAAAAAAGAAAGAATGGAAGAAAATATATAAGACATGCGCATGGGCTACACACACTAGGCATTTTCAAAACTTCAAAAATAACATTTGCTTGAAATTGACACCTATATCACATCCAAGTGAAGTTAAACAGAAAGATCCGACCATTGAAGGGTGGACAGTGAATGTGTATGTTTCCAATCTTTGAGTATTAGCAACAGGAAAAGCACACAGGATCCCACCATATCGCCCAATTCCAAATCTCAGTGAAATATAATTTAAAACTAAATTTAGAAGTACAGATTCCCAATATTTTTCTAATACAAAATTAATGCTTTGCAATACACCCAAACAGAAAGGGGAAATCACAGAGTAGACCCATAAAAAAGCATTATCTGCATTATATCACCAACATTTACTTGAAGCAGATAATGTCCTTCCAAAAAGTTGTTGTGTCTGACAAACTAGAAACATCAATTTCTGCTTAGCCAAACATAACTTAAGGTCTAAAGAGGTTTTATGATATCATGCACCTGCAGGTAAGGTATCAATTTAGTTTTATTCCTGTTAACTACCTTAATTGTAACTTGGGTTTCACCTAAAGCATCTTACAGTCAAGGGGCTTACATGAACAGCTGGACTGCCTGCTGAAGGAAAACAAGCTATGTAATGACTTCTCAGAGAGATTCATTTGACCATATTTATCCTGGTCTTTTAGGAAACGCTGAAAAATCGATCTGTTCAGTAAACATTTGGCAACAGAGCACAGTTCACTTTGGAAAGAAGTTCACATATAAAACTTACTATTATTTTTTCATCTTTTGGTAGTCCATGTCTTACACATGAATTCACACACATACCTATCACATTCTAATCACCATTTCTTGCTTCAGATGTTTTAAAATTACTTCTACTCAGTACAGGTGATAATCTGAATAGATATTTATAAGCTTGGGCAGAGACTACCCAGCTACATTATTGCTATTTGTTTCTGTTGACTGTAAAATATTTTAAGATACTAAAAATACCTCTACAGAGGTGCAAGAAATAAATGTTTTAAATTAATAGAATACACATTTTAAAATAGTTAAATAGCCCACATGGTACCAACAACAATCCCAATACTGTTACTAAGAATACTCAACATAGTGTAGTTTGAAGACTATAATGTTATACATAGTTATTAACTTTTTCTTTTCTGAACTAGTCAGCAGCCTAGCTATAGTGATAAACACACATTACTGAGAGTCAAGATAATGCTCCCGTAAAATGTGTACTTAATCGAGGAATAATCACTTAAAACTGCAGTCCTCCAACAGCTAATTTTAAAAATAATAATTCACAGTCATACACTAGCAAACAAAACATAAAAGAATTTCAGCCTGTACAGTTTTCCCATTACCCAGGCCACCCTGATTTATTTCTGTTTAGTGAAACCAGTTAGTCACCTAGTAATACACAAATCATCTTATAGCTCCATCTAGTGTTCAGATGTAAAATTAACAATATACATATGCTTTGTGCTAATTATAGTAAAACAGCCCCCAAAAGTTAACAGCTTGGAAAAATTTTATCTGCCTTTTATTTACTCACTAGACATTCATCTCTTCTGAGTAAAAACCAGACACATAAGAAGCATTTTCAAGCTAAGCCTGTGGAAGGAGAAAATGAGAAGGCTGTTCCATCTTGGTCAATCTTCCTGTATTTCTCTGCTGGCTTTAGGTGAAGGGAGTTTCACTGCCTCCACAGCCAGCCTAGAAGCCAAGTAAGGCAACCAGGAGGAAATCCTGTGTGCTCACTTGCATGGAATTCCTGTTCACATGGTGATCAGCTGCTCAAATAAACTTCTTGTTGTGTGCCTTCATGTCATTTCTGAAGGTTAAGTCAAATCTATCACAGAGTTTTCTTGGCAGGATTTGTGCAGAGGGGGTTGCCTTTATCCTCCTCAGAGGAGGAGTATGACTTGCTCAAGATCACCCACTCAGTTTCCATGGCCAAGAGGGATTCAAACACTGTTCTCCAGAGTAACAGTCCCACACTCAAACCACTAGACCATGCTGCTCCCATACTGTATTTATTACCAATACTGTACATTACTATACAAAATAAATCTGCCATTTTTCCCCCAATGGCAATTTGGACATTCAGAATTGCTGAGCTTCATTTCTCTCTAAAAAATAAAAGGTGACTTCTATCCTTTATCTTTCAGGAAGAGTGAGATACTGGCAATGGGAGGAGGGGGTATTCTGAATAGGATCAAACAAGCTAGTTCTAACTGCATGTTCAGTTCCACTGCTTTCACTATGACTTTTCTGACTAACTTGCAGCCTGCTGCTCCTAAGTTTCCCCTATGGGTTTGGCAATTCTTCTGAGTGGAGAATGGGGCTGGCACGCTGAGTTGCTGAAAAAGAAAGGATGATTCCCCTGATACCTCAAACCAGTCAGAGGCAATATCTGTGAACACAACTCCTGCTGACTCTGTCCAATTTTCAAGGACAACTCTGTAACCATACCCTGTCAGCCCTCCTATAAGATATGTGATATTCATAAATTGGACTTATTAATGAGTAGAGACAATAACCGGGGTCACACTGGCTGGAGAACATATTTGAGGTTATACTAACCAGAGACGTGTTCAGGGTCATGAAAGTTCAGATAGGATTATGTGAAAAACCCTGATGCTGATGGGTTTGTGCTAACCCCTTCACAGCTTCAGGCTCTTGGCAGTTTTGAATACAACAAAAGGTAAACTGCCTAGATTGATGAACAATTAGAGACTATCCCTCGATCTTATCCTACAGACATCTTCCCTATACACCCTATTTAACTGAACATTAAGAGACTATCATCAGCCCCAATGCTTTGTCACTCCAGAGTTAAGCAATCAGCCCATTCCAAACTCCTTTGTCAGTCCCATGGGAAAGCCATTATGGCTTTGTCAACACACACCTTCAGGGTTCGGAACAGGGTAAAAAAAAACAAAAAAACCTAGCTTTGATCCCAGCCAATTGTAATATCTAGTACATAGTGCCCCAGACTGCTGTTCCTCCATGCTACCCTTTGACACTGCCTGAGCCCCTCCACTGTGAGTTAACTGGAGTCCCCTCTACAATAAGTACTTGTATACGTAAGTGAAAAGATTCTGCCATTACCCTCCTCTCGCAGGCCTCCTTTGAGCTATAATTCATCCAAATTCTGAGGAGACACTGGCATTGCAGGAGGATCCCAACATCCTCCATCTTTTAGGGTAACGCTCCCTTCTTGTTCAGTCTCTACCCACTCCATCTTACACTGTGTAATAACCAACTCATTCAGGAAGAATTCCCAATCCTCAAGGAATTATTTTAAGAAGTGGAAGAGACTGCCACGAACAGGTCAGCTTCCTTTATCTCTTCCAGCCCTATCCAACCCAGTGTGTCAGGACTTTTGATGCCAAGGACTCTAAGTAGCTTTAAACAAAGTTCTTATGCCCTCTGAAAAAAATATTTTTCCCCTATGTCCCAGCTTATAATAACTCTTTTCTGCTTTTCCTTCTGTTGCTTTCCCCTTTGATCTTCTTTAGTTTTATTTTGCATTTACTCTCAGCTCTCCTAGCAACCACCCACATCTCCTTAAAGAAGCCTTGCTCATGCTTGAACACCAGTGTCTAGGCTCAGAATGACAACCTAGTTCTTTTGCCCAATTTGAAGACATCATACAGACATACCCAAGAAAAAAAGAAAGTAAAAAGAAGAAAAATGTGCCATGTCTTCTCTATCTCTTTGCAAAGAACAAATATTAAGACTACTAAACATTTTGATTATTCTCATAATTCTAATTTAAAAGATGTGCTATCTGAAACATCGATATATGTTCTTTTTGTAACAGAACAAATGGAAAAATCAGACAACAAATGTTGCCTGACTTTTAATATCTGCTCCAGTTAAGTTCTTAAGAACTCAAAAGCTTTCTCAGCATTTACACAATTACACTATACAGCAAGTTACAGCATTAAAAGAAAGCAGGAAGTCATATGTCTTCACGTTACACTGTCTCACTGAATCAGCATCTATGCTATCTACAGTTTTCAAAATCTAGAGCCTTCTTGAAGAAATATAGGTTCTATGGGTTCATAGCAATCATATGGGAAAGTGGAAAAAATCAAGTAAATTATTTCCAATAGCCACAAATTAGCACCCAAACAAACTGTTTAAAAAGCCATACCAATAATCATAGCTCTCGTCCCAATTGTCAAAATGAACCAGGAAACGACTGTCCACGATGTCAGTTACCGTAGCAACACATATGAATGTAGGATTTTTTTTGTCTACTGCTTCAAGCTTCATCCCCACTCGAAATCCTGATGGAATCACCGTCTAATCAAAGACAAGGTTTAAAAAATAATGATGAGCTTGTTTTATTTAACTGCACAAGGCAACGTAACATAAAACAGAAATTTAAAAATACAAATTAATAATAAATTGTATATCAAAAAGCATGCTGACTATTTATGAGAACAGACTGCTTACTAGCATTCTTGTGATTAAAAAAATCAGAAATGAATTTCAAAATATTCTGAAAATGTTACAAGTGTGTTTGTCTTTCTAAAAGAATGGAAAATTCATCTTGCTTAGTACACCATAAAATTGAGATGTACCACCAAGCTGACAGAGCACTGAGAAACTAGAGAGGACCACAGAGACCATCAGGAGGCTGTACGGAGGAAGAGGGTTGTTGCTGCTGCCTTGGACCTTTACTTCACCAATGGGACTCTGCTCTTTGCAGGACTGAGGCCCTCACTCAGCAGGTACTGCCGACCATCCAGGCCAGCTGCTTGCCTGTCCGGGACTCTTCTGAGGATGGTTCTGCTGCCAAAGGTGGTGATGCAAAATAGGGGTTGCACATTTTGGGGTGCCACTTTGGAGGTATATAAAGGTGAAGGCTTATTCTTCTGCCAGACAGAGCCAATGGTTTGTTATCTACTGTCACCATCTGCCAGTCTCTATATTGCTTTGTTTCTTACAGCAAGTGCTTTGTCTGCCCAATAAAAGAAGAATGTGTTTTTCAAAGGAGGGATGTGGTAGATTCAGGAAGCACCCACTGAGTCACACAGGACAGACAGTGATATGGAGAGAGGACACAATTGCCCCTAATAGTCTCTCTGATCAAATAGCCTGGATAGTTTTTGTAAAAGCTCCTGGCTTGAAAATGCTGCTGCTCGATGCCAAATCAGTAAATTATAAAGCAACAGACACCCAGGATTTGATCCTGGATGAACATGCCGACCTTCAAACCAGCAGACTGTGGGGTAGGGTGCCTTGTATCAATGAGACCTAGTTAGATGAGGCTGTTAGGGGGACTAATCTCTCCTAGCTCTGCACACCAGGTTTTTCTGTGCAGCAGCATGCAAGACCTGAGCCATTTCCGCACTAGCCTGTTATAGCGCGATGATTCCACTTTCAACATCCTCTGGAATCCTGGGGCTTGCAGTTTCGGGAGTTCCCAAAACAGCAAACCCCAGGATTCCAGAGGATGTTGAAAATGGAAGAACAGGTTGCTTACCCGTAACTGTGGTTCTTCGAGTGGTCATCTGTGCCCTCATACACTAGGAGCTTTCGCGCATGCGCGGGAGCGTTCGGAAGATTCTAGAGCTTAGTAGCTTGGTGGGAACCCCTCCCACATGCCAGTACTGCGCATGCTCCTCCCACCGAGCAACGGCCACTCCCCAGTTCTTAGTCCGCCGTAGTAACACAGGGACCTGAAAAAGAAGGGAAGGTACGGCGGGTGTGTATGAGGGCACAGATGACCACTCGAAGAACCACAGTTACAGATAAGCAACCTGTTCTTCTTCTTCGTGGTCTCTGTGCCTTCATACACTAGGAGACCGTGTAGCTTACCGGTTGGATGGCGGGTCAGGTCCTATAGAACAGAAGCCAGAACTTCACGCCCAAACCGAGCATCCCTGTGTGACCGGCAGTCAAGCCCGTAGTGGCGTACAAAGGTCGATGGTTGAGACCAGGTCGCCACACGGCAGAGTTCATGGAGGTCAACACCTCTTAGGAGGGCTGCAGACGTGGCCACGGCCCTGGTAGAGTGGGCCCGGAGGAGGGCTGGCGGAGGCTTCCTGGCAAGCTCATACGTCAGCTCAATAGTCTGTGCCACCCACTTGGAGAATCGCTGGGTGGATACCTTATGGCCCTTTCGTCGCCTGCCATAGCAGACGAACAGGTGAGGTGATTGTCTGAAAGGGGTAGTCCTGTCCCTGTAGAATGCCAAGGCCCGACGCACATCCAGGGAGTGGAGGGACCATTCCAACGGTGTCGTCGGGTTCAGGAAGAAGGTCAGCAGGATGATGTCCTGGCTGAGATGGAAGCCGGACACCACCTTGGTAGGAAAGAAATGTCCGGTCGGAGAACAAACTTGTCTCTGTGGAAGACGAGGTATGGCTCGTCAATCCTAAAGCTGTCAGCTCCGCTGCGCGCCTGGCCAAGGTGACAGCCACCAGGAAGGCAGTCTTCAAACTGAGCAGCCTGTCATCAGCAGTCGCCATGGGCTCGAAGGGCGGACCTGTCAGTTGCGATAGCACCAGCGATAATGATCACGGCGGTAGCGGTGGCGATACCGGCGGGTATAAGTGTTGGAGGCCCTTCAGGAACTGCTTGACGGTACCGTCTCGAAAGAGCGTTGCCGATGGGGATCGTGGCGGTTGGTATGCCACGATAGCGGCGAGGTAGACCTTCAAAGACGGGAAGGCTAAGCCTTGCTGATGGAGGTGGAGAAGGAAGTGGAGCACGGTGGGCATGTTAACCGGCGATACTGGTTCCTTCCTTTCCTCAGTGAAGGCCACGAAGTGGCACCACTTGTAGTGGTAGTTGTGAGGCGTGGACTCCTTCCTGGCTGCTGTCAAGACGTTGCCGATGATGGGGTCAGCTATGGCGATATCCTCCAGGCATGGAGGGCCAAGAGCGGCAGGTCTGGGTGGAGTACGCGGCCGCCAGAATGGGACAGCAGGTCTGGTGTCGACGGGAGCCTCAGGATGCGGTCGCGGGTGGCCTTGAGCAGGGGCGCGAACCAGTGCTGCCTCGGCCAGTACGGGGCCATGAGGACGACGTCCACTCGGTCGGCAAGGATCTTGGATATCACGCAATCGAGGAGGGGAAATGGAGGGAACGCGTACAGGAGCCCCTCGTTCCACCTGAATTGGAAGGCGTCCCCTATGGAATTCTGATCGTGACCGGCCCTCGAACAGAAGCGGCGGCACTTCGCATTCTCGCCAGTCGCAAAGAGGTCGACGATGGGCTCGCCCATTGGTCTCGGATCATCTGGAACGCTCTGTTGGAGAGGGACCACTCGTGGTGGGAGGATGTGTCCCTGCTGAGTGCGTCCGCTGTGGTGTTCTCCTGCCCGGCCAGGTGAACCGCCACTGGATGGATTCCTAGCGGGACGCACCAGTTCCAGAGGTCCAGAGCTATGTCGAGGAGGGTGGTTGAGTGCGTGCCGCCCTGCCTGTTGACATAGCAGACCGCCGTCGTGTTGTCCGTGAGGACCAACACCGTCCAGCCCATGACGCGATGGCAAAACGCTCTCAGAGCTTTGAATATGGCGAGCAGTTCGAGAGCGCTGATGTGGAGGACAGTCTTGTCGTCCACCCATCGGCCCCGGACTCTGAGTTCGCTGGAGTGGACTCCCCAGCCATAGAGGGAGGCATCCGTAGTCACCGTGACGTCTGGAGTTTGTTCCCAGAAGGGCATCCCGGATAAGAGGTGGTCATAGGACTGCCACCAAAGGAGGGACGGCCAAACTTCCGACGGCAGTGTGAGGTGCATCCTCTGGTCGTCCCGAAGCGGGTTGAAGGCTTGGACGAACCAGTGTTGTATTGGTCTCGCACGGAGCCTGGAGAGGTACAGCACGGCGGTGGTGGAGGCCATGTAACCGAGGAGCTGCTGGATCCTCCTGGCTGACATCGTCGGTGCATTGTAGGCTGCCAACGGGGCCTGGCGCAGAGTCTGTGTGCGGTCGACCGGTAAAAAAGCCCTGGCCAATACCGAGTCCAGGGTCGTGCCAATGAAGTCCAGCACCCTCGTCAGCCCGAGGCGGGACTTCTTCGGGTTGACCCGGAACCCCAGATGGGTCAAAAGTGTCAGAGTCCGGTGAATGTCGTCGTAGAGTTTCTGTCTGCAGGACGCCACCAACAGCCAATCATTGAAGTACGGGTAGACGGAGACGCCTTTCGTTCGCAGGTACAATGCCACTGGGGCCATGCATTTGGTGAAGACCCTGGGCGCAGTGGAGAGACTGAATGGTAGCACCTTGTATTGGTTGCAGGTGCCGTCAACTGCGAACCGCAGGTATCGTCTGTGCTGCAGACGGATGGCAATGTGGAAGTAAGCGTCCTTGAGATCGATGGAGGCGAACCAGTCCCCTCGGGAGAGGAAGGGTAGGATCGAAGATAGTGTCACCATCTTGAACTTTCTGGGGCGGATGAAGTTGTTCATGCCCCTGAGGTCCAGGATGGGTCGCAAGGTCCCGTCCGCCTTCGGTACGGTGAAGTACCGGGAGAAGAAGCCGGTGTTGAAAGCTGAGGACGGGAGTGTCTCAATCGCTCCCTTTTGAAGAAGGGACTGGATCTCGTCCAGCAGAGCCGAGCTGGCCGGGGTGGAAAGGTAGATACCTCGCGGTGGAATATCTTGAAATTCTATGGCGTAGCCAAGACGGATGATGGAAAGCACCCAAGAGTCCATGGTGACGTGGTGCCACTCAGCGAGGTATCTGGCCAGGGCCGGCTGATCTCGGAGGAGCGCTGGCAGGCTGAATGTTGGCAGTGGTGGCGACCTGCGGAAACCCTCAAAAGCGGGACTTCGCCTCGGAGGACGACTTCTTCGAGGATGAAGTCGGTCGCCGTCTGAAGGGTCTCCGGGCGGAGGAGGCAGTTGACAGCCTAGATTGGGCAGAGTGGGTGGACCTCTGCTGATAGTAGGCGATCAACGACCGTTGCCAGGACTGGCGTGATCCAGAAGATCGACGAGACTGGGACGGCTGGTGGATCCCCATCTTCTTGGCCGTTACTCGGGCCTTGACGATGGAGTCCATAGTCTCATCCATGGCGGAGCTGAAGAGCCCCTGGCCATCAAAGGGGAGATCCTCAATCCGCCTCCGGCTGTCCTCCTGCAGGCCAGACGAGCGCAGCCACGCGTGCCGGCGGAGCGCAACCGAGCCAACCATCACCCTCGAAGCAACCTCCACGGCATGTTTCGAGGACAAGATCTGTTGACTGGAGATCGCCACGGCCTCGTTATACAGGTGGCAGGCAGTGGAGCGGCTCTCCTCCGGAAGGCTAGTCAAGAGGGGAGCGAGCTGGTGCAAGATCTTGCGCAGGTATGCCACGAGGCATGCCTGCATGTTAGGCACCCTGATGTTAAGGGAGGAGGCAGTGTAGAACCTCCTTCCAAAGGTGTCTAACTTGCACCCCTCTCGGTCCGGTGGCGTGGTATGGGCCCTGTTGCCTCCCTTGACCTGCGCAGACTTCACCACTATGGAGTTCGGTACCGGATGGCTGAAGAGGAAGTCCGCCTTCTCCTTCTGCATCTGGTACAGGTGCTCCAGTTGAGGAGGAATCGGCTGGGCGGACGCCAGCTTGTCCCAGGGCTGCTTGACGGCCTTCAGCAGCTTAGGCAGGAGGGGAAGCGGGGCGGCAGCCTGTTGTCGAGTCTCCACCAACTCGAAAACCGGGTCTTCCTCCTCAGGTTCCGGCTGCACCACCTTGAGGCCAAGGGTCGCCACCATCCGGAGAAGCATGGCGGAGAACTGTTGGACGTCCTCCGGTGCTCCGTCGGCTCACCAAACCCAAGTGGGGGCGACTCGTGCGAAGCAGGAGTCAGGTCCTCCAATTCAGTTCCCGAGTCGTCAGATTGGAGAGACGACGACCGGGAACGCTCAGGAGACCTTGCCAGGGATCCTTGCATCACAGGGTGGGGGGGAGACCGGTGGAGTGGTACCGATGGTGTTGCAGTCGGTACCATCGCCGCAGTCATCTGGGTGGCTGAGGTGCAGGGGACCATAGTCGAGCGCACCTTCGTAGCCGCCTGGGACATCAAAGTTGTCACCGACGCTGTTGCCGCCGCCATCCGAGTAGAAGTGGACTCGACGGGGCATGTGGTGGTGGATGTAACCCTCAGGGGCGGGCAGATCGCCTGGTAACGCGGCGATGGTTCCCTTGCCCTGTGGTACCAAGGGGAGGGATATCTAGTGCATGAGTGCTCACGTCTCTGCTCGGCTTTGGAGGGTGACTGGGAGCTCCAGTAGGGCATCCAGTGCCTGGCGTCGTAATGGTACCGATCTCTATTTGATGGCGAATAGGACCAGCACTCCGCCAGGTACTCCCTCCATTTGGATTCCTGCAGGGACCTGGCGATATGAGAGGCCAAGGTGTAGCGGGAATCGGTGGAGCGGCGTGAGTGTGGGTCAGTGCACACCTCTGGACACCGAGGTGACGGTGGCCTGACTCTACGCTCCAGAGAGCGAGAGTAGCTCCTGTCCGAGGCCGATTGGTGCCTGGACGAAGGCTGATGATGCTCCGTCACCTCCTCCCCTCGATCCACCGGGGCACGGTGGCTATGCGGGGTCTCCACCTCTGCCAGGACCGGCGGTTCGGATGAGGGCAAGGCCTCCACGACCTGCTCCTCATCAGACAGCTCCAAGATCTCCTCCGGCAGGTCTTCCAGGAGCTGAGTAGGAAGTGGAGTTGGCGGGCGAGTCTCCTTAGAGGGAGAGCGCCGCTTCTCCTTCTTCTTCTTTTCTTCTTCTTCTCTCTCCTTCTCTTTCTCCTTCCCGCTTTCCGGGGCGGAGCGCTTCCTTTGTGCCACGGTCGGTGGCCTCGGTGTCTTGGAAGCCTTCACGGCCGCAGGAGTCCCCTTTGATGTCTTGGCCGCCGAAGACAGCTTTGGGATCCGTGGAAGCGCGGCGATGGGCGTCCTCTGTGTCGGTACTGAGACCAGTACCAACGAGGTGGATGGGACGGCAGCCACCGATACCGTTGGAGTCGAAGCCACTCTCGAAGCCTCGGCCATCTCAGCACGTGGCGTTTCCTCCCTGAGCGACTGTTCCCAGCAGAAGGACTTGAGTCGCGACAACCGGTTTCTCAGGGCCTGGGAGGTAAACTCACGGCAAATTGGGCAAGACCTGGTGTTATGGGTCTCGCCCAAGCAAAACAAACACTGCACGTGTTTGTCAGCGAGAGCGACTTTCCGCCTGCAGGACGTGCACTTTTTGAAAAGAGCCGCCGACATAGAATGGAGAAAGAAGGAGGTCGAGAAGCGAAAGACAACGAAGAAGAGGGAGAGAAGAATAAATCAAATCACCAAAGTCCAGTCCGAAATCCAAGCCGAGGTCAGAAAACAAGCCAAAAATGTCCGTAAAGCCAAGCAAACAATCCAAGAAGCGAAGAGCAAGCCAAGAACCTTCCGTTCACAACGGCAGACGAGAAAGAACTGGGGAGTGGCCGTTGCTCGGCGGGAGGAGCATGTGCAGTACCGGCATGTGGGAGGGGTTCCCACCAAGCTACTAAGCTCTAGAATCTTCCGAACGCTACTGCGCATGCGCGAAAGCTCCTAGTGTATGAAAGCACAGAGACCACGAAGAAGAATCATCGTGCTATAACAAGCTAGTGCGGAAATGGCAGTGGGATGGGGTGGGGGTTGGGAAGTGGACTTGCAGTGATCTATTGTGATTCTATCCCTCTAAATAGGCACTCTACCCCAAAGTCTGCAGGTTTTGAGTACATACACCTAAAGTTCAGTAGCTAAGACAGAATAGGGATTCTGCTGGAGTACCACCCACCCCACTGCTCAACAGTATCCCTTCCTAAGGCTAGCCAAGATGGTCCCACTGGTGATGATAAGCTGAGAAATGTTCTAAGAGAAGATGGATACAAGTAATCATTTCTATACTTGGGCAATGCAGTTTTCCCTTAAGGACTAATAACATTGCAATAAGCCTCGGGAAAAGTGCACTTCCCAGGAACTGCTGTAGAACTGAAAGGAGACATATACCCTCACCAGCTACAACTCCTCAAGGGAAGGAATAAGAAAGATGAGAGAATCATGGAATGGTTATGATGAGAAAGGATTAATCCAAGACTAGATGAAAACCAGTTCCAGAAGAATCTGAAGATTCTGATCACTTCTTCTTTGAAGTAAGTCTTAGAAGACTCCATGAAATTCCTCCTTCCAGACTTGGAATCACAGATTCGTTATCATCACTGTTGGACATCACATGGGACTGAAGTATTTTTCTGGCACTTGTCCCACGTACAGCTGATAAATTAATATACTAGCGGCGTTATTCTAATATTCCATGTAATATAACTGTAATATGGTAAAAAGACAATACTTGGTAGATATACCACCATTCCTTATTTAGAGGGCTCTTTCCCATTTATTAGCCCTGAGGAGTGTGGCATAATGATTTGAGTGCTGGACTATGACTCTGGAGACAAGAGTTCAGATCCCCACTCAGCCATGGAAACCCACTGGGTGACCTTAAGCAAGTGACATTCTCTCTGCCTCAGAGGAAGGCAATGGCAATTCACCTTTCAATATGTCTTGCCAAGAAAATCCTGTGACAGGTTTATCTTAGGGTTACCCTAATGACATGGAGGCACACAAAAACAAATGACATGGAGGCACATAAAAACAAGAAGCATTGGTGAGAAAATGTCATACCCCTACCCAGGGGTATGCCATAAAACCTATCTAGTCTATTTTTAATTATGATGTACTTTAATTATGATTTTAGTTATGATGTATTTTAATGGTTTTATGTTTTAATGTATTTTAATCATAATGTGTTTTAATTGATATGCTTGTTTTAGTTGTATTTTAACATTTATTGTACCCCACCTTAAGCTTTGAGGAGAGGAGAGTAACAAATAAAAAATTATTATTATTTATTATTATTATACTTTAAGTAAGATCAAGGGCCCAATTATATTATAGGAAAGCTACAGTAGGGAAGCAGGTACAGTCAGAGAAAACTTACCGTGTTTTGGTTTTCAAATAAGGATTTAGGAGCAGCTTGAGCTTTGCATTTCTTCAGGTACGCAGGCCAATTAAATTCATCTTCTTTATATCCTGAAAAAGCCCATGAAAGAATAAGAAAGAAGATAAAATATTCATTAAATTTGAGATGAAGTTATGTCAACTGCAGCCACCTCTGTTAAAACTCGTTTTCACTATCTGCCGAATCATCCATTGCCAATATAAGCTGGAAAAACCTCTAACGTTTAAAAAAACTTCCCGTTCTGGGAATCTTAATTGCCACCACCATTCTAATTTGGTATGCAAGAACAGCCATCAGTAACAGCTTTTCCTGAACACAGTACTGAGGTAGAGATAGTAAAACTAAACCATCTGCCTGTCTTCAAGAGCTACAAATACCCATTTTCCATTAAACAACAACAACAACAAAAAGTTATTGCAGATAAAACACGCTGATGAATTCTGTTTAACTCTTGTAACCAACAGGAAAGGCAAAACTGCTGGATCCCTCAGACAACTGATCAGGATTGGTTTGCAATCCTGATACACAGGGTCCATTTAACTCTCTTATTATTTGATTGTAATCACAGAAACAGAAATTAGGCGAGGGGGGAAATCAAGTACCTCCATTATGAACTATTTCAGATGTGCTGGAGGAGTTCACTATACAGATATCTTTTTGAACACCATGGCCATTTCCGCATTGCACTGTTATAGTGCCATTATTCCACTTTCAACAGCCTGTGGAATTTAGGGTTTAGTAAGGCCAAAGAACTCTCTGGCTGAGAATCCTAAATGCCCTTCCCCAAACTGCAAACCCCAGGATTCCATAGGATGTTGAAAGTGGAATAATAGCACTATACCTGTGTAGTGCAGATATGGCTTACATCTCATCAGCAGCTCACAGTCCAAGTAGAGAAAATGCTTCTTCCCACAGTGGAGGGATGCCTGTTAGCCATCTCCCCACAATAGGCTGCCTGTTTGTAACTGCAAAGAATGGCTGCCATAAAAGAAGAAATAACAAATTAAAATGCCATATACTGAAAGAGAGGACTGTATGAATACAAGGCTTACTACTGTGATGCCAAAGCAACTTTTGGAAAAAAAACAAAACAGGGCAAAGCCCGGTTCAGAGCGAAAACTGGCCAAGACACATGAGGTCATCACTCCTCAGGTTGGTGAGCCCTCCTAGAAGGGCTGTTCCCTGTAAGTCAACAACGCATGGGGAGAATCACTCAAATTGGGCAGAGAACATCTGTCTATGTAGTGTAAAAAAATTATATCTAATAATAAAAATATAAAATGTATACTGTTTCCTGCAAAAAAAAAACCAAGTTGTAGAACAGATTTTTAAAAAACAGCAAAACATTAAACATTAAAATCAGCAATAAGCAATAAACTGTTTTAAAAACATAAATAACATTGATTAAAAATACTAAAAAGGATTTTAAAGGATAATGTTAACTTTAACTTGAAAAGATGTCTTGGCACGTTTCCTAAAACAGAGAGAGAGTGACAGACTGGAGCTGCATTCCACTGTGGGGAGTTACACAAGAGAGAAGTCCTCACATGGTTTGTCAAGAGCCATGGTGTCCTCGGGTTTTCCAGCTAATATTAAGAACCTGAGAGGTTCATAGTCTCTTACATTGCTAGGTCCAAACCCATGTAGGACTTTAAAATATGAAACCAGTACCTTGACATGAGCATGGAAAACAGCTCCTGTCCCAGCAGAAAAGCAGGTTATAAATCCAATAAATAAAATAAAAAATTAATAAAGTGCAGTGCAGATTTTTCAGTACTAGAATAACAGCATCCCAACATTTTGTACCACTGAGCAGCCTACTTGCTGTATTTTCACCAACTGATTTTTTTTAAAAAAACATGTTCTTCAGGGGTGGTCTAATGTGATCAAGGGATGGAGATCTGTTACCAAATGCAATTGTGAAATTACACCTCTTGCCACCACACTTTTTTTAACAGAAAACATTACCTTTGGGGGGGTGAAGCTTGTGCCCTGTTTTCTCACACCAACCCACTGGGTGAATATCAGAAGAGTCAGCATTCAACCAAAAATCATAACAATCTGGGTATTCATCAAAGTGAAGTCTAATTCTGTAGCCACATGTCTAAAAACAAAGAAGGGAATAAAGCAGAGCAAGCAGAGGATACAAATGAGAGGAAGTTGACTATGAAGTGAACTTATATGTAAATCCAAAATTTTGATTGATTTTGACACTTTCAGATATAATACTCTAGTTTTATCACACAGTGACAATTTCTTTTGTTACTGAGAAAAAGGAATCAATGACAGGCTGAAGAGGGATCTAAAATAAAATGAGGGGGAAGTGGGTACAGCAAGGCCATGGTGCAGTAGTGAATACAAAGCAGTTTACATGTGCATTTGTATCTAGAGCAGGGATTTGCAGCTTGAAGACTTCCACCAATCTTCCAAAGGTACACCCTTTAAACATTTTTCAGCCAAATAAATTTAATTTGGGGGCCAAAAATGCATGCACAATTACAATAATTCTATACTGACCTATTAAACACAATTGTGGATAGGCCTGCCCGCCCTGAAACAACCAACCCTCTCCCAAACAGGCCAAGAAGTAAACAGAAGTAACATGCCAAAGTCAGACAACAAGCCCCTCCAGGGCCTGAAATACACCAACCCTTGGCTTGGAGTTTACAAGTGAGGCCTTGGGTAATTTTTTCAGATAGAATTGCCTAGAGATGTATCTGTCTTTCTCTTTCATAAGAGAAGAGTTATCAAATGATGCTGAATGATGGGCAGACAAAAGGCAAACACTAATCACATAATGCATATTTAAAACAATGGAATTCCCTCCTACAAATATGGTAATTGATGACAACTTATATGTCTTTAAAAGGGGTTAGACAAATTACAAGAGAACAAAGCTACTCATCATAAGTGTTAGGGACTTCTAGAGCATCAAAGGGAGATTGCCTCTGAATATTATTCAGAGCCAAACTGGACAGTTTTTGCCCCCATCTCCTTCATGTGAACCTTTCAAAGGCAGCCCATTGTTGGAAACATATTAGTGCTGATAAGTGTCTGGTCTTATCCTGTGAGGCTCTTTCTTCTTCTGTGTAAGTCCTTCATCCTCCCACTATCATAACTTCAACTGTTTGATGGGGATGTTTTCTTACACGACAAATTAGAATTAACCTCTATTAAAAGCTAACTTCTTTTATTATAGTTTTGTACTCACCTCAGCTACTGTTAGGACACAATACATTGACTGATGCTCTGGGTCTACTCCTTCCAGCTTCATCCCCACTTTGAATCCATTTTTTTTGTACGGGAAGGACTGATACTAGGAGGAAAACAATAATTTTGTCATTTCAGCTAAAACACAGAAAGATGGCAGATATGTCAAGGGAATATGAATCTCACAACTGTCCCATGGAACAGATCCTGTAATTGTGTATTTAAAACCACTAATGAGTATATATGTTTGGAGAACTGAAAGCTAGGATATATGTACAGTGGACCCTCTGTACCTGCAGAAGTTTGGTTCCAGGAACCCCCTGAATGGCAAAAAAAATACAAATGATCTCATCCTATATTATTAAATGGCAGCGACATGAGCGTAGATGCACTGAAGAGTCTGTTTTCGTTTCACAGCCATTTTATGTTGCACAGTGGCTAGAAATCCCAGGTCCAGGGATTGCGGATTTGGAGGGACCACTGTACTAGAACTACACAAAATTAGTAACTGAAAATATGATGGAATGATGTATCTTTTCCAAGAACAGTTTCCAAGCAGGTCCCCAGATTTCTGCTAGATCTTGTTTGTCCCTGGAAAATTTACAAGAATTAATGAATTCTGATAAAACGTCTCCCTTTCCTAACATCCTCTCTCCTCTTCCTCCCTTTTGCCATAAAATTAGGCTGAAATGAGGCAAATCTCTTATCTGATTCAGAAGTAATCTTAACCTTAAGATGTTTTGAGTAGGCTGCACGGAGGGCGCACCTATGTACAGCTTTGCCTCAGTCCTTACCTTTTAGAAGGAAAGCCCCACCATCCTCCTCTGTCAGCTTCAGCAGCTCTTAACCACTATCGCAATTCCAGCATTCATTGGCTGGCATCCTGTTGATTAGGTGTTTATCACACTAGTCAAGTTGCCCCATTGAGAAACCACTTTACTTGCAAAGACAGCAGAATGCTGACATTGTCCTTTAACAGCGTAACTCTGTTTTCTTTTTATCACTTTAAGTTCCTGAACACCAACAGTGCTGTTTGCATTGCCTTTTACTCCTCCCCTCTCATGATTGGTTTCCCTTTCTTTTCTTTTCTTTTTTAAATTGAGATGTGATAATGCACTTATGGCATGACATCATAGTGTTATTATAAAGAACAGGGTTAAGGAAATGGGGCTAGAGGCACTACTGCCTTAAAAATAATTAATTATTACAAATTAATTAATATAGTTTCAGTTACAGGACCCCCCTGTGAATAACAAAATTCATGGATGCTCAAGTTTCATTATGTACAGTGATGTAGTAAAATGGTGTCCCTTATATAAAATGGCAATTTTTTTCCAAAATTTCTTTGGATTTTTTTCAGTGGGGGAGGGGGATATTTTCAAGCCATGGTTGATTGAATCCACAGATACAGAATCAATAGATATGGCAGGCCAATATTATTATCTAATAATAACTAAAATAGCTTTTTTAAAAAGCAATGCTGGTAGTAGTAACACTATGACTCATTGCACAACAGGAAAGCAGAGACCCCATCATGAATACTGTGTCCAGTTCTGGGCACCCCAATTCAAGAAGGATATTGACAAGCTGGAGCATGTCCAGAGGAGGGCGACCAAAATGGTGAGAGGCCTGGAAGCCATGCCCTATGAGGAAAGACTTAGAGAGCTGGGCATGTTTAGTCTGCAGAAGAGAAGGTTAAGAGGGGACATGATAGCCATGTTTAAATATTTGAAGGGATGCCATGTAGAGGAAGGAGAGGGCTTGTTTTCTGCTGCTCCAGAGACCAGGACAAGGAGCAATGGATTCAAGCAGCAGGAAAGGAGATTCCACCTGAACCTCAGGAAGAACTTCCTAACGGTCAGGGCTGTCCGGCAGTGGAATATGCTGCCTCGGAGTGTAGTGGAGTCTCCTTCCTTGGAGGTTTTTAAGCAGAGGCTTGATGGCCATCTGTCGGGATTGCTTCGAGGGTGTTCCTGCATGGCAGGGGGTTGGACTGGATGGCCTGTGTGGTCTCTTCCAACTCTACATTTCTATGATTCTATGATTCTATCACCCAGGCAGTAAAGGCATCTGAATAGTGACTTCCAAAAGTTACCAAGTCACATGACACCATTACTGCACTATAGCAGTAAACATATAAGGTCTCAGCAGTGCAGAGCACAGAAAACAGACCAGGAATCACAGCTATTCCCTTGGGAAATCCTGTTCTCCACATCTAAGCACCAGAAACAGCTCTGAGGCTTCCCTGCCAGGCTTCTTTAGGAATCTAGACCACATCCACTACTCCTTCAGAATGAGACATTTGCACTCAAACTGGTTACTGAACCAGAGGAGGAAAGGGGGTCATAAACTGGATTATTTCCAGCACACACACACAAAACAAACACTGTACAGCACAACAATACCAGAAAAGCCACAACAGCATGCATCAAGGCTAAGGCAAATATAGGATTAATCCACTTCCATAATGGTTTAACATACCATGGGAAAAACACCTTAGTCCCAACTCGAATAGACTGATTCAATCAACTGTTGAACACTGAACTGACATCTAGATAAATCCAATGGATTCAGTGGGTCTACTCTAATCAGGACTAAAACAGAGTTTAGCCCACTGTGAGTAACCATAATGGTAACCAATTGAATGGCATCTCAGACCACTCACATTAAGAAAAATGAAAACTTTCCTTCAGATGTTACAAGCGATCACGGTTATGCTAACTGGTTTTGTCAATGTATATGCAGGATTCATATGCAGTAAATTATGTATATAACTGCAGCCCAGGATAACATTTTCTATTCTTCACTGTTTTGTAGGTCCTTAACTGAGCCTCAAGAGATCTGTCACACAAGATTCAACTATATAGTTGTATTCAGCTATTCAACAGTTTAATTATACTGTACGACACTCTCATCTACAACACCTGTAAGCAAATTAGAATAGTACCAGGAATAGATGTGTTTAAAGAAAAAAGAAAATGGTTGCACATAAAGAGTATCATTTTAAACTAAACTGCGTACAGAAATCACTATAATGACTTACACAGAAATTCCACACTGCTTGAATATCTTGCAAAAGGATGTGTTTTTAATAGGATATGGTACCCAAGATAAAGCATCTACTTCCCTGATTTAAATAAAAATATACCAGATAACTATAATTTTAAAGGCATTCAAAACAGACATTTCAACTATTATTATAAAGCTATTATGGCTACATGCTACCCAGGAGATGAAAGCTTTCTGTTCTGTACTGAGCTATTTAAACTGCTTACTCCAGTATCTGGTGTGTTACAGGCCAAAGGGCTACTCCACAAATTACAGATTTAGTGGCCATACTAAAGCAAATCATAAGAAGAGTTCTACACACACTAATCTAAGAACATTTTTGCCTTTCCCGTACAAAACATAAAACCATCCCAAATTCCAACAACGTACTTTGGTGTCCAGAATTAGTGATACTGGGAATTTTGTTCCCTTTTCCTCCTGCTGCAGGCCTCCACTGGGCAAAATATTAGATCAGAGGGTGTCCCAGCCCTCTGGAGCAGATTTTTAGTGTGTATTTGGGGAGGGGGGAAGGGAGGCTGGAAGCAGCAGGAAAACTTGCCAGTCCATTTTTAAATCAGTGTGGTCCCATGAATTCTGCCTCATATGGGAACTGTTGTCAACTTTCCTAAGGAAGGTAATAACAAGATGGCCGTATCATCATGGCCCTGCAGATGTTGCTGGATTCCAGATATTGCTCGACTGCAACTCACTGATATGCTTGGTAGGACTAATATAAACAGTATTGTGACAGCCCATGCTTCTTTCTCTCCTAGACAAGTATGGCAGCTCCCCAATCTAATAAGAAACCTTATCGCTTCTCACACAACCCTGTCTTCCCCTTTATAACACCATATTTGTGTAAAAGCCTTTCAGAATCCCTTAGTAATTCTATGATAGTGTCTTTTCTGTGTGCCTTTAAATACTGTACACCACTCAGCTGAGTCGGTATTTACAAAGTATAATATTAAAATAACATACAGAACAAAAAAGTATTGGAGTCTAAATGCAGATCAAAATGAAAACAGTTCTTCAGAGTACTTTTAGTCAGTTTCCTTATATCTTAAACTCTCAAAGAAGCACAAGTATCATAAACAGCCCTTTGGCTATGCTCTCACCAAAGGCTTAATCCCCCTACTCTAGATCACACTTCCTTATCAGATTCTGTAATGGTTTAGTCAGTCTTCTGCCTCTCTCTAGGCTTCCCTGAGAATTAAACCCCTTTCCCACACAGACAACCTCCCTAGCTGACTGAGCAACTTTATTCCAGGGCTCCCTGACAGTTCCTGAAGGAATGACAAAATAACAATCAGTGTTTGCAGTTGTATATCTTTTCCTCTGAGCCACCAGCAACTCCTTCAAATGTAGGCTGGGTTCCTCTCCTAAAGAGCTATTCTGGTTGCCTAGCAACCTGTTCTCAGGCTGTTCTAGCACTCAGGATAGCCACACACCCAGAACTCCATCACAAATATATATAAGTGGACAAGATTTCCACTTCTTAGACAATTAACTGTCACAATACACGGTCCAGGTTACCCGTAAGAAGCAGTCTGTTAGGATTGAAAGCACCATACCTCTTTAAAAATTTTAGGAGGTGCTGCTATAGCCTTCTCTTCTTCCAAATATGAAGACCAACTCCACGCTTTCTTTGCCTTTGACATTAAAGCTGGAATTAAAAATTAAACACTTTAAATAAATTAGATAGCATCACAGCTTTGCAAGTAATTTAGGCAAGTTATTTTATTATATAAGGTACAATGCCAGCTGCACCTGTTACTTAGAATATTATTGCTCTGATTTATCATTATTGATCTTAGTCCGGCTGCATTAAAGAGATCTATCTCTTGTTTACCTATCACCCCAGAGAGAGATATATAGTTAACCAATACTTCCTAATCATGTTTTTTCCTTCAGATACCTACTCTGTTATTAATACAACGTATCCACTCTGCTACTTCATGTATACCTTTTTTCCTATTTAATTACTGTTTCTATACATTTTTCTTAACTTTTGGTATGTGGTTTAGATTTGAAGTTACACACATACACTTACATATGCACACACAAAGCAAAGCAAAGCCTCTTTGCCACTTTTGGAATGCATGCTTCCAAAAACTATCTGTTTGCCCTTTACATATGCTAACAAGAATCCCTGCTTGCATTCAAAAGATTTAATTATCTTAATCACATTTATACATCAACTTGAAAGCTCCCTGTGGAATGGTATAACAAACTAAAGCATAAAGGGAGTTACTCAGAGTCAAAAAATAACATAGAAGTACTTGGAGACTGGTGCTTTGCAGACTTTTACTTTACAAAACACAAAATCTTTGCACTACACAGCACTATCATTGCCTTTTGTGAGATAAGTAATGGACCTCTAAGAAACTGAAACTTTATACTGAGAGAGGGTCAAATACTAACTTACTCTCTTTTAAAACTGCCATGTCTCTTTTCCTCTTCCGTGTGGCTCTCTGAGAGACTCTTAGTATCCTTCCTTCAGGGTTCTCCTCCTAAATCACAAAATTAAAGTATAAATAATAATAGTTTAAATAACTTTACAAAGACAGACTTGCTAAACTTTTAAAAACTATTCATGACTAATAGTTTGTTTCACATAGTCTGTAAAATTTCCAGGACACTCTATGCATGTTTATCCTAAAGTAAGTCCCACTGACTTCAAATCTGGTACATTTGTTTTTAAGAGCCTTAAAGATCTATGTAAAAGCTGTACAGAATAAATATAACAATAATGTTGTGGCTCCTGAAATGAGCATCCTCCACAAAGACCATGCATGGTATAAAATCTTCACTCACTATTTCCAAAAAAGAAAGATTTGTAGTGCTGACTATTTCCCATTTTTGTGATTTTTAAAAAGGTCTGTTGCTACTTAAAGGAGAATATCAGTGGATGAGTCCCTTCTGTTTTTTAAAATTCTCTGTACTCCCCACATTTTTAGGTACTTTACAGTTTATAACTGCAAGTATAATACTACAAGAAAACACTGTGATCGATGCCTTGCATGTATGATACTTCAGTCTGTTGTTGAAAAAAAAGTTAAGATCAAAGACAAACTGCAATCTCATTTAAGCCTTATTTCAGATATGTTTTTAAAATTTTTGGACTTTTTAAATGAATCTGCATGCAAATTAACAGGGTATCAATCTTCACTTGAATGCGTTACACATCACCACTCGTTAAGCGCAGGAGGTAAAGCTGGATTAAGCGTGGACATAATTTCACTGGGAAGCTGATTGTGAAAAGATGAAATACAAATCTGACGATGGGATTTTATTTACTTCTTGTTTTTTCTAAGATTAGGTATCTCATGATACTCTGCAAAGAGCATGGAGGCATTCAAATCTAGGAACTATTTGAACTACAGAACTTTTAAAAAAAAGATTGTTTAATCTATAACCCCATCAGATGAGCCATACTAACTGTTTCCTTGTCCTTTTTGTTTCTTTCTTCTATACATTCTGCTTTTGGAGACAATTTGGTTTTCCTTTTTGGATTACCCTTAGAAGAGTCTTCATCATTGAATTCCGATACATCTTTCTCTTCCTTTTGTTCTCTAGAAAGGGAATTACAGTGATATTAATTTCTTCTAGTGGTCAAAAAATAAAAAAGCAATGATTTTCAAGAAAAAAAATTAAAGCAAAGCCAAGATTAGTCATTACAAGTATCAAAAATGCTAATATGAGATATCCTATAGAACGGACTGGGCAGAATAAAGATTGGGATCTACCAGTAGATCTGTGAGCAGCCCACAACCAAAAGCTTGTCCATTTGTATAAGGTAATAGGGAAAGGAAAATGATGGCAGAATCTGACTGTGCCTGTTTAAAATTCTGTATTTGCTTTCTTTCTTCAAAAGCAGCTCTTTTGCACTGTTTTAACATTTTGGGGGACCTTGAAGGATAAAAAAACTAGTCAATGTTTATGATCTTAAATGCAAAATTAATAATAAAATGACACACTGTAAACCTACAGAAACACTGAAGGGAAGAATCTGAGAATAGGAAAAATCCCTGCAAAACAAATTGCTCAGATTTACAGGAAAGAGAAGGTGTAGAAGCATGCAAGAAGTATTTAATGGTGACAAGTTCAGCTGTATTTATTATCAAAATCATCCTGTACTGATCTGAATCAGAAAACGCAGTTTCCTTTTTAAAATTAATATATGTCCTGAACTAATCTGCATATAATTAGTTGCTGTGATAATTAAAATATATTGCATTAGGTAGAACCAAGGAAAACAGTATGAAATCCTTTGAGAGGCACACAGAATAAATATATCTGCTTTGAAAGATAAATTTCTGTTTGGCTTTACCTACATGCAAACAAAGACAATAATTAAAATCTACCCATTCTTGAATACTACCATACACACTTAGTCTCACTTATAATTTCATTAATTATTTTATTAATTAATTAATATCCAAGATGGCTTACAAAATTAAAAATAAATTTTAGCTGGACATCCGAGCTAACATCTCTTTTCACGGAACTCTATGAAAGAGAAAGCTGCAGCAGCAACAATCACTGGTTCAGAGGATTTTCTGAGGATTCAACTGGGGATTCTCTGAGGATTCAACTTGGAAAGGGGAGAATCCTAGGAGTCAAAGGAAAGGAAAGTGGGAAAGAACCATGGGAAAATTCCATCAAATTCACAGGCACTGTATGCAAGCCTGTAAAGTCCTACCTGGATTAAGTTTCAGTTTTTTGCTTCCATCCAGTCCATTACTGACATTACTTAACAATGGACAAAGGGAGTTAGTTCTAAATAGATATGCACAACATTGTTCTGTAAGTGGCCATAATCTAGAGCTGGTAATTGCAGGAAAAACACTGTTTCCATGAGATGGACAGCAAACATCCCTACCGTACGAAGCATATGACAAAGGTTCAATGATTTCAATCATTGTATTTCTCTTCTTTCCAGAGTGAGGGTAAAACAATGGCCATTTCTGCATGGCATTGCTGTACCGTGATGGAGACGCGTTGGCAGGGGTCCACAAGTCATGCTTTTGCATGATGTCATCATGGTTCTGCGGCCAATGTGACATCTGTCACGATCGCGAGATATTTGCTTAATGGAAAAAATCTATTAAGCACCCGCAACTGTGTGACATACCTGTCACCACCAGCCATGCAGAAGGGGCAGAACAGTGATCACAAGCTTTCTTCCCCAGCACAACACAGGAAAGGGGCCAACTGTGCCGCAGAAGGAAGGCTCACATTCCCTTGCACAGGGAGCTGGCTGGGTGGACGGTGGAATGTTGGCGCTGTGCTCCCTTCCTGGCAAAGACTCTGCCAGGACTGCAACAGGAGGAGGAATGGTGCGGAAACGGCTAATGAGATTGCATTTTTAAGAATACAATATAAGAATACAATATAGATTGCATTTTTAAGCTCAGCTGATTTCACCAAGAAAGGAGCTCCTGTTTTTCCATTCTGCCTCAATGTTCTCCTATATTGCAGCACCCGCTTTCATATTATTTTGCACATTTTATAGCAATGCTTACCTGTTTTTAACCTGATGGGCACATTTAGGGCTGCAAGCTCTGTCTCCAGCCATGAATTCCACTGTGTTTCCAGAGTGAAAACAATTTTCACAGAAATGAAACCCATCTACTTCCTTCATTTTGGATGGTATATCTGTCTTCTCTGAGAAGGCTACATAGTGGAAAGAGCAGTTGGTCTTTGGGACTGTATATGAGCGAAAAATATCAGACACAGTTGTATATCACATGTAACAAGCACAATATTTCAGTACAGGAGATACATATTTTCCAAGCCTTTCTAGATTCACTTATGTAAAACTATGGAAAGACTTCAAGGCTTTGCAGCAGCTATCTACGCAGTTACAGAAATGTTATTGGGTTTAGCTGAGATAATTCACTCAGTAGCATTACAGTCATTCTACTTATATTTATTATTTTTATAAAGTGGTTTATGAATTTCAGAATGGTAATAATTAAAAGATTAACTTCCTTTCCATCTTCTGGAACAGAATTAATATTAAAGACATTGGCTTGGATTCAGTGACAGAGCTTCCATTGGAAAAAGGAGAGGTATTTTCACTGATACCATTTTCCCTTTACAGCCTCCTGTGTCCTCTCACTTGAAGAAGGTGCTCCAGAGAGTTGGGAGACCTTTCAAACCAGTGTGCAAGGGACTGCAGGAGAGACTTTAAAAAGGGGGAGCTTCTGCTCGGCTTTCTCTATGAACAAAAAGACAGGCTGGATCCAACCAAATGTCCAGAACATAATCTAATACAATTTAATTACAGTGTTTCAGAACATCTGGTTTTCAAGGCAGCAGTTAGTTCTAAAAGGCTTCCTAGAGGTATACTAATCTGTAGTCATGATTCAGATTTACTGGAGAGATTAGAATTTTAATCAACCTGTGGAATACTTTTCTCAGGGTTCTTCAAACTGTTCCAAATTTCCAAGAAAGGCTGGAGCATTCTTTTGGAGGACTTCACACCTTGTAAGAGCCTGAATACCCTAGCAGTAGATCCTTTATGAACTTGGAAGCTAAGCAGGGTAAGTCCTGCCAATGAATACCAGGTGCTGTATTTCAGAGGAAGAAACCAGCAAAATCACCTGCGTATTCCTTGCCTATGAAATTGATGGAGTGTGAACTACTCTGAGAGCCATGACTGGCCATGTGTCCTGAACACATTAGTACTGAAATAAACAACCCTTGTTTTCCAACAACTGATAATCACATTTTCTCCAAACAGTGACCTATTATATTATCATACCCTATGGACTTGAGCATTGCAAGTTATACTTGTCAACAAACAGCAACTTCTGACTCATTGCTACTGAAATTAATGTGACTTAAAGGTCAAACAGCAATTAACAAGCATCCTTGTCAGGTTTGGGACCAGATTGCAGAGAAGGAGATTCAAACCTCCCCCATCCTACCCCATTGCTGTCCTATGAAAATCTGATATGCACACACACACACACATACACACACCTCTGCATTGGGTGGAAAGTTCTGATTGGTATCAACAGGGTTTTTTTGAACTTTAAAGAGCATAAGTCAGGGGGAGAAAATTTTGATCATAAGCGCAGCATCTCTTGCCACTTATCAGAGTTTACTGAATACTCCCAACACCACCATATACTACTTTGGTTTTTAAAAAGGTATTGTGACATATGAACTCCCAAACCTGTGTAAAATGACCCATTCTTATTATTATATGCTTCCTCAGTTACAAATTACGGTGACCCTACCCTACTTTTTTCTTGTGAAATTCATTCAGAGTAGGTTTGTCACTGCTTTCTGTGGGCCTGAAAGCATGTAACTTGCTCAAGGTTACCAATTGGTTTCCATGACTAAGCACAAACACTGGTTTCCAGGAGTCCTTGTCCAAAGCTCAAACCAGTATACCACGCTGGCTCTCTGAACGGACCCAAGCATAACTAGAATTTAATGGGCTGTACTGTAGAGTTTGAATTTAAATAAATGTTATTTTCATCCACAGAAATAGTCATTAAAAAGTCAGATTATCTATGTGACAATTGTGCAAAAACAATTAAATCAACATTCTGACCTTCTTGAGCAGTTGGTACCATCCAAGTTGTGGTAGCTGTGGCCTTCTTAACACTTTCTATCTCTGTTTCATCAGTGATCACTTCCAGGGCACCAAATTCATTCACACGAAACTGATTTTTTTTTAAAAAAAAAAACAAACCCACAAAAACATAAAAATTAGAAAAACTAAGCTCTTAATGTGGTCAAATTGAGTTTTTCATATGTTATGCATCTATAGTGATGTATAGCAGCATGTGACTTCCTAATTCCTTCAGTACATTTTACATGGTTTTGCAAGAAATGCTAACATTCTCCACTAATGTCTCTTACCAATTCCTATGCTTTGCATTATAGATACACTCAGTATACACTCTGAAATGTAAAACAGACGACCAGTCACTGTCTTTAGCTCAGCCTATAAGACACTCTCCTGCATGATATTAGATGCTGATTCTTCCTGTCTGTTCAATCATGGGAGCATGCAGCTGGGATTCATCACACAGTGCAAATACACTGGGGATCAAGAGAAGCTTTTGGAAAGCTAAGCTGAATGCCTAGTGTCTTTGAGTCTAATACATGAGATCATACCAATGTGTAGGGAGTAATATCCAGAAAAAAATGTGTACAATTAAACTGAAGTAATTTAAGGAAAACAAAATGAACAAGGGAAAAAGGTAGCACACTACTACCATCTAGTGGTCATTATAAAAGATACCATGTAATTCCAGTGAAAATATATTTCAAGACGGAACACTGAGATTAGATTATAACTGGGGATGTCAGTAAAATCTACATGAGACTCATTTGCCTGCAGAATTCATACCCAATGAACACTATGTAGGGTTGGATGTAACAAGTACCCCCAGAATCCGAAATGCTTCTGCCAAAGGTTACAGCGCTTTTGAACTTTTCTGCACTTTGATGTAAAGTCAAACATCCATCATTGCTTTGGGATTGAGCTATATTCTCTCACATTTATTTGTTTGTTTGTTTGTTTGTATTTGTAGGCTGCCTTTCTCCCAGAACTGGGACCCAAGGCGGCTTTCCAACAACAAACACACATTAAAACACATTTAAAAAATTTAAACACATTAAATACATTAAAAACATTTAAATAATTTTAAAAAAGCATTAAAAGCACATAAAACCATAAAAACACTTTAAATGATATTCCAATTACAACAGTTAAATAAAGCTACACGGCTTATGTAAAGACCTGTTTGAAAAGAAAAGTTTTTGCCAGCCAGCGAAAGGAGAGCAGGGAGGGACCCCACCTAGCCTCCCGTGGAACAGCATTCCACAGGATGGGAGCAGCCAGTGAGAAGGCTCTCTCCCGTGTCATCAGGCAAACCTGAGATGGTGGTGGGACTAAGAGAAAGCCTTTCCCAGAAGGTCTCAAGGTTCTAGCTGGCTTGTAATTGAGATATGGTCTTTCAGATTGCCTGGACCTAAGCTGTTTAGGGCTTTATAGGTCATAACCAGCACTTTGAACTGTGCCCGGAAACAAACAGGAGGCCAGCAGAGCTGTTCTAGCAAAAGAGTTAAATGCTCCCTGTAACTGGCCCCTGTCAGCATTCTGGTTGCCACATTTTGAACCCGCTGAAGTTCCCAAACAGTTTCCAAAGGCAGCCCCACATAGAACACGTCACATTAGCCCAAATGGGATGTCATCAAGGTGTGTGTCACTGAAGTCAGATCTGGCGTCTCAAGGAATGGGCACAACTGGCACACAAGTTTTAACTGTGCAAATGCACTCCTGGCTACTGCTGAGATCAGGGCATCCAGGCTCAGAGTTGAGTCCAGGAGAACACCAAGGCTGCGAGCCTGAGATTTCAGAGGGAGCGTAATCCCATCCAGCACAGCTGAAGTCCCCATTCCCTGATCTGCCTTTCATCCAGAAACCCGTGGAGCTGGGAGGCCACCACACACTCCAGAACCCTGCCTTCTCCTATACCCTTATCTTATGCTTATATCCTCATTTATCCACTTCCCTCCCTCCTTCTCATTGAGACCCAAGTTCTAAGCTAGCCTATTCACAGTACCCCATACCTTTCCATAAGATATAATGTAGTGAAAGCCAACTCTTGATACTCTTTGGCAATTAGTATTTATTTTCTTAATTATTGTACTTTTGTGTACATGTCTCAGAGAGTAAGACTCAGATTTTTGCTTCCAAGTAGTCACACACACATGTGCATGCACACACACGTGCGTACACACAGGATATAGAGAAAGACTCCTGCTCAGAAACCTGTGTGTGTCTATTAATTATTTCCACACAAAAGTACACGCACATACACACAGAATAAAGACTGAGACTCCCGTTCAGAAACTTATGCGCCTGGGAATGATTTCCATCAAAAAAAAAGTAACAGACAACAATGAGGTACAGCATTTTTCAATCATCTCATAAACCCACCTTTCCTTCAGGGAAACATTACGATATGGGCCCAAACTGCAGTACAAGAGAAGAGCAAAAAGAATGCTAGGACCCAAAATTAATCAAAAGAGTAGGCACTATTCACCAAGCTCTGCATTTCCTGTAAAGAGGGTTGGGGAAATCACTGGGCAGGTTCATACAAAAGAACAGGAACTATTTAACAGAAAGGAGCAGAGCAAAGCAAAGGAAACAAAAGAAACAGGTCAGACAGACATACACTTTGTATCTCTAAACAAGGAATAAGGTCCAATAATTGAGTGAGTCACAGGAGAGCAAGTAGCTTCTCAGGCATTTCTCTGTCTACACAGAAATTTCCGTCATGCTTCCTTAGCGTGGAGATGATACTGGAGAAAGCTATGTAGATGATGCAACAGGTTAGAGCAAAGTGGAAGGCTTCTGCTACATTCCTTTCACTGCCCTCTCTAGATAGATGATTGGTTTTTATTTCCTTTTCTTCTGTAGTCCCCTCACAAGGCAATCCTGTACTTGTCTACACAAATTAAATTCTGCAGTGTTCAATGGAAGTTAGCCCAAAGTAATTGGATAATGGATTGCACCAAGTTGGTGTCTCTTCTCTGAGTCACTTCAAACAAGTTTCCTCACAATCTCCTCAGACCAAGACCCCTAATACAAGGACAGTGCCACTGCAAACAGAGCATTTCTTTCCACAATACGTTTTCTTCACTCACTCTTCTCATGTTAATCCCAGAAATGAATCAGTGGATTTGGATCCTCAAATCAATCTTGGAGAGACTCATTAGGCCAGGGATGGACAGAAAGAAGATCACGATTTCCTGGCAGAACTCTGGGAGATTTGCAGTAGGTCAACAAGGATTTGTTATGGAAACTGTTGTTTGGTGGAAACAACAGCAAACGCTTTGCCCAAATGGGCATTTCTGTTATATGTCTCATTGCCCTAGAATACCATTATAATCATGTTGTTCTTTGTGTACTGATCTGTTAGCAACTGACTGTGTTTGACCAGCTGTCCCTAGCAGATCTCCTCTTTCTAGTTTGGTTCCCCTCAGTTCATTCTTTCTGCTTTTCTCCTGATCATTTCACCCCTCTTCTTTCTGCTTTTCTCCTTATCATTTCATCCCTTTTTTTATGTTTCCTCACTACTAGGCCCTTTTCGCAGCTCTGGCGCTTGCGCGACGGAGGAGGGCGGCTCATGCGAGAACCCTCTCCTGCAACGCCACCACTTCCCCCCGCCTCCTTACTGCACATGGAGTCTTCTTGCGCGACGGCACTCTTCAGCCACGCCCCCAGCTTCCGCAGCGCCCCCTGGGAGCTGTAGGCGCCGCGGGGGGCAGAAACGGGGAGGAAGTGCGACAGGCCCGCCTGTGACGGCGCTCCGCACTCCGGTAAGCGCGGGACGCTGCCGGGAGCCTTGCGCGAGCGCCGTTTATTTTCACTTCAAGCCGAAAACAAAAAAACCCGCGTTCGTGCCGCTTCAGCCCCGTGAGCACCGCGGAAGTGGGAGTGCGTCGTGCAGAGCGACGCTCCCACTCCCGCGAGGCTCACGGGGCTATTTCGCAAGAGAAAGCCTGTGCGAAAAGGGCCCCAATCTCATCACTCCTTTATGTCCTTTTTTAAGTTTATGTTGTTTAGCAATCTAAAATACAGTTGAGGTTTAATTTACCTCAACTGCCTGGATGAGAGTTGTCTTGATGGACACAGATCAGAAAGCAGCACATGTTGATCACAAAAGCAGCATCTGATGACACCAACCTACTTCATACCTCACACTCAATTATATTGCTAAAATTAACAAAAGTAACGGAAGTTTGTGTATAAGGATTGTAACCTTGGATCAGTACTGATGCCTGAAACAAATTATTTCACTGTTCTTTAATTCTAAACATGCAAAGAGACATTGTAACACTTTTGAAACTAACTGAAAGAAAGAAGTTTGTAGCATAAGCTAATCTATTACAGAACAGACCAAAAACAGGAGATGACAGAACCCTATAGCTCCCAACTGAGACCACTCAGATGTATCATCAATGAACCACAACATATTCTAGACAACAGGGTTCTTAGTGGCATGCTATTACTTATCTAAAGACAGCTTCTCAATCTCAGTTACTTATCTACAGGACACACAACATGGAAGCGGAGATAGATAAAAGACCTCGCTACAAACCTAGATGCCAACTCCCCCACTCATCTACTTGGGAAATGTCATCACAAGACATAATCCTACCACCACAACATTAGAGGAATTTTCACTTGCTCATACTCTATTGTGATATATGCCATACTCTGTCAACAATGCCCTTTAGCATGCTGCATTGGACAAACACTCCAGTCTCTGCGCCAGAAGGTAAATGGACATAAATCAGACATTAGGAATGGGAATACACAAAAGCTAGTTGCAGAACACTTCAGTCTTCCTAGATGTTTGTCTTAGATTTGAGTACCGGAACCCCTGAACGGAACAAACAAACAAAAAAATTCAAGGGGAGACTGGAAAGAGAAACAGCAGGATTGGTATATATTCATAAACTTCAGTCCATTAACAGTACATATTAGTGTATAACACTAGTTAACACCTCAGCCTCATGAGGGCTCTCTTGTCCATTTGATCACAACTCCTTTCTGGTTCTCAGCCAGCATCCTTTGCAAATGATATCCTACTGACAAAAGCCAAAAGTGGAATAATTTAAGACATTTGTCAATGATAACAAACCAGTATTGATAGTATGTCTCTGGCTACCCCTGCCATACCATTAACTTCCTCATACGCTTTTTCTAAACAAACTTTCTGGCTAAGTCTATTTTTACAGTGATTTTTAAAATTAGTACATTGACTTATTTGGATGTAATGACAATATACTAGATCCCTTTGTAATTCTACTTTGAAAACATGGCACTTGAGAAAAACATAAGGCTTAAAATATTTCCTAGACTCCCACTCTACCAGGAAGCAATTTTAAATTACTATAGCTTGTCCAATTTGATGGAAGCACTTGAATCTAGAAGTGATAGAGATTGTCTGCACCCGTAAGAGTGATTCAAAAAAGCAGAGTACTTCACATTTATATATGCTCTTCAGTTTAGGAGATATCAACTCTTCTAGTCGTCTACACAGTGCAAAGCAATTGTAAAGCACTGAAGTGTTTCTGATTTGAACATGCTGCTTAGCTTGCCAAATGGAAAAATTCCAAATCTTGAAACCCTTGCTAGTTTACAGGTATCTATCACACTAGTCTGATTTGCTACTTTCTGTTTCACTTTTTACTTTTTGCATACTTGATTAATGATCTGAATTTTGAAACAAACAGCAATATATAATGTTAAAAACGAAACTGAATAATGAACGAGTCTGTAAGAACTGCAATTTTCTTGCAAGCAAGCTTCAAGCTGGAAAAATTGCTTAAGGCAAAGTATAGAATTGCTTACTAAAAATAACACAAAACTCAATATTAAAAACAAGAAATGTAATCTCCAGTCTCGTTTGAAATTTTTGGAAGAAAAAATTCAAAGAATGTTGATTTCAGTGGAAGTTATCTACTACTAATAAGAAGAAACAATATTGGGGACCAGCTTTCTTCATCACTGTTTCTTGTCTTGTTGCTGCCTAGCCAACAATTCTATCCACCTAGAATGGTTGGTGATGTAGCCTTTACAGACTTGTAGATCCTAATATGTGGCTTATAGTTCACCTACTCTAGTTATCCAAAGCGATCTGTTCTAGGAAAAACAGCAGACCAAGCCTATACTTGAATCACATAGGCTACCTTTAACATATTTTCAGGTTTTTTTTTCATTCCTATGATTCCATTAAATATTCCCAAACCAGATTTCAAAGGGTTGTAGCAGGATTATCTGCAACACTCTGCGCAATACCAGCCATGCTTTCTTTGAATGGAAAATGAGAAACGAAGTTACTATGAATCCTTAATATATATATCACAGATCTTATATGGGAAGGGATCCCTGTGAGGGTCATTTGCAGAGGGTATAAAAGTCCAGGCAACAGAAGTGGGCATTCCTAGCTACACTTTAAAAACTGCACAGTCTTTCTCAGAACATGTTTATATTAATTGGCTCTTAATGATAAAGTACATAAAGTGCAATATGGGGGGGGGGCTTCTCTAATTACTGTATTGGATCTTTATTATCAAGAACATTACAGGTAGTTTTCTTCCCACCACGGCTGGTAAAAAAAGATGTATTTGTAAACAGCAGTCAAGGATCCTTTCTCTCATCATGGTGAAAAGGAACTAAGCACTGCACCACAGCTTTTTTTTGGGGGTGGGGGCTCAGATAAGAAGGAAGCAGAAGCAAAGGAGGGTTACAATAGAAGGTAATGTCATATATACCACCTTTCTGTAAGATTGCATGGATGAGGCCAGGGTGATTGCGTAATAATAGCTCTGTTGGTATTTTGCTAGCTTGCATCTGTCACTGAAGGTCAAGTATGGGGATGAGTATAAGATACAGTATATGGCAGCTGCTTTTCCTTTCTCAGCCAACAGTAGTTCCCGGCTCTTGGTAAATGAGTGTCAGAAACATTCAAGCAGAAGCTCCCATTTCTGGAGACATCTTAAAGTAGCACAAACTGAGCCAGTTAGACAGTTTACTTTAAAGAAGAAAGCCTCAGAATCCACAATTATAGCTTTCCTGTGAAATCTGTATGGATATATACCACCCTTTTCATATAGGAAAGTCCTAAACACTTGTGAACAGACCACCTCTAAGCAACCAAGCAAAGACTGCTTTATTCTCACAGGACTCCTCACTATTGTAGATCTCTGTTGCCATGGTGTGTTTTAAGCTGTTTTTAAACTCATTTTTTTTTTTACATCTTTGTGCTATTTAATGCTTGTCATGATTTTTGTGTTTGCTTTTTCCCCTCACTGATTGTTGCAGACATTTACTCTTGGCAGAACAATCACACCCTTCAGAAGAAGGAACCAACAATGAGATAATCAACAGACAGCACTGCCACCATTCCTCATTCAAGATGGCTGAATGAAGAAATTCTGGGCAGCACTGATAAGAACTAGAATCAGCTCAAGTCCAAAGCAAGTCAGCTACAGCACCCCAGAACTATCTGGAATCAATGCCGGAGCTTGGCAACACCATTCTTCTAGGTCTCTCCAAGAACATGAAGTGTGTCACAGAATGGAAGGAACTGGCAGATCCAACTGACATGGCCCAGCCTCCCAGCAGGAAAGGGGAGCCCCTGATCAATGGCTTCTCTAAAAGATCAAAGGAGGAGAGCAAGGTCACCATCAAGTCAATCCAGCTCCTCTGCAAGCAGGATCAGACAGCAGATAGACAGGGGGATCCTCCAAAGAAGCAGCTGGGAATATGATCAGGGTAAATTGCATTGATCTCAATGCAAATTCAATTTTTACTACAGGGACCGCCTTGGCTACCTAGGCTGTTTGCACCCACAGTAAAAATTATGGGCAATCCTTTTGTACCAGTTGACTCATCTCAAATATCACAATTAAAAGAAGTGAGAATCCCATGGCCCTCAATGGACATCTTCATCACAGAAGCCAGGGGTTGTTCAGTGCAGCACTCAGACATTTCCTTCTATCAGCCAGTGCTCTTCCACCACAACAGAGTTCCTTTTTGGGACTGGGGGTGTGGCGCTTGCATGTAAAATATTACAAACCCTCCACTGGTTGCAGCTGCATTAGCACTGGTGGAAATCTGACAGTTTTTTCTGTCCACCTCTTGCAGAACTTGGAAGGCTGAGACAGATCAGTTTTGCAGGCAATAGAACCTCCATGCCCATCTTCATCACACTGCGGTTTACACCCACGTGAGGTCCCATTTCCTACCACACAACAGTGTATCTTCTAGCAGGTAGGCTGGGGTTAGATTATGGTCCAAAAGATAGTTTGCCCAACGCTTGGCTTTGGCAACTCATTCTCTATGTCATGCTAAGGCTATTCAGATGTAACCAAATAAAGTTGTGGTTGTTTTCTGCTAGCTGCTGTGTCTATCCTGTTTTGTTCCACTCCTTCACATTCTACTTCCCTTTATTGTCTGTTCTAGCAACCCCTTATTAGCAACTCCAATCTCTGCTTAGAACATATTTCAATAGTATTAAAAGATCTTCACTGCCTTCAAATTCATTTCAAGGCACTGGACTCACCTATAGCCAGATTATGTGGTCACAGAACTGCTGCAGCCAGGTAAGTGCTGCAGCTTGGGACAATGGTATTTGAAAGACTACCCTCTTCCACTTGAAGTGGCTCATTCCTTAAAATCTAGAACAGAAATGCTGAACCAGAGAGGCTACCACTGGAAGAAATGAAGTTGGTGACAACGGGAAATGGGTATTTTCAGAAGTAGCACTCACTTTAATATTTTCTCTGCATCAGATAAATACATTTCTCCCAGGGCTTTAACTGTTTTTTATTTTCCACTTCTAGTGTTATCATGAAATTTTACTGCTGCTTTTATGCTCCCTATTGCTGCTTTTCTAGTTGTTTTATTGCTGTTTACTGTTTCATTATTACTGTTCTGTTACTTTTTACTGAATTAACTTTGTACCTGTCCCCCCCCCCGTAGGACAATATGGATGTCTGTAAAACCCTTAAATAAAAACAAATATTTGCCTCCATTTAATATTACATTGTTGTTCTCTCCAGACATGTAGGGTGAAAAAATTTCCAGTATTGTATTTTTCCACAGAAAATTTTCCACACACACCACACAGAAATGGTTTGGGCTGTTAAAGAATCTCAGAAAGATTTAAGACTAAAATTGGTACTAATAAAAGAAAAGCTTAATGAATTAAATACCTATCAATACTAATGACATATACATAATTGAAAAATGTTAATAAACTTAAGAATAGAGAAATATTTAACAAACATAATATTAATTAAATCTGAAGGACAATCAATATATAGATGAGCACCTATATCTTTAGAAAAGGAAGTTTGTTAGGGGAAACAAAAATTTGTTTGCATTGGATTGCAGGTATTAGTAATATTATTAATAATGACTACATTTATGTTAATATATCATCTACAATATAATAAGTGTGACGGAGAATTTAGCTATCAGTGCTCCATTATTACTGGGCTGCTTTATGTTTTTATATCTGGCCTTTCTTCTTATAATTTTTTAGAATTTAATAAGTATTATAATATGTATGTAAACAACCCACTAATTCTTTTAATAAAAATATTAATAAAAAGGAAAATCGGGCTGTTCTGATGCAATCAATCATGGTAGCTGAGCTCAATACAAGACATGACATTATAGTTATTCTTCTAAGGAGACAAGCATTGACAAGCACTAGCAAAGGGGAACTGAATAACAAATGAAATATTCCTCTACAATAATTTTCACACAAAGCTTTGAATGTGCTTAAATATAATATTTAAACCAAATGTAGTAAATCAGGTAACATTATTTTGAGGATTGTGAAATTTCCCCTTTTTTCTTCTGGAAAACCCACACAACTGATTCTCTCTATATATCTGTTTCTGCCAGAGCTTGGCAAAGTTACCTTTTTGAACTTTAAATCCGGCAATGCTGGCTGGATACATGCAGAGTTGTAATCCAAAAATGTAAGTTCTGGTCTCCGCATTTATGGCCATATCACTCTTTTCAGAACATACTTAAAATTACAAAAACATTACCTTTAGATCACTTCCAGGCAATGTACCAATTCCATCCTTCCAGTCCATTACACTAAATACATCAAAGTCTTGTCCACTTCCACTTGAAGCTGGTTCATTCATGGTGCATATACTGTAAAATAAAAAGATGGGCTAAATGAAAATGTTTATCTTACTCCAATTTCACATTACGACACCTCTTCCAACGTACCAATCTCTAGTCTCTATTATTTCCACATTACTTTGCCTGCCCCACAGTATTTATGATAACCTGTACCAGAACCCAGAGTTTGGTGATGCCTTGTTAAGACTAGCCCACCCAAATGTCACTGTTATGAGCTCTCCAGAACTCATCACAATGCATATAGAGCAGAGTGGTGAGCTGAGGTAAAGGGAGAAAATCTGGTTCATTGTTGAAGCCACAAAGTCTGCCCCGTCATGAGAGTCTTAAGACAGAGCACAGGAGAGGATATCACTCTACAAATATAATTACATCTTTCACCCCTATATTGAGTTGAGTGCTACTTCCAGTTATGTACGTATAGCAGTGTTTTTTCCAATCCGGTGTTTTCTAGATGTTTTCAGACTAAATCCAATTGCTAGTCCCAAGTAAAATAGACACACTGATTTAAAGTTGGCCCTCCACATCCGTGGGATAAGCATTCACGGATTTGATTGTTACTGGGGGGAAGGAAATGGAACAGAAGGAGAGCATGTATGTATTCGCTCATTCACACATGCAGCCGAGAGGGGGGATGAGACAGAAGGAAAGAGGGCACATGCATTCCCTCTCACTTACTTGAATGGGCAGGGGGAAGGGGATGGGACAGGAGGAAGGCATGTGCACCTGTTTGCTCACTTGCTCACTCATGTGGGAAAGGGGGGAAAGGGGATAGGACAGGAAGACAGCACATGCATATGTTTGCTCATTTGCACAGGTGGGGGGAGGGGATGGGATGGGATGGGAGGAAAAAGGCTACACACATTCGCTCAATCAAATGGGAAGGGACGGGTGTCCCCTTTGCCTCTTCCCACTCTCCCTTCCCTTCCCCTCCACACTTCCACAAGTGAGCGAGCGAGCAAGCAAGGGAACCACATGCAGCCTGCCCCAGCCACTGCAATAATACAGGTACTTTTTGTGTGTGTTAAACATCATTTGGGGGACTTATGATATTCATGTTTTTCCACTTCCATGGGGTCCTGCACTCCAACCCCTGTGGACGGCCAACTGTAATGGGATTTATCTAAATCTTGACTTCCAAGTCAGCAGGGGATTCAATGGGTGAACCTACAATGGAACTTGCTGCTGCATTTAGACTTTGGCCTACAGCTCCTATCAGATCTTGCAGAGATAGTAAAGGTTTAAAGACATTGTACTCTGAAACATCTGAAGGCACCAGAAGGCTGATGATATACAGGATTGTCGCAGGCTCTGCTATGTGCTATTTAAGATTTAGGTTGTATTGTATGAGTAGCAGAACAAAGAAAATAATAACAGCTGATCTGTTTTTTCAAAAAATTTATCAGGGAGGTACTCAAATCTATCTTTAAGTGAAACATGCTTGGTACAACACCAGAATTAATTTCTGGCTCAGTTCATATGAAACTGCTATGTTGTTCTTTACTTCCCTTTCATACTTAACAAGGATCTATTACGTTTGACTTAACGATGGAGACAGACCTGGACTACCATTGGATTCTACATATGGCTAGGATTTCAATAGTTCCGTGTATTCATCTAAAGCAATTCCACACATAGCTGTCTGGCAATTTTGTTTATGTAATGCTGTTCTAAACTGTCCACTAATCTTCAAGTGAAGCTTAAAAATACACAGTGCTTACACAAAAAGTGACATGTGACCACTAGATCTAGTGATCTATGAATGATTTTAAGATGTTATTCCACTGGAATTCTTGATACAAGTATCAGCAAGAGAACAGAACACATGGATTAACTGGTATTAACTGGTACACACTCTGAAACATTAATTAAATCTTCATCTCCATTTCGCTATATAATCAGCTGGTCATATCTATTATACAATTACTTTCTTTACAACAAAGAAAACTGGATAAAACTAAGCTGTACTAAGCTGTACTAAGCTGTACACTGTCATAAAATATATGTGACATAAAGCACAAGCCACTACTGTGAGCAAGTTTCATCAAACATTATTTGGGTGGATCTAGTTGATTTATTTTAGCTATGAAAGCATGGGTGGGAGATGGGTAAGGAATATACTTTCATTCGAAATGATGAACATATTGCAAAGTCAAAATACTTTTTAAAAATCTTCCAAGACCTGATGAACATTATACTTTTCTTTCACGAGTTCTTCTGGACATACTCGAGTACTGACTCATAACTAACATAATACAGGTTGAGTAGCCCTAATCTGGAAATCCAAAAACCTCCAAAGACCGAAACTTTTTGCTACCAGCTGCCCACTTACACAGGAAGCCACAGAACTCCTGCTTGTTCATCTTTCAAATTCCCAGTCTCTTTCCAGCCTTGTGTCCAGGGTGGATAAAAATCAATAATTAAAAAAAAATTTAAAAATTGCATTTATACAACCCTGAGTTGTGTAAAATATGTATTAAGCTTATAGCGAAGAAGAGTGCCCTTTGGGAGGGAAACACATGATTAAATTGAATATTTCTGAGTAGTGATTTAAATCAAATCCGCCCTGCCTGTATCTCATATACAACACAAACAATGAACAAATAAGACATGAGGCTGGAGTGAGACAAGAATCTGTGAAATGGTATGAACCAAAGCACAGTGCTCAGTGCGAATCCACGTCTTCCACCATTTCACAGATCATTGCATCTCTCTCCAGCGTTGCATCTCATTCATGCCCTACTTGTGTTGCACATGAGACACGAGGCTGGAGAAAGACCGAGCATCTGAGAGACTGAGGGTACAAGGGACCTGACATCTTTGGTCAAAAAAAAAAATCTGTACAGGAGATCACGGGGAACTCACTAACCAACCACTTACACTGCAGCACACCTGCTTGTTTATTTGAGGGCTCTCCTATATTTTATGTATTTGCAAATACAGGTATTACAAAATCTGGAAATAAATTGCAATATGAAATACTTGTGGTCCCAAGTTGCCTGCTTTACACCTTTTAGATAAGGGACACTCAACCTGCATGAGGAACTAGTAGACCAATTAGCACACCACTAGTAGATCATTGCTCACATGTTTACTTTCTAATTAACTTCAAAAATTACCTTTTTGAAATAATTTGTTATTTAACACATTATTAAACCCTTCTGCTCATATGTTACCATTAATATTGTAAACCAATTTTGTCACTTGTCACATTGTTTGCTGTTTTTCATTAAAAAAAAAATAGGTTTGCAAAATGAATGGTACAGAGCTTGGAAACCTCCAGCATAAACATACCCTCCAACATTTCACATGTGGAAACCAGGATATGGGTGGCCAAGTAAAATCAAGTGTGGTCAAACTGGCAAAAGGAAGAACACACAAGCTAGGCGAAGCTTCAGATTGCTTTTGCCTGAGCCTGCTCTACACGACTCTGCCCACTCCTCTCCTTTCCTCTCCACCCTGCTGACTTAAGTGCAAGCTGCTTTTGCACTTATCACTCAGTTTGCAGCACATGAATTAAACTGAGGGGGAGGAAAAGAGGATGAAGGAAGAGACACTGGGACATTTTGCTGGAAAAGTGGAACAAGAGGGGATTAATCAGGGCTGTCCCTGCCAAATTGGGACATTTGGAGGGCACACATAAAACTGTTTAAAGACCCCCTTGCAAAACTATTTATAAAATGTTACCAGTCAGAGCAAATATTGTTGCCACTCATTATATTACTTTTAAAATTTATGTTTTCAGAGACTCATTAAAAAAGGCAAGTTGGAGCAGATGACTGCATTTTGTTAATTCAATTTCATAGGTCTTGGTGACCCTTGGTAAACTGCAAACCCCAGGATCCCATAGGATGTTGAAAGTAGAATAATAGCACTTCAACAGTCTAGTGCGGAAACGGCCTCAGCTAAGTGGCTAGATCCTACTAAAATCCAGACATGGCTAATTTATCAATTACATTCAAATGGTTGTAGCTATGACTTAATTAAACTGGATTAAGACCACTGTATTTAAATACCCTTATCATCTGCAACAATGTGTCCCAAATGAGTTATAAATAGAAATTCTCATATATAAAATTAGTGTAAAGCTTTTATTCAGAATATTAGAAAGCCACCCCAAACCTTTTTCAGAAGATAGTGGCTAGCTAACCAACTGGACTCTACATTTTTCATTCCTGTCTCAATGCTGCTGTGTTTTCCCAGCATTCAGACAACAGTACATTATTGCCAGGATAAGTCAATTCTTCACTCTGCTAGAAGGTCCACTGCAATATGAAGTGCTGCAATACAGTTCTGTGAATGTCACCTGCACCTTCTCAGCAGAGCCCATAACACTGCCGAGCAAAACTCCCATTCGAATATCATATTATCGTCTTCCCAACAGCATGACTAAACCTGCCAAAAGAAAACTTGTACAGGCACTGGAATTCAGTAATCTGAAGATAAAATGGTACCTTTCTCTCATACATCCCACCCACCCACCCCCCTCTCTCTCTCTCACACACACACGCACACAACGTTCATGTTTAGATTCTACATGGCAAAAAGAAAGAAAAACAAGAAAAATGCAAGCTCCCTTTTCCTCCACTAAGTACTCACCATCTCAGGGACTGGAGCACTTATTTCTTAGTTAGCTTTTCTTTAAAAGAGAAACGGTAATATAGCTACCCAGTTGCATCAAGGATATCAATCCAACAAGTTATCTGTGATTGGGAATTGTATGGCTAATGCCAAAAGATTAAAAAGATACAGATGAGCACCTGAAACTAACATCAAGATCAGAGGTGGCCAAACCACAACTCACAAGCCATATGCAATTCTTTGACGTACAATATATGGCTTGCAGAAAAATGTTGCCTGAGCTCCTTTTCGCATTATAATTCATACAAAAGGTAAATAAAAAACTTTCAAGCTTTATAATTAATTACCAGGTATAAACTGAGAGTTCCACTGGATTAAAACTTAAGTTTAATGTTCATGGGGCATAAATATATTTAAGAATTTAAATTCTAATTTTAATGCTAGATTTGAGTCAGGTATTAAAGAAATTCTGGATTAGCAAGAATTACAGAGGAACTGAGCTCGCAAATCAGTAATAGTACAAGCTAGTGTTGCCAACGTGAGTTTTAGTGGGTATGACTTACAATTACGTGACTGTGGAATTTGTGGCTGTCCTGCTGGCAGTAAAATTAGTGGAGTTTCTCTGTGATACTGGAAGGTGTAGAGTTTGACTATGTTGCACATGTTGGAACTTACTCTGTGTTTTGACCAGATATTTATTAAGACACATAAGTATCATTTAAAATATCTGGTTTTACCCATTTTTATTTTTGGCAATCTCATTTAATGTTAATTAAATGTATATTTGTGTGCTTTTGCACAATTAGATGCTTCCATAGTTCATTACTCTATTAAATGCACTCATTAAATCATCAAAATACTAATCAATCATGATTTTAAAAACATTTGGTATATATTTGCACTATGTGATTATTGAAACTAATACAAATAAACAGTTTAAAAACAACATACATAATTAAATATTACCACATACATGTATTTCTTAATATTTAGTATAACATTTTTATAATAAAGCCTGCATGTAACTGTAACAACACACGTATAATATTTGTTCATGTTCTATGCCTCTCAAACACTTGAAGATTATCATACGTAGCTCTTACATTAAGCAAGTTTAGACATCTCTGGTCAAGATCAATGTAACAATTGGGTAGCAGCTATTTGACTAGAGCAGAAAGTCGTCTCTTATCTTTACTCTTGCTTTCCTGCAGCCATGTGAATCCCCATAGTCTGGGTTTTCATTTTTAAGATGGACTAGACAGAAGAAACATATTCTTTTACAGTGAACATGCACTTACAACTGTGGTATGCACTTCTGAAACTGAATGCCTACATCAGATGCAAAGCTAAGCAAAGCACTGTCAGATGCAAAAGTATTTCTTATTCAATTGTTTATGTCATTTTTTAAAACAAAAATCCACTTAACATGCAATACTGTATATTCCTTGGCCTCAAACATTAAAAACAATCATTTCCAGCATAAACTTGGAATTTCCAACTATCAAAACAAAATATCACCATTGCATTTTAATTTATGTCACTTTACAACCCCTTTTGACAACAATGAGATCTTTTGCACAGTGAAGGAGGCTAATTTCTAGAATGAAGACATTACCTAAACAGTCTCCTATTAACAAAAATCGGTATCCAGCTATGGGGATATGACCAAAAAAATACTGCCTTTCTATGGAAGATGTAAACCTATGATTATTAAAATACGAAGACAGTCCATTCTAGGCTTTTCTCAAATCAAAGAGTAATTTTTTTAAAAAAATATAACAAATAACCTAGAATCTAATACCAGTATATAATGTAGCCTGCTGGAGCATACACCAGAATTCTGGATTAAAAGAATGAAGTAATTAAAAGGTGTAGTGCATCCCCTTTAGAACAAATTGCTTTAACCCAGTCTGGAAAGTTTAGCTCTGAAATGTTGGAAGTGCTGCAATGGTTTCTGCTGAGAAGATGATAAAAATGCAAAGAGGTTTAAAAATGATGCAGAGGTATATCTTTAGAGAGCCTGCTGTCTAACAACAGATTTTACAAATTCTTCTTACATCACCAGGTGACACGATTGTTCTTACTCTATTGGCAATTCTACATGTTGCTGCTGCTGCTGTTGTTGTGTGCCTGCACAAACCTATCATGGGGATTCCTTGGCAAGATTTCTTCACACTGGGTTTGCCTGTGCCTTCCCCTCTGAGGCTGAGAGATTGTGACTTGCCCAAGACCACCCACCAGGTTTCCATGGCTCCATGGGAATTCAAACTCTAGTCTCCCAGAGCCCCAGTCCAACACCCAAACAACTCTTGCAATTCCATGCACTAAGCTAAAAATTAGGAGTAGGACAATAATTTTATTAGGACCAAACAAAATGTCACAAAAATAGTCAGCAAGCTGTGAAGGTCTCAGAAGTCTTTCCCAGGTTGGATGAGAAGCAATTATTTGATAGAGTAATTAATGCAGGAGGGAGAAAAGAAACACACACACCTGGTCCTGTCTAATTTCAGAACATAATCTGGGTCAGGCCTAGTTAATACTTGGGTGAGAAACTCCGAGGAAACAGCAGGGATCTTCAGGCAGGGTTAGGAAAGTATTGTGCCTGAAACCCTGAGGACCCCTGGGTACCAGTCAGAGTTGCCAGCAATGAATTACATGATCCACTGGTCTGACACAGTACAAGGCAAGTTCCTATGTATTGCCTCTTACACATACCTATGGTCTTGTTCCCATAGTTGTTTGTTTTGGTTTCACTGTAGTATTTCAACTGCTTATATTCTGTTATTTTTTAATTGTGTTAGCTACTTCAAACATTGTGGGAAAACATGGAATATTTACCAGCCATTATTTTCACAATGTATAAAACATTAAATCATATATATTCTTATCTGATGGCAAATCTCTGCTCCTTCATGTATGTGTCCTTATTTATTTATTTATTTATTTATTGGACTTACTGGATCTCGAGATGGGATCCAAAGAGGCTTTCTTCCATTATTGGGCTGTTTCATATGCAGAATATAAAGGAGAAACACACAATACATGTTTTAGCCAAATACATGAAAGCTGATCTTTTTTAAAAAAGAAAAGTTAACACATTGTCAGAAAAATAATTGCCTTGACTAACCTTCACATGTATCTTCTCTTGCAGCTCACTATGTTTGACAAAAGAAAACCCCTTTTTTGTGGGCTTACATGCAGAGAAGATGAAAGAACTCAGAGATTTAGATCTAAGCATTCTTCTTACACATGTAGGAAGAAAAACTAGCTAATGAAAGAAGTCCCTAAAAATAGCAAATACTATAAAAATATTTTTTGAAAAAGAGGATAGAAACTATTGAGATAAAACCACATACTGTGGTTGCAATCATATACTCAAGATGTGTGTGATGGTACAGTCAATGGAACACGTAAGATGTATAAAATAATGAAATCTGTTAGTCAGTCAAATCATTTTGCTCTTTAAGTAATTCACAGCTTTCCCAGAAATGTTCTGTGCTGATGTACGAACAATCATGAAAAAGATTATATATAGTGCTGTTAAGCTTCATTAGAAGTAGCAAAAGCACTGTTTTCCCAGCTTCAAGACATGGGACTTTAGGACATTTTGCAAGACGTTATTAAGAACCAAGAACCTGATCCCACCTTTACTGAAACTGCTAGTAACAATCTAAGAAAAAGCGGTATTAGTTCACCAATATATGTTCATCAATGTTACTTGCCAGTATGAAACAGCCATTGGTTTTCAAACCACTAGAGAATATCTGTAGTACTTAGTAACCTCAAGCAATATATTTTAATGGGGGAAGGGGTTATAATCTACACGTTTCAGTGGTGATTTGTGGGTTTTGTGCCAATTTTGGCAGAGAAATTGGCTGGAATTTTATTTCCCACATTTCCTCACCCCTGATTTACTGTGGGGTGGGGCAGTTATGGTAATGAGGAAGTGATAAGCTATTAGTAAGACAGGTTCATATAATTAAGTGCTCATTGTTCTTTTGGTCTTCTGCCCAGACTTCATCTATCTATCAGTTAATGTCAAGTCAATTTTAAGGCAAAGAACTACTGTCTGGAATTTAATTCAAGAAGAGACCAATGTGGAAAATGTAACAGACCCAACCGGATGAACTAGCAGAATCTACTTAAGATTAAATTGCAACCAGCTTATTCAGTGCGGGAGCAAGGCAGGAAAGTGGGTAAGAATACAGTGTTATTATGGTCCGCAAGAAGAATATCCCCTTTACTAGGCACCATATTCAGAATATGGCATATACCTGATTGCCGTTTCACATTATATAACGCTATGATTCCCCTTCAACTGCTGTGGCGGCATCCAATGAAATCCAGAGGCCCACTTACACTACACAAAGACAGTGTCATATTCCACTTCAACTGCCCTGGCAATATGGCACAGAAGCCTATGGGATTCTGGGGCTTGTAGTTAAGTGAGGCACTAGAGCTCTATGGATGAGAATTCTAAATACTTCTCTCTAAACTGTCAGTCCCAGGATTCCACGGGATGTTTAAGTAGTATATACATTTACACCTGTATAGTGTGAATAGGCCTCTGGTATTTGTCATTTGGTGAATGACTAGAGCTGTCTGGCTGAAAATTCTGAACTCCCCTCCCTAAACTGCACATGTTAGGGCTAAAATTGTGCAGTGTGAAAGGGGCCTATAAGGTCCTCTCCAGATGTTGTCAGACTCCACATTCCTGTAGCCCAAGCCAGAGGAGCCAGTAGTGAAGAATTAAGCGACTTTTAGTACAACAACATCTGAAGGGCCAAATGATTCCCATCTGTAGTCTACACTCGTCTTCACATTATGCTGGAATAAGGATTCTGGCAACCCTCGCCACGCCCTGTCCCATTTAAAAAAAAAAAACATGCCAACTAACCCTCTGCCCAACAGATCCTTCAGCTAAACCAAAATAATTTCTTTGTTGTCCTTTCTACCACTCAGTGAGGCAAAATAAACCTTCAAAAACTAAAGCACACCAGTAAAATCAAACATACTGGATGGTTGACTGAAAGGCCAGACAGAAGAGATGAATTTTGCATCCATTTCAAAAAGCTAATTCAGAAGCAGAATTTTGGATCTCAGAATTATATTCATTCCATAGCCCTGATCTACTGAAGTAAAAGCCTTGCTGCTCACCACACCATTTTTATTTTGCTTAGTGTGGGAACTTGAAACACAACTTGAAAAGACACCATATGCTGGTGTAGAAGACAATCCATGAAAACATAAAATATTTATCTGAGATACAGGAGATGAAGAGCCTTACAGGGATGTACTTGCACCTTGAATTGAATCTGGGAACATACCCCTGTGCAATTTTGCAGGGGGGGGGAACCTGGCTGGATGTTTTAGAACATGTCACATCCACAAGCAATATTCCTGCACTAGCCAAAGCACTAGCCAAAGAATGTATCACAATTGCCAAGTTTACAAAAACATGGATTATTACTGCATGATTTCTTCATCTCAAGAAAAGGCTAAGCCAGCATAGGAAATGGAATTCATAAAAGACACTCCTAGCCACTATAGCAATCTGTTTTATCAAAATGCAGAGCTGGATTAAAACAGATTCCAGACATCAAACCAGTCCCAACAGGGAAATTATAACACCATCAATCACACACAGGGACACCTACTCTTTCCAAGAACTAAAGAAATCCTACCAGCCTCACCTCTAATTTGCCTGGATTCAACATTAATCTGTAAATCCTCTTTACTTCACTTCACTTCACTTTTTTAGCCAGTCAACTGGCTAAAAAAAAAAGAAAAAAAAAGACTGGATTCTGCTTCTCAACCATTTGCTCTTTTTGACAGCACTCTGGTCACTAACCTGTCAAATAATTGGGGGGTGGCTATACCCAGTAATCTCCCACATGGAACCATTGAGAAGTCTTTTTTCATTTTGAGATTTTCTATGAACATTTTGTTTAAACAAATCAAAAAAGTATTTTGCACAAATTTTTTTTCCACAAATAAATTATTTATCCAAAAGCCTAAAACCTGAAAAACCATCAAAGTGTGCAAAAACACTCATATGCTGCTATATCATTGACATTGTATTTTCTTAACATGCACGTGTGCATGCACACACACACACAGAGCCAATTTTAGGTCCTGAAGTGGAATATGATTATTAAAGAAGTTTTAATGTGACAGTGATTGTACACTGGTGAAGAAATACTGAAGTAATAGAGTGAAGACCTTTTAGTTGTAGATTTAAAAAAAAATCTACTTCTATCTGAGCATTGACTATAGCAGTGGTTCTTAACCAGAGGTCCAGAGACCCCTAGGGATCCATGGAGTCTCACAAGAATCTACAAGTCCAGCTGCTTGGACACCAACAGCAGCGGCAACAACAGGGACACGGCAACTGGAGTATGTGTGGGTGCTGAAACTGCTCTCTTGTTTGAAAACAAAGGAGCACTTTGGGTGAAAGGGACACAACGGTAGGCAGGTGCACATGCCCAAACTATGATTCTGGAACAAGGGTTTGAATCCCCATTTGACAATGGAAACCTTCTGGGTGACCTCAGGCAAGTCATACTCTCTCAGCCTTAGAGAAAGGCAAACACAACAAATCTTGCCAAGAAAACCCCACCTCCCCCATCAGCTACATTTTGTTGTCGTGCCCCTCAGAGTCATTTCTGACTTTTAGCAGCAACTCTATGGTGAGCCTATCACATGGGTTTTTCTGACAAGATTTGTTCGGCGGGGGGCTGCCATTGCCTTCCTCTGAGGCTGAGACACTGATTTGCCCAAGGTCACCTAGTGTTCGAGCAGGAATCTGAATCCTTGTTTCCAGAAGCTTTAAAAAATAAATAAATAAATAAATAAATAAATAAATAAATATTTGAATATTTAAATAAACATTTGAATATTTAAATCTAAAGTGAAATATTTAAATCTTGAATTAAGTGTTAGGGGATCCTGGCAACAAATTACCATATTTGCCGGCGTATTAGACGCACCGGCATATAAGACGCACCCCACTTTCAAGGGATATTTTTCAGGAAAAATTTTTTTAGTTCCCTGGTGATAGGAATAAAAAGAATGCTGTACCAGGAGAGGAGGGGAATGAAAAGAGTGCTGCACCAGTTTTTCTTGGACCCTAAGAGAATCAAAATGCACAGGAGAGGAAGAGAAGGTAAGGAATGCTTCACCTGGATTCCACTACGCCTTCACTTCCTGTTTGCCTGGGCAAGGAGAACTTTGGCTCCCGGTTCATCCCCTATGTTTTCAGCATTACCGTATTTGCTGGTGTATAAGACTGATCACATTTTCAAAGGGTGTTTTTTTAAAAGAAAAAACTATGTCTTGTACACCAGCAAATGCGGTATATTTACAGGGAGTCCCTCTAAAGAAAGGATTAAGAACCTCTGAACTATAGTAAACAAAACAAAAGGTAAACAATAAGAAGCCCAGTAAACTTACAGAATACTTAAAAGACAAAATATTTAAGAAAGTCCTAAGGGGAGTGTTAATGTCAACTTTTCTACTGGACAATACCATTGTTTACAACTTTCAGAAGCTTAAAGTGGTGAAACTTAAAGATGGCAAACTCCAGGGAACTCCAGATAGATACAGATTAGCTGACAAACAAGAATGAACCTTTCTGACCCTTCAATAAAGAGATATATTGGGAGCCCTGGTGGCGCAGTGGTTAAATGCCAGTACTGCTAAGCCACAAACCACAAGGTTGTGAGTTCGATCCTGCCGGGCTCCAAGGTTGACTCAGCCGTCCATCCTTTCGCAGGTCGGTAAAATGAGTACCCAGCTTGTTGGGGGCATGTATAGAAAAAAATGTTTTGAAATACATGCTATTTGTAAGTTGTTCGCCACCTCGATCCATATCGGGATACAAATAAATAAATAATAAAAAAAATATAGGCGCGAAAACCATTCTTGTTTCAATGCCATGCAGCAGGAAGAAAATATATGAACTTCTCATATAATCAGAGACTTATATCTTTATCACTTGCGGCCCCATTCGTCATCTTCTTCCCTCTCTTACTTGTCTACATTGGTGTTCTCGTTCTCCTCTTAGGTTGGAACATTGCCTGACCCATCCTTTTAAGGAACACTTGAGCAGGGGATCAGCACAAGAGTAGAACTAGTGCACTGGGGGAAAGAATGGCAGAGAACGGGGGAACAGGACAGCAGAGCTGGATCATGCAGAACAGTGGGGAAAGGTGAACAGGCAGGACTGGGAACAAAGCAAAGTGATGTTGCACAAACAGTCAAAAAATATACAAGAAATTCAGGGGGAAAAGGTTTACAAAGCATTTGAGGGTCTGTTCTGTAGCAGAAAAGAACCTTCTCTCTGTCACACTACTATGTCCATAGTCATTTTCATGTGGTTAAGTCTTTACTATGCAATTCTTTTAAACAGGAGGACTCTTCTACCGCTCACTGTCACCAGCAACAGTAAAAGCGCATTACAACTAGCAACAGGAGATCTATCCTAAAACCTAATCCAGATTCCTGCATATGCAGAATACGCTCACAGTACTGCCCACTTCATTTGTTTCAATATTACATCATACAGTTAAATATTATGTGGGATTAACTGATTCAGAACCTGAATGACTATTTATTTTATTTACATTTCGCCTTTCTCCTAGGACAAGACTATTAACTCTTAAAACTTGACCTGTGGTTTAAGCTTTAAGGATATGTACATAGTTAAGTGCTTCTCCGCATGTGGCATTCATACCACTTGAAATGCTGTGAAGTATCAAGAGTCAACAGATATAGTTGCCCAAACACTGAAAATTGAATGATGACTTAAAGCTCAAAGGTACACTCAAAATAAAACCTTGTCACTTGTTGTTTGGAATTTAATTTAAAACACAACCCAAGTCTACCCAGAATTAAGCTTTAATTAGTTCTAAGATAAGTGAATGTAGGTTTGGATCCAAAGGCTGAAACTTTATGTCCATTTATTTAGAAGCAAGCTTTACTAATCTACAAAGGCCTACACTTTCTACAAACAACCATGTTGTACATACAGTCCAATCTTTTGGTTTATGCACAGCCAACAGAGAAGTTATAACTCACAGATGTAAACTGTTTCCTTTCAGGATATATTGACATTAAAGGTTGCCCCACTTTATTCTGGTGCCATTTCAGCTCTCTGTGCCTATAAACACATTTATCTTTGATAAGGTGTCCCCTTCATAAATGTCTTTCCCCCCCACTGTATCCACATGCCGTAGGTTTTGTTGGTTGAGGAAATCTATTCAGCATTGTCCAGGCTGATATTGATGGTTTTCGTTATGACCTGAACCAAGAAAAAACTTGACTGGTAGTATGCACAATCATAAACATTTGTTTCACACCAAATTCCGTGCAAAATACAACAAAAAGAAATTTTCCCCAAACAGTCAAAGTTTGACCATCAGTCCTGCTGTCATCTAAGTCTAAATTTGAAACTTGGTCAAAATCAGTTCATAAATGTACATTCTAGAGAAAATATACTGAAACTCAAAGTGTGTTCACATGGTACCTGAAGCAGTTGATGGTTCAGGTCCAAAACCTTGCTACGGTCCTTGTTTGGGCCCCATTAGATAGATGCTAGGTTTAGTGACTGTTATCAAGCATGTGGATTTGTGCAGCATGACAGACAGATTAAAAACTTCATATTGCAGTATATACAAGCAAGGTGTTCCCTTGGAATGCCCACACTACTGAATTAAACTTGTTGGAGCTTCAGTACAATTACCAAAAAAAGAGGGCCCTTTTGGCATGAATGTGTGAGCTACTCTCAAGAGTGACAGAAAGAAATTAAATAAATGAATAAACTAGAAATAAAATACAAAGCACAACAGACAGCAGCACAGAAATCCTGTTATCAGTCTTGCCACTTCAGTCAGAGTAACAATCTGATGCCATGTATTATTACTCAATCTAGTAACACACAGACAATGTTGAATTCTAACAAAAACTATAACCAACTGCAACCCATTGCAGTAAGGTACACAGCAGCATACCTATAAAACTGAGTGTGCATGGAGAGGGAAATCCTCAGAGCTACAGAGAAAGACAGTCTTTCAAACAGCAGCAAGTTCTGAGAGAATGAGAAATCCAGTCCTTTGTATGTTAACCACAAAGCATCTTCAAATCGTCCATTTACATTTCTATTCACAGGTAAAAGTGAAAAGCAGCACATAGTTTAAAAAAAGCCTGCTTATTCCTATCTATCTGGAAGTTAGAAGCACCAGGAGAAAGCATGGCCAGCACAGTAGGGCCACAAAACATCCACAATCCACCCCTTTGCTTATAATAAAAAGCATAAAATAATAATGGTCCACAAAGCCACACAAAAGCACTCCTTTGAAGTCATTTTTTTTTATGTTCCACCAGTATCTCACACTAGGCAATAAAAGAAATCAAACTGAAAATTAAAATCATGATTGCAAAACAATTGGGGGGGGTCCACTCACTGCAGGCAGAAACCTATTCAAGTACACACTGCCCAGAGAAGTTTATTCTCTCTAGGACCATTTCTGCACTACACTGTTATAGTGCTATTATTCCACTTTCAACATCCTGTGGAATTCTGGGGTTTGTAGTTGACTGAGGCCAAAGAGCTTCCCTGGCTGCGAATTCTAAAGGCCTCTGCCTAAGCTGCAAACCCCAGGATTCCATAGGATGTTGAAAGTAGAATAACAACACTATAACAGTGTCATGCAGAAATGGTCTAGGAAAGGAATCCACACAAACCAAATTCAGACACCCTACCACCCGATTCGCATGCACACATGCAAACATATATTCAGCTCCCCTATACACAGATCCACAACTTCTCACACATAAACAAATCCTGCCCACCAATTTCAATTTGTACTGACTTCGCCTAACTATGTTAACTCAACTGGGGATGCTCCTTATTGCTTCTCCAGTGTTTTTGGGGTTTTTTTAAGATCTTCCAGGATTGACTATGAACAGGTTGAGTGGCTAACCCCTTTACAAAAAAATATTACGAGTCTTATACAGCTGCAGGAGACTCCAATATATCCATTAATGGAAATCAAGGAAGGTAATTCTGCCCCAACAGTCTTTCATTCTTCCTCTGATTTTTGAATTTTGTTGGAAGGCTGGAAGAATTTTCTGAGGAGGCCCACTGATTGGGCATGCTCAGTAGTCACTCAGTGGCTGGTTTAGTACTTGGCTCCTAAGCAATGAGGAGCCTGGTTCAATTGCACTGTTTGGATCACTGTAATCCAGACTTGGATGTACAAACAAGATTACTGGCCAATCTCATAACTGTCACCTTCCTTTGTTTTAATCTCTTGGTAACGATTTTGGATCAGAGAAGGACAGTGGAACAGCAGGACAGATTCAGGCACAGTGCATAAGGAGACTACAATAATTGAATCAGGATTTCCAAAAAAAATTGTAACACAGCAATTGCAACAAGAAATTTGCCCCGGTCTCAGGAAACAGATTAACATTACGGTCTGTGACCATAATAATCTGACTTCCAATAAATTTTCAGTGTAGGTAAGCTAACTGACTATTCATTGAAACACAGTAAATTAGACAGTCTCCAAGTAATTGGCAGAACACACCAAGGAGTCTTCCCCAACAACCAGACAGCAAGTCACTGTAGCTATAGTTTTATCAAGACTGGAACTAACCATTCCAAAAAGAAAAGGAGCTAGAAAGCCTCCAACCAGAGTTAAGAGTAGCAATTCTTCCCAGCTTATAAACTATGCTATAGGATCTCCTCTGGTCATGGGCTACCTTTTGCCATACTGGTCTGGAATTCCATTCAGCCTGATATATCCATACGCTGGTACTAAGAATATACTCACAAGTAAATTCCAAAGGAAAATAATGACAAATAATCATTTTAAGATTAACAAAATTTCCTAAATTACTTCAGTGGTCACAGATCTGCTCTTCAGAGAATTACTAAATCCATAATACACACTGTAATTATATCTTTACTAGGCCAACCAAAAGGCACAAAATCATTTTGTTACATTAGAAGGACATTGGCTTCTTTGTCAAGCAAAGATGGTAAAAGTGTCAGAGAGGAAGAAAAATATTGTTGGTTTCACAGGCCTGCATCTTGTTTGTCTGAGATGTTACAGAGAGAAAGTCTTACTCCGAAAATATTAAATGAGACAGTGTACTGTTTATCCTTTTTATGTCTTCATTAATCACTGTATTTCACAGTCTGTATTCAAACTACCTGTCTTCAGAATGAACAAGTGATAGTTTAATGGAAATAAATTCTTCCTATCAATCAGCAAACTATTCTGTCAACATGCATAAGGAGAAGTCATCCAACTACCCAACTCAACAACAGCTTAAGTACCAACCCTTACACACAGTATAACAAACAATACAAGGCACTCAAGTCTTTCTAAAAATGATCAAAACTTCAAATGTACAGTTCAACATCAAAATGATTAAATGAAGCTGACTTTAAAATGACAACTCCGCTATAAACACCAACTAAATACATCTCTAAACCTCCCAACATATATGTCACAAATAGATGAAAAAGCTATCTTAATGCTATTTAGTTGATTCATTTCATAGTATATCGTAGAAAGCAACTGAAGATACAGCGCGCATCAGGGACCATCAATACTCCCAAGTGCCAGCAACATCTAAGATGAACAAGGATGTGTCCACTAAAACACGAAGGGGAGAAAATCCCCTATGTTATATATCTTCCACATGGAGATTTTTCTTCTTACAATTCTAAGAAATGTCCTCTTTACCAACTGCAGAAAAACTACAACAAGATTGGTAAATGGAAGAACTAGTACTTCCAAACTGCTAGAGGCATTTAAAGAAACTGCACACAGGTTGATAGGAGTTCCCCCATTAATATCCAGAACTGCAAACCAACCAAAATGAAAATGTCAAATATTATGTATTTATAAAATTATTCATAAGTTTCCTTTCTGCTACTGGGGGGGCCCTATAGCAACAAATAATTTAACATTTTAAAACAGAGGGGAAGCGATCACATGGCCCTCCAGATGCTGTTGGATTGCACACCCACTGGCAACTCACCAGTGGATCTGCAGGACTTGCAGTCTCACAACATCTGGCATAACACCTGATTCCCATTCTAGCCTTAAAATACTACCATAACAAACAAAAAAAGCAAAGAAAACAGAAAGCTACCTTCGAAAAGGATCGATTAAGGGGGGGGAATTCAATACTATATCAAAATAAATTACATTTAAAATATTTCAAATGCTGAGCAGAGGATAAGATTTCTAGCAGCCTGGCTAAAACTAGACAAAGAGATGACCAATCATCTTCCTAAGGTGATGTGAGGGAGGCAGAAAACATCATTAACATCCAGTAAACACAATTGTTGAAAACTCAATAGATTCTTTGACCAGCAGAGTCCCACAATTAGGATGCTGAGACAGAAAAAAAATCTTCTCACATGTGCTCACCAACATAGAATTTCTTGATTGTGGAAGATACATAAGGCCTCTGAGGCAGAGCATAAACTACAAGCAGCTTTGTATGGGTTACCTTTCAGATATCCTGGCTGTGGAGCTCTTTGAAGGTAAGAATCAGCACCCTGAACTGGACTTGGAGAAAGACTGGAAGGCATGGTAGTTGCCGTAAGACTGGTGTAATATGGCCCACGAAATGCACAACAGAAAGTAATCTGACCACTACATATTACGCTAACTGAAGTTTCTGAACACTCTTCAAGAAGAGCCAATAGCAGAAGCTTAATCAGGTGGTTAAGACAACAGATTACTGTGGCCAGATCCACCATCTGCGGGGAAAGTGTGCAAGCAAAGCATCTGATGCATTAGCCAAAGCTAGGCAAAGATTCTCCTGGCAACAAACAGCAGCCACTTGAGTTGCCAGAAGAAATATCAGGTGTAAGAATCTATCATCACCACCCTCACAGAAAATATGAACCTTTTAAGGAATGGCAATCCCATCCAAACAGGACACATTCACAACCACAGGTTAGTTGTCTAATGAGCAACAAACAGTATTTGAACTAAGGATCAGCTTCTCGGCCCACATCCAGTTACTCAGGGCAGACTACTGTTCAACACTTGAACAGACTTCCTTGATATAGTAGGAAAAGGGGACAGAATTAGATAGAATGTTCTAGATAAAGTACAGTAATGAGATGCAAGCCCCAGACTCCAGACTCACCCTCAAGCAGCTTCATGTGGGTGATAAAAAGCATAGGATTCTCAAGAAACCAAATGACAAGGACACTAAAGCACAGTTCCCTAGCACCATGTTCTTGGAGAGCTTAGCCAGGTAAGACTGATGTAACATCAGATTTTTTGTCACACACAACATATACTACTGAGCATTTTCAAGTGCAATGGAGCACTTGTTTCCTTGTTTTCTGCCCACAGCTACCATCATATTTCACTATTCTGTTCAAAAGATGGGGATAGATCAAAATTCTAAAAAGATTATATGCTGGCCAGAAAAGAACAAGCTCAGTTTCTCCTTTTGTAGTCAGTGTCCTTTTCCTGCTCATACTGCTATCAAGAAATTTTTATTTGAAAACAGCAACAAGAGTTAGGAGATAACTATAGTAGACCCTCCATTATATGTGTTTCCAGGACTCCCCCACCCTGTGAATAGCAAAAAACATGAATGATCATGTCCCATATTATTAAATGGCAGTGACATATGCACAGACCCTTTAGCATGTCTGCATTCATCTAGCTGCCATTTTATATATAGGATGCAATACTCTGCGGTGGGATATATGGAGTGCCCACTGTATTAATGAATTCATCTAAGAACAGAGACTTCTTTCCTCTCTTCTTCTGAGCCACTAGACAACATTTATCTCTTCAGATTTGTTCAGCTGTGCCCAGTCCAATGAATTCAGAAAAACAGGGAAATCCAATAATTCTGTCATGAAAATGTTGCCCCACTATTGAAATATGATATGGTACAGATGTCCAGGGCCCGTCTGAAAATACTATCTTTAAAGAAATGTGATGAGGTAAGCTAACATGATGTTATATGAAAAAACAGTGCTACCAGGTACCAAAGTGGCCAAATCCCAGAACAGGAATATATTCTCAACTGCCTGTTTCTGGATGTTCACCATCCACCAAGACAGTTTCTCTTCCAAAACTGAGCCTAAAACCTATTTGGAACAGATCCAAATAATTTAATTTACCTCAGTCACCACCGCTCATTCTAGGACTAGATGCCTGCTAGTACCCTATGTTGGAAGTTGTACTTTTCCCCAAGGTTGCATGGTGGCTATAAGGGAATGAAGACTTAGGCTCTTGCCACAGGATGACACTCTTGCACATCATCCCATAGCAATCCTAGCACCATCTCTGCCAGGACTTGAGTGTGTCCCCAGTGCTCCTCTCTGCACCCGACTGGCTGCCTGTGGAAAGGAACATGAGGGACATGCCCCTCCCTTCTGCGCTGCAGCAGGCCTTCTTCCATGCTGCAATAGGGAAAGAAGCATGTGATTGCACTTCCGGCCCGGCTGTGATGGAAGGCTTGCACAAATGGGGATCACTGAGGGAGCTTTTCCATTAATAATATACTCCACAAGAAGGGCAGGATTGCAACATCAAGCAGAAGTGTTGGCGCAGTCCCTCTCCTCTTGTGTCCACATGCTAGGAGGACGCCATCCTGTGGAAAGGGCCAAAGCTGTCATTGTTGGCAAAGGATCAGTGCCAGTTCCAATCAACCTATTTCTCCAATACCTGGGCTCGTTGCAGCCAAGCTGTTTTGGCAAAATTGTTTGGTACAAGGATCTGCAAATCCAGAGTGGCCAAGAACCCTCATAATTCTGATGTCTAGAATATAGTAACTCCTTAAATACTAATAGCAAGACGCTGTGCTTATGAAAGGTGGCAGCAAGAAACAACTTCACTGCCGTGCAACAGACCTTAAAGTCAGCTCAATCCCATGTTCAACTAGATTCATCTTGAGTCTTCTTCCATCAGCACTTTAGCTGTCTACCTCTAAACCCCCTCACTGCCCTAAGAACGTCAGCATTCCAGCACAACTACTGATATACTTCAAATACTTACTTCAAATACTGTCTCCTTCCAAACATACAGAACCACAGATTTTTTCTAAGTCCTTGCCAATTCTGTAGGGAAAAACCACATAACTTCCTATCTGTACTTCATACCTCATGCAAGCTTTTTTTTGGTTCTGGCTTTGTCCTGAGCATCCCCTAGTAAGAGCAGATATCCTATTTCTCCTCTAACAATTTCTACAAGCAGATTACTTCCATCTAGCTTGCTGTTATCCAGGGAAACAGAATCTAGGCAAAGACTACAATAAGAGGAGAAACAAAGAAATGGTACATTTGGTGAGTCAGGTAGGAAGGATATTTTCGCCAAAGGAAGTACAATGTGAGCTCTGCCATAACTAGACAACTATTTATTACCTTTCCTCCTCTGTCACCCAAGCTAATTAGAAGAGGTAGGGAATCTCCATCATCTAAAGCAGACACCTGGTTACTTGACTCTTCTTTACCACAGACATACTTGTCCCAACATCGTGCAACATATAAAATTAGATTCTTCTTCAACCTGACAAACTTATTCTCATTCTTTATCACACAAGTCATGATGGAGGCTTACAAACTTCCCACAACCACACAGTTAAAAAGAGAAAGCCCACCTGTATATTCTAATATCTTAAACGGCCTTTAGAACCTCCTGAATTTAGCAGACCCTCCTACCACGTTATGAATGTTCATTTTAATGCAACCTAGCAACCAACCAATTTTGTGTCAGAAGAAACTTTAATAAGGCAGAACAGATGCTTGGGAGAAAATCCTTCAGTTATAACACGTCTCTCTGGAGAAAACTGGTTTTTCCTTAATCACAACCAAATGCCATGCCCTCTACAACAGAAGGAAAAGTGAAACTAACCAATCTAAGGTTAGTGCGGAATCAAAATGAACAGAAAAAGAATAAACTCATACTCACATGTTGTGTTCAACATACTGAGTGCTAAGATGAAACATTTTAATCTCTTTAACCGTCTCCAACCATTTTTCCACCTTTCATTCATACATACATACATACATAGGGATACACACACACACACACATATATATATATAAAGAAAAGCCGGCAACAACAGAAACGGCCGGTGGAGGGGTAAGGAAAAAACAAGAGACGTATCTTTAAATCATACTAAGTATCTTGCCAGTTCACAGATCCTGAAGTCGTTGCGTATCATGGCAAAACTTAAGAGGCCACCCTCTGAACTTTCCCTCCCTAGGGTGGATGCCTCCGTTCCACCAGTAGGGGTCCCTCCTTGGCCAGTTTTGGAGTATATTTTTGCTGCACTTGAAACTTTTCTGGAGAAATACCGCGATCGCTCTGGATATGTGACTCCTCCTTACTAACATTTTAAGGAAAGGGGGAGATCCAAGAGGAGTCCGGGTTCCCCACACGAAACCTCGCCAAGTCTCGATTGCACGATGAGAAACCAGCCCAAATTCAAACCACGCTCCGGACTGTAATCCCCCCCCGCCCCCGCTTGCCTCTTCCTTCCCGTCAGAAGCGAAAAGTACCGCGATGCAGATTTCGGAGGGGCCCCCGAAGCCTCCTTCTCGTCGCCTCCGCGCTCTCCGAAGCGAAACGCTCTCGGAGGGGGGGCGGCGGCGGCGGGCGCGACTCTTGCACGGCGAGCAGAAAAAAGGTATATCCGCGTTGAGAGCAAGAGAGAGAAACCGGGTGTCTTGACGAAGGAAGTTGCATAATGAAAGAAAGGCTCTCGTTTGTTAACGGTGTCCCGTTTTTCTTAACGGAGCCCGCGACGGAAACAGGGAAGGGGAGGTTGGCCGAGGCGAACGCAATCCTCCCTTCTCGCCCTGAAAAGAGGCGGTTTCCTTTTCCAAGGAAGGAAACCGTTCTAGATCCCCCCCCCCGCTTTAGCAATTTTAATCGGTGCCTCTCCCGGCTCCAGAATCCTCCCTGGCGCGGAGAAATCCCACGGGAGGAGAGGCGCCTTTCTCCCTCTTCCTCGTCTCCTTCGGGCCGCGCGCGCTCCTGGGAGGGCCCCCCTCGGAGACGCCTCGGTTTTCGCAAACTTTTCCTGTCATGCTGTGTGCGTGCGTGAGGATGGGAGAAGGCTGGAGGGGCCGCCGCCTCTCCCCCACCCCTCGCGAGCGCCTTTCTGTTATTTTCTACCCTCTCTCACACACACAGGCCAGGCCTTGGCTTACATGCGCGCCCGGCTCTCCTTCGCGAGCAGCCTTAGGCGAGCGCCTTCCCGCCTCGCCCGCCCGCCCGCCCGGGCCCCCCGCGCGAGCTTGGAACAAGTGTGTCAATGCACAGCTCCCGCTTGCACGAGCCCCAGGAAGCGCAGGACCTATAAGCCAAGGCGGGCAGCAAAGTTGCCGGCTGTCGCGGGCACCCACTCACGGTTAGCAGGCGGAATTCACACGACCCATCGCCGTCCTGGCTGTAAACACCCTTTCCGCGCGCACGCACGCACGCGCGGACGCAGACACACACATACACGCACACACACACACGCGCGGGGAAAGGGGAAAAAAAAGAATTCCCCGTCTCTCACGGGGGAGGGGGAGCCGCTGCGAGGGTTTCCTATGCGCTTTCTTTTCTCCCCCCCCCCGAAGACCGCTGCGATCCGCACCCACACATGTTTATTATACTTGGGGTGGGGGTAGAATAAGTAACACGCCGGGGAACCCAGAGCTCTCCCCTCTCCCCGCACCCCCTCCCTCTCCAAACTGCTCGGGAGCGTCTCTCCGCGCGTGTGGTGTGTGTGCGTGCGTGTGCAAAGTTTGCCCAAAATGGCGGAATTGGGGAGCTCCGTATTATATTTCTATATATCGGCGCGCACGGAGAGAGAGAGAGAGAGAGAGAGAAAAGGACGGGCAGACGCAGCGCCACGCGCGCACGCACGCTCGCCACAAAGTCCGGGTGCCGCCAAAGGGGAGACGGGGACCGGGCTGGGGACAGAGAGGGAGAGCGAGCGACAAATAAATAAATAAATAAATCCCTTCCAAGCTCGCTACTGCGCGCTTGATCCGAACAGGCCTTCCTCCCTTCCCCCCCTCCCAGGAGAGGAGACACAAACACACGCCGCACATGCAACCGGTACATCCCGCCGCCAGCCCATCGGGGTGGGGGAAAGTCCTCCCTCCCTCCCTCCCTCCCCTCCCCGCGCGCGCGCCTCCAACCTTTATTTCTTCCTTTCCGTCAACAAAACCCAGGACGGAGCGGCGGCGGTGATCCCCCCCACCGCCACCGCCACCGCCCGCCCCTCTCGGCCGGCGCCCCAAATCTTTGCTGCTGCTGCAGCGGCGGCGCCCCCTTGGAGACACCCGTCTCTTCCCCGCCCCTCCGCCCTCCCCCCCCACACGCTTCCTCGGAAGTGTCAAGGAAAAAAAAAGGAAACCCCGCGGCCAGCTCCCCAGCAGCGGCGGCGGCGGCGGCGGCGGGGCAGGACGCCGCAAACCCCTCGCCGAGCCGCGGCTGAGGGCGACCTGCCCTCTCCGCTTCCCGGCCACTTCTGCCTCCCTTCCCCCCCCCGTACCCGTCATGTCTGAGACTGAGGAGAGAGAAGGGAAAAAAAGGACGAGCCGCCCGTCTCCCTCCCTCTCTCCCTCCCCTTCCTCCCTCTCTTTTGTTCCTCTTTCACGCACTTCGGATTTTAGGAAAGCCGCCCCCCCCGGCCCACCCACTCCTCGGCCGCTCCAACTCCTCCGGCCACTTTCCCTCCACGAAGCGCCGCCTCCTCCGCCAGGTGTTGTGGCGGAATTCGGGGCCCCTCCGCCTTTTCTTTCGACCCCCCTCCTTTTCTTCCTCTCCCTCTCGAACGAGGTGCGCTCGCCTCCCTTTATCTCGCGCCCTCCAACTTTCACCCTCAGCCCGGGGGGACCGTTCCAGGCCCCCCTCCGCCGCGTGCATTGCGGTCCGCGGGCTCGCAGAGCGGGTCGGCCCCCTCCGCCGCCGCCGCCGCTTCCTTACCCCCCCAAGTCCTCTCTTTTTCCTCAAGCTCTCTTATGGTTTTCCCCTCCGTCTCTCGAGTAGTCCTGGCAAATATGGTCCAGGGCTGCGGGCACAAGTGAGCATGCGCCCGTAAGAGTCAGGGCTGGGGAAAGGGAAACTACTGCCGCCGCCGCCGCCGCCGCCGCCGGTGGCAGATCTTCGCCTCTGTGGCCTCTGCCTGTGGGGAAAGCGGCAAAGGCACCGCGGGGGTCTTCCGCCTTTCCTTGGGCCCCTCCCGGCCCCGCCGCCGCCGCCGCCGCCGCCGGGCACCCCGCCCCGAACCCAGCGCGCCGCCGCCGCCGTGGCAGCATCTTCAGGGTGCATCAGCATCTCCGCCAACATCAGGGCAACGCTGAAGGAATAATAAAAGGAAACAAGGGCCGTTTCCGCGCGAGACTGTTATAGCGCTATGATTCCGCTTTCAACATCCTATGGAATCCTGGCCTTTGCAGTTTCGGGAGGGGCCAGGCAGCCACTCCCAAAACTGCAAACCCCAGGATTCCATAGGGATGTTGAAAGTGGAATCACAGCGCTATAACAGTCTCGTGCGGAAATGGCCAAGGACCAAAATGGTGACAGGCCTGGAAAACATGCCCTATGAGGATAGACTTAGAGAGCTGGGTATGTTTAGTCTGCAGAAGAGGAGGTTAAGAGGGGACATGATAGACATGTTTAAATATTTGAAGGGATGCCACCTAGAGGAAGGAAAGGGCTTGTTTTCTGCTGCTCCAGAGACCAGGACAAGGAGCAATGGATTCAAGCTGCAGGAAAGGAGATTCCACCTGAACCTCAGGAAGAACTTCCTGACAGTCAGGGCTGTCCGGCAGTGGAATCTGCTGCCTCGGAGTGTAGTGGAGTCTCCTTCCTTGGAGGTTTTTAAGCAGAGGCTTGATGGCCATCTGTCAGGAGGGCTTTGAGGGTGTTCCTGCATGGCAGGGGGTTGGACTGGATGGCCCGTGTGGTCTTTTCCAACTCTACATTTCTATGATTCTAAGGACCAGTCTTGAAGTCTCTCCCTGTTTTCAGTTTTTCCCCCCCTTCTACTTCTTTTATACTATTGTTATCAGCGATAATCCTGTCCGGAGGTAGAAAAACGAAAATATAACACCAGAATCCGACTGGTATCAAAAGAGGGTGAGAAAAGTATAGATTGGGAGGGTGGGTGGTTTAGGTTTGGGGTCTGGTGGTTTATTTGTTTAGTTTTTGTTTCCTGCTGTTAGTTCTTTTCAGATAAGAGATGGGTCCCTAAAACACAATTTGGAAACTTAGGCCATTCCCGCACCACACTCTTGTAGTGCGATGATTCCACTTTCAACCTCCTATGGAATCTTGGGGTTTGCAGTTCCAGGAGGGGCCGGATTCCATAGGAGGTTGAAAGTGGAATCATCGCACTACAAGAGTGTCATGCGGAAATGGCCTTTAGCTGGTGTTAAATGCAGCCACCCTGTGCCAGGGGCCCCAGGATTCCATAGGAGGTTGAAAGTGTTGCTTCTTTTCAGATAAGAGATGGGTCCCTAAAACACAATTTGGAAACTTAGGCCATTCCCGCACGACACTCTTGTAGCGCGATGATTCAACTTTCAACCTCCTACGGAATCCTGGGGTTTGCAGTTCCGGGAGTGTTAAATGCAGCCACCCTGTGCCAGGAGATGCCAGGCGAGCTTTTGGCCTTACACCAGCTGTAAGGGCTGCAGTGCCTTTTTCAAACCCAATTCAAACCCCATCCTTTAAGAGGATATATTGGAGTGATGAAAGTGTAGCCCACCTGATGGTGTTGGGTTCCAGTTTCTATCAGTCCCAGCCATGAGACCCAAGTATAAGGGATCGTGGGAATTTCAGTCCAACAACATCTGCAGGGCCGCACAGTTCCCACCCCTGGCTAGTGCAAAAGTACCCTTCTCTCCTTTTGCATACTCTGAAGTTATCAGTTCAAATCTTACATGCTTACCTTTAAGAATGGTGAACACAAAAGGCAGGCCTTACTTGGTGGTGGCATCACAGATTTGCCAGCCAGAGCCCGTAAAGGTGCATTTAGTCTCAGGAGCAGGAGCCCAAAGATTTTCTAGGCCTGCATTGCGAGAGAAAACTCAAGTGTGTGATTGGTGTAATAACTGCATTTGAATTCTGTTAATAGTATCGTGATTGTGTATAATTGATGTTTTAGAAATTTTGTAAGCCACTTTGAGCGGTTATCCTGTATAACACCTATAAGTAGCTCACGAGCACTCCCTAATAAATAAGACATTATAACAAAACATGGCCTAAATACTCTAAAGGCACCAGATCCTGTCTGATCTTGGGAACTGAATAAGGTTAGTTCTGGTTAGTACTTGGATGAGAGACCACCAACAAATACCAGGTGCTGTAGACTGTATTTCAAAGGAAGGAACCGACAAAACCACCTCTAAGTGTTCCTTGCCAAAGAAAATTCTATGAAATTAACGGGATCACCATAAATTGATATGCAGCTTGCAAGCACATACACACACATAACAGAACATGATGAATTAAATGTATTTTATTAATGAAATAGGATTTTAACACAACATTAAAAGCATTTTTTTTTACATTTCTCTTCATCTATTATGTTAAAATAAAATCTATTTGGTTAGAAGGTGCACTCATTTTTAAATGTCTTTCTTCTACATTCTACCATACATTAACACAAGTCACAAATAAACAAGCTAAACAGAATTCTTACCATCAGCCATTAAAAAAAACAAACTACATTCAACTCACTTTTAACCCACCTCCAAGTATCTTTTAATTTTCTATAATAAAAGCATAGTTGCTCTCCAGGGGCATATTTTCTGTGCAAGTACTAAACGCCAGTACACAACAATTTTTGTATCTTTCTCCTCAATCTGTGGTCAGTACAAACTCACCCCCCCAATGGTTTCCATTTTAAATAATGAATGTGTCTTGTGAAGGTCCACCAACATGATCATGAAACAGCATACTTTTTAAAAAGTCTACCACACATCATATCGACTAGATACATGTTAAGTAATTTCCATGACAAATTAAGAACATTAAAATCTACAGAAAACAGTAACTTGTGCCTTCATACTCCCATAAACCAGCATTCATATGGCAGTGAAAATAACTGGTTTTACAGGTATTGGTGTATTCTACACATTGTAGCTTCTATAGCAGGCTTGGGGAACATTTGGTCCTGCAGATCTTTTAGACTACTATTCCCACAATTCCTCTTATTGCCCACATTGGCTGGGGCTTCTGGGAAATGGAGTCTAGAATATCTGGAATTAGTCAATTCTGCTGGAGCACTTTAAGGCTGTAGGACCTCTGCTGCAGAAGCCTGGTTTTATAGAATTTTTGAAAGACATGATATGCTCTCACATCAGCTCAATTAATGATGTACATTTATACTGTAAAGATGAAGAACTGGAAATAAAGAAAAGTGTTTCATGAAATCCATCTGAGGCTTGATTGAATAACTGTGTTCAGTTCGTAGATTACATCAATTCTTGATTATGAGAGTGCATATTTTGTGTGTATGTCCCTGCAAGTCATGTTATGGTAATCCCATTGATTTCATAAGGTTTTCTTAGGCAAGTAATACTCAATTTTAGGGAAGAAATGCTTAGAACTGGTTTTCCCAGTTCCTTCTTCTGAAACATAGCCTACACCACCTAGTATTTATTGGCAGTCTCCCATCCAAGTACTATCCCGGAGTGACCCTCCTTACCTTCCAAGATCAGACAGAATCTGGTGCCTTTAGGGTATTCAGGCAGGTCTTATGTGTTTTGTGTTTTGCTGCATGAACCTCCCACTGCTAATGTAGTAGTTATTGCTATTGTTAAACATTGAGCTGAAGTTAATGGTCATGTAAAACACATCTTAAAGGATTTAAATGGTGTTATTATCAACAAAATTACTAGGACATAGTGTGTTTATAGGTTGAGTGCCTGAAGATGCAGAAGCAGATAGAATTACACAAGGAATCCGAAAGGATTAAGAGCCTGAACAATGAATCAGACTTTCCAGTTTGAATTGCCTTAAGTAGTTTTCAAACATGTAGCAATGTTAGTCTCTAGCAGCATAAAAAGGAAGAAGGGATGAGGAGAGGAAAAAATGAAATGCGGTAACACCTTTAAGACTAACTTGTTTGTAGCTTAGTATGAGCTTTTGGGTGTACTGTATAAACCCACTTTTTCCGATGCAGTACTGAGTGGTATTCAGGCCTCACAAATAAAGCATATTTATACAACATGGCAGCAGGATAAAATGGAATATGATCCAGAAAGATGCAATTCAAGTACCTTGTCCTAAATTTGCAAGGCCTAGGCAAGGTGATGCAGATCCTTCTGATCTTTACAGTGGTTAGTATTGGTGGGAGAAAGCAATTAATCTGCTTATCAGAAGTCAATTTCACTGGGTTCAAAACTCTCTCTGAGAAGATTCCTATTATTATATGTGCAGGAATGAGGACTCTTGTATTAATATATGTACTGTGGCAGGAAGCCATTGTCTTTGTTCATAGCTCTGGTACCGGATTGGAATTTTGTGAATATAATTCAGTTCAGCTGTTTCTCTTTCTAGTCTTCCTTTGTAATTTCCTTGTTCAAAGATCACGACCTGTAAATCTCTTACTGTATATTAGGGATGGGACAAATCCAGAATTTTCCGAATCCCTGGAAGGTTCTGGGAATCCACGAATCTCGAATCTTTCGAATCCTTTTTTAAAAAGGAGTTTAAAAAGCAAGGGAAAGAAGGATAATCTTGGGCAAGATTAGCCTTAGCAAAAGCCTAGCAAAGGCAAACCTCCCTCTGAAGAAATCTGGCCAAGACAAGACAATTGTTGTAGTTTTGCCTCAGGATCTCCCTAGATTGAAAATGACATGAAGGCCTTTTCTACACAGGCAGGAAAATGTGGATTAATCCCACATTTCTGTGCCTGTGTAAACAGGGCCACATACCAGAGTACAGAGATAATCCCGATCAAAACTGGCTTTTCTTTGCATAGCTGCTTCTGGCATCCTAGGGTTTGTAGTTTGATGCACCAGCACACTTTGGCAGAGAAGACTGTGACACCTTATGAAACTCCAAACCCCAGAATTGTGTCTGAAAGAGCTTTGCAAGGGAGCTATGCAAAGGAATGTTTCAACTCTCCTTGAAATCTCAAGCCTGTAGCTTCCAGTCAAGTACGGAACTTAAATATGAAACATTCAGTTTAAATATCTTAAAATACAAGCCCAGATGTAATTTCTGAAATTGTTAGCAAAGTCCATTATTACTCCAAGGGAAAACCTCACCTACTTGCTATCTTCCCTTGTATGTATGGTCTCCCAGGTTTTCAGGCATCCAGGTCTCCCAGGTTTTCAGGCGTCCTGGTCTCCCTGGTTTTCAGGTGTCCTGGTCTCCAACAATCTGTTTAGTTGGTGGATTTGAAAGATTTGGTCTGCCTATTTTGGTACAGGGATTTGGATTCGGGAATCTCAAATCCTTACCCAGGATTCGAGGATTTGGTTGGCCCATCCCTACTGTATATCCAGGAAGGTTTAAATGTTCTGCAACTGGTTTTGGGGCATTACCATTTCTAATGTCAAATTTATCTCCACTAATCTTCATATCTTCATATCTAATCTTCATATGAAGAGACTGTTCTGTTTGTTCAGTGTAAAATCTAGAGCGGCATTTCTGGCACAGGATGACACATACCACATTGAACAAAGAACAAGTAAATGCACCTCCTATGTGGTAGACAATTTTAATTCCTCTAATATTGCTCCCAGAGTAGATGCGGGGACAGAGTTGGCCTGTGGGTTTGTGGCAGAATCATGTCCTTCTATGGTCATCCATGTTATGTGCCATGTTATAAGTGAGTAGTTGTTTAAAATTTGGAGGATGTCTGTAGACCAATAAAGGCCTGCCTCTCAGAGTCTGTGAGAGGGCAGTGTTAGGCAAGTTATGCCAGATTATGCCATATGCTTTCACACATGAACACTAACCAACTATTGAAGAGATATGAAAGACATGTATTTAGAGTGCAGGACATGATTTACAGCTTTCTGGAACCCATTATAATGTATCCCATTCCCACGACTGTATAAGTATGCTTTATAACATGAGGCTTTAATAGCACTCTGTATTGTATTTGAAGAAGTGGATTTATGTCCATTAAACCTCATGCTAAAAGAAAAACTAGTGAGTCTTAAAGGTGCTGCTACATATTTTATCCACTCCCTTTCCCCTCCCCCTCCCTCCCTCCTTTTTATTGCAGAAAATTTTAAATACTTCACCACACTACAAATCCTAGGGTTGTGTAGGACAGTGCCATGTAGTTAAAGTGGTGTTGTCGTACTCCAGCCTCTCAAATATTGGCATTTAATGTGCATATTATGAAAATTATCACTATGCATAGTATTAATCTGCATTTTATTATGCAATTCTACATATTAATTGTTGCATGTTTTATAGCACTATGTTTTAGCATTAGTACTATTTTTATAGTACAAACTTGATCAGAATGGTTCAGGAAGCCACTTTCCAGATATTGGCCACTTCCGCAGTTTAGGGAGGGGCATTTAGAATTCTCAGTCAGAGAGCGCTTTGGCCTCAGTCAACTACAAGCCCCAAAATTCCACAGGATGTTGAAAGTGGATAAGAGCACTATAACAGTGTAGTACAGAAATGGCCTTGGTGTTTTGCCTGGAACATGGAATAAGAAGTGGTTTCTGTGGAATTTTCCTGGCTTGTTGCATCAGTCCCGTCTAGTCTCATGTACCTAGTAGACTTGTTGGGCGTGGCCTACACACCCCAATGTTTTTGGCACCCATCTCTCTCAAAAATGACCTGTTCAGCTCAGTCTTTTATCCATAGTTAGTGAGAGAAGCGCCCTTCATAAAAGGGAACCTGATTTTTTTCTGAACATCTAATAGAAATACATGATATTGCAACATAAACCAGTCATGAGAAACAAGAGATTCCATGGAATTATTAATTGTTGTATTACATATCTTTTTTCATTGCACCCCTCCTTCTTCACTCTAATGGCTCCATTGTTTTTTTTCTCCTATCTTTGCATGTAAATCTGCAAAACAGACTTCAGTTAGACGTACTTTGAAACTCTAGGCTTTTCTTTCTTGGAAATTAGTAACATTGATTCAGGAAACTTGAGGTGATGGGTGCTAGCTAATCCTATAAATCTGTTGTCACTGTCAGTGCTAGGTGTGAGACTTCATTCAAAGGCTAAACATGGTCAAAGGCAGGGCAGGTTTGTTTTTCACAAAGCAATTGCACAAAAGACTGGCAGTACATTTTGTTCTATAACTTTGCTATAGGGACTAGAAACTTGTTCTTTTTTTAACAAAAAAAATATGGGTCATATGGTCCAAAGAGGCACCTAGAATCAGATTAAAACTGGCCAACTGGTTGGAGTGGCAACCCTAAGTTAAAGTGGTGTCAAACTGCAATAACTAGGTAGTGTTAATACAGAGGCAACCTTTAAAACTGTGGGCACAATCTAAAAGTAATTAGACTGAAGTAATTATCTAAACAATGAGATTAAAACTACCTGAACAGAAAAACTGGGCCTTCCCCACTGGTTTCTACTATCCTCAATCACATCATCACCACCTTCCATGTTTGGTATGGAAGGTTTGGATTTCTTTCACCTTGGCTTCCTGTGCCATTTAGAATCCCAGTTATGTGGAAACAACACAGAAGGAGCAAGCTCCCCTGCTTAACTCCCAAACTGCAAAATGGAATTAAGAATACTGCCCTACTTTACAGAGCAGTTAAGTATTTTGTCTGCCAAAATGGATAGTGCTCTAGAAGTCTAAGGAAAGATGTAACATTTCTAATTGCAGTCACTAGTGCTTTATCAAAGCCAAGTGAAAAAAAGCTCCACAACTTGTCTTACTCACCTGCATCTGTGTAAATCAAAAACTGGAGCTGCTGTCAGTGTTGTAACTTGCCTAATGCTTTAGGTAAGCTTTCTGCCATTTCAAAAACATATTCTAAACTGACATAATAGTGGCATACATGTATTTTTAAGAATATACAGTCAAGATTTGCTTTACAAAGAAAATTTCACAGACACTTTAAAAGCATTTGCAATTTGTTCTGGAAACGAGGAAGAGAAAGGAAGAGGAATTTTGGCAATGGCATTGATGCTAGCCAATCAGCATCTTGATTTCTATCCAACATGCTAAGAACTTGCAGAACATTGTAACTGAGGGTGACTATGATATGCTTTCTTGGAAGTGAGGATCTTTTGTAGCTGCTGATTCCATGTTTAAAATTTTACTGACTGACCCAGCAATGCAGGGACTCTAGACTGCTAGCAAGAAATAGTGGGCAGGTGACAAAGCCTAACTCCTTTCCTTATACTAATTCTCCTTTCTAAATGTATCCACAGAGATATTTCTCCCATTTGTGGATCTGAATCCAAAAGTAAGCTGGTACTGGTGGACAAAATGAATCAAGAAACATTTGCAAGGAAAAATACAAAAGCTAAGCATTCTATCAAACACCTTACTGATGCTTCTATGATGCCATCTGTTATACCACCTCAGAAAATGTGGGTTTGGAGAAAGACTTTCACCAAGGTAATTTGTCAGTCTGCCTTCGCAGTGAAAACAGACGTCATGGGTATGAAGATCAGGGGACACTGAAACAACTGTAGGGGCAAATATCAGTAGTGGTAGATAAGGTTAGAAAAGTTATTTTTGCAGACCAGAGCTTCCATAGCTCTAATGGCTTTTTGGACCTAGTTATAAAACGGTAACTTTTGTGAGCTTTGTAGAAGCATCTCCTGATTTCATCAGCAAATTCCTGATAAGCTTTTGAACTGTGGGCTTCCTAGGTACAAAATCTGTGAGCCAAGATGCTTCCTTGCCTTCCACAGTCAGCTTCAGTCACTGGCAGTTTCAGTTGGTGATAACCAGGCTGAAAATAGGCAAAGCCTTCCCTCTTGCCTACAGGACATACAAAGTGTTCACAGTTAGGCTAGTGATATTGAAATGGGACTGAATTCCATCCTGACCACTGCCTTTACTCGCCAAGCTTCATTGTGACCAAGTTTAAGAGCCCTTCCTCTAATCAAAACAACCCCCACACGTTCTTGAAACACAGATTATATTTTATTTGAAGAGTTTTAAAATATCATAATTCTGATAAGTGTATTTTTTCTCAAAAGTATGGTTACATCAATGAGATACATTCTGCTTTCAGTATAATGAATGACTAATACTTGATAGAGTGGGAGTCATGAATAGTGACAAAAAATGAAACAAGAAATGGAACAAAAAAAGATGGAAACATGTAATTAGAAGGGTATTGTGACATTAAAAAGAAATACCCTCTATTACAAATTCTTCATGAACAGATCTTTCAGAAGGAAACTGCATCATGATTATTAAAATTTATTCTTGTTCTTTGGGGCATGTTTCATATTTTTGTTCTTCCTCACCAAGTATTCCACCAACTCTACAGTAATAAAATTACAGGAAAACATAGATAAGTAGATAAATCACAGAGATAGGTAAAAAGGAAATTAGAAATAATTTTACTGCGTACTTTGAATAGTTTGCGTAAAAACACACTGTGATGACTGTTGACTATTTCTGATATATACTTAAACTTATTTTTATTTTAATTAATTTTTGTGCTATTAATAATCCAGTAAAAGGAAAATATTCCATACACTGCATTTGCTGTTGTTACAGCACAATAAAGGGGGAAGGTTCAGCTACACCTACAAAACATCTTTTTAGAATTAGGAGTCCTAGATGCATTAGATGGAAAAGTGGCAAACTTGAAAGATTTGATGGTAGATCCTATATGACAGATAAAGAGATTACTGTACAGCAGGCTGTGGGTGTCAGAACTGTGGACCATTGCAATTTTCAACAAGTGTCTAGCTGTTGGATTTCAGAAATAGCCAGAGAGAGGTACTGGGTCATCTGCGATAGACTCACAGACTAGATACAGGGCTGATTCTACAGAATGAGGTAGCTGCCTTGGGCAACAGATGTACATGGATGAGGAGGAGTAACATACTGTTGGAGAGCAGAGCTATATGTGCTGCTCATCATGCCCTGTCCTGGGCAGAGTTAGCCTCCTGACTTCCAGTGTGTTGTGAAGGTCAGTTTCCCATTGTTGAAGTAAGATTCAGTTGTTAGTCCAGTCAGGTTCTCTGTGTGACAATTTTGTCTTCTACATCAGGCAGACAAAATATCTTGTTCCAACCTCTGAGAAAGGCATAACTTCTTCTGCTTCAGGAATTAAACTCATGCATTCCTAAGTTTCAGTTCCATGTCTCCATGATCAAAAATGTCAAAATGCATAATTGCTGTGCATCTTGAAGCTCTTGAAAAATAGATCAATCCTATTGATTCAATGCCAGAAAATAAGGGTTTAGACTAGCAGTGTTAACAACAGTTTAACAGCTTAACAGAGTTAACACTGCAACTTGTGATACCACTGAAGCATCACAAATGAAAGGTCCTTCTTTGGCCAAATTAGGGCCCTTTACTGAAGCTGAGACATGCTTGTCCCCAGTTTGAAGTCAAATTAAAATGGCAATGTCACATATGATACCTCATTTGCTACTCTCTTATCCAACAGATCCCTGTGTCATGGCTAAGAACCTTCTATAACATCTACCCAAAAGTAATTCTATTTAGTAGAGAACTTCATTTTTAATGTTAATTGCAAGTTTTCCAGTTATAGCTTTAGCCCATTTTATTTGATCCTATTAACTGGAAGTGGGGAATTAAGACCATTTCTACACTACGCTGTTCTACTTTTAACATCCTGTGGAATTCTGAGATTTAAAGTTTACAGAGGGGCATTTAGAATTCTCATCCAGAGAGCTCTTTGGCCTCAGTAACAAATATATGGAGGACTGTAGTTGTCAGGCCCTATTATCAAAGCTTCTATGAGTTTAAAATTAGCAGTTCCTTTTTGCAAGTTCACATCCAAGACATGCATGATCAAGCAAGTGTGACTGAGATGGCAAAGTTTATTAATGGGGAATAACATGCAGGCTAGGAGATACAGTGGAAGTTTGCTTTTGCCTAGGTCTACAGGGAACGGAGAGATTCTACCTCTTCTCCTCCCTTCTCCTCCCCTCTCCTCTCTTCATTTCTGACTTAACAGAATCCAAACTGCATATGGGTCATTTCCGCCCTACGCTATTATAGTGCTATTATTCCACTTTCAACATCCTGTGGAATTCTGGGGTCTGTAGTTTACTGAGGCTAAAGAGCTCTCTGGCTGAGAATTCTAAATGCCCCTCCCTAAACTGCAAACCCCAGGATTCCAGAGGATGTTGAAAGTGGAATAATAGCACCATAACAGTGTTGTGCGGAAATGGCCAATGTTGTCACTGGGTTTTTCATCAAAGTGAGTGGGAAAAAGATAGCAATTCCAGAGAAAAAGAATAGCTTGGAGAAACACTAATAGAGGGCCATATGTCAGTACAGCAGTGTGTATTGCTCGTACTATACCAGAAACATTTACTACCACCAAACATATTGATACATATTTACACAAAACTGTAGTGTTGGCCTAAGACTGGACAAAGAAGGTGGTGAGGCACAGCACTGCTAGGGGAAACAGGCTGCTGAAGCTCTACTTATTTAGAGCACACACATTTATATAATTCTTCATCATTTGGAGAAATATTTCATAATTTTACTACAATTAACAGGGACAGATGGAACCCACATGCTACCATGATATAACTCAGTCCCAGAGCTGTAATGCTGACATGTATTTATAGGACAGCCATTATAATTCCCAGAATTCCACAAAGGGAGTGATTCCTGATTTTAAAAAAAAAGGTTTCAACAAAGAAGCACCCCGAAGGTCTTTTTACATGTTTTGAAAGCATGTGCAGTTATCAGCTAAGCCATTCTGTCACTTGAGTTCATTATATTCCTTTCTTTCACAAGTAAAAATGTCTTCTGTATTACTTTTCCTCCGCATATGGGGAACTACACACACACACACAGTTCATGGATAACAATGTTGGATGTAGGACCTATTATATGTTTTGGGTCAACCCCTCCAAGCAATACCAACAGCATTAAAATTTACTTCTAATATGCCTTCCTACTTTGCCCTCACTTATATTAAAATGAGATTTTTAAACATGAAAGATGTCATTAAGTTCATTCTTTCTAACATAAGAAAGGCTCAAAAGCTCTTTAATTACACTGGTCTGAGAAGACCTTTTGCTTATTAACTGGTTGTTATCAAAAGTTTTTTTTTTTAAATGAGGGATACTGGATTTTCATTTTCAGTGTTTTAAATGTTTTAAATTATTTTAGGCCTTTTCCGCACCCGGCTATTAAAACGGTGCAGAGCGACCTCCAATAGTGGTCTTCTGCACCGTAGAGTGGACTGGGGCGGACTACTTTTTGTAGTTCCATACCTCAGTCCACTCCGGAGCAACCAGAACTGGTTGTGCAGCATGTTTTTTAAAAACCTCTTTTTAGAGGTTTTTAAAAAGCACAGAGCACGCGACTCTGTGTCACTCCATCGCCACGCTCCAGTGCAGATTTGCAGGCGCACGCAAGTGCGTGCCTGCAGATCTGCCGGGGGCAGGCTTTAGGCTGGCGAGCTTCTCCGGTTGGTGGAGAGCCAACCGGAAGCCGCCATTTGGGACGCCAGAGGAGTGCGGAGCGACGAACTCGCACTGCTCCTCGTCCTGATGGACTCGCCTGGACAGAGAAGAAAGCTGGTGAGTCCCGTTTTTGCCCGTTTATTTTCACACATGCGGAAAGGGCCTTAGGCTAGTGTTATTTTTAACAGGATAGCTTTTTATAGTTTTTTAAAACTTTTTTTTCTTATAATAATTGTTTTGTTGTTGCTGTTGCATTTAGTTTTAATTCGTCATATGAGCTGTCTTGGGTCCCAAATTGACAGAAAGACAGGGTGTAAAACAAATAAACTTTGTTTCCAGTTTGTTTCCAGGCACAATCTGAGGTGTTGATTTTGACCTACTAAGGCCTAAACTATTTGAGATTAAGGCAATGGTTCTTAATCTGGAATCCTCGGAAACTCACAGGGTGTCCACGTACGGTTACCATTCTTCCCAGAAAATGGAGAAAATCCCAGATTTAAAGAACTAAAAAAAATGTCCTGGCTGGTTGATGCTGCATGTTCCAGATTCCTAAAAGGTGGTAGTGATGCTGGCAGTGGCAATGGTGATAACTGGCAGGTATCTCATCCTGTGCTGGAGACTCTGGGCACTGTTGCACAGGTGTGCCAGAGAGCCCAGAAGGGGGAAAGGTTAGAGAGAAGCCTGGAAGATGAGGGAAGGTGCCCAGCCCAGGCCTTATGTGATGAGTGTGACAACACTGCTTAAGCCCAGGGCCAGGCAGCACAGCCAATCTTTGCTTCCAAGCAGCTGCAAGAGTAGAAAGGACTATTACCCTCATGTACCTTCAGCCATAAGCATGTCAAGTATGAAAACAAAGGGCACATCCTCCAGGATGGGAATGTTGCAAGTGGTAACAGGCCTGCTTTTACTTTTGGGGCTATTGGAAGCAAAGCGGCAAGGGTCTCAGTGCTCCTATGCGGGAAAGCATGAAATAAAGTCTATTTTCCTCTGAAGGAGCACTGAGAGAATAGAGAGGGTAGGTGCTTTCAAAAGAAGTACTTACCCTTTCTATTCACTTAGTGCTCCTTCAGAGGGAAACAGCATTTGTCTTACGCTTTCCCCCAAAACAGCACTGAGCGTCCTCCTTTCCAAGTACTGCTTTGGGGGAAGAAAGGGCAAAAGGAATGTGGTTTCCCCAAAGGAAAGGGCCAAATAAATTATTTTGCCCTCTACTCATAACTTTCCTTTAGGAAATTCCAGTTTATTTTACACTCCTGGCACTTTAAGTATCTCAGACAATTAACAATCCCCTTTTCCTTTGCATTGCCTGCTGGAAAAGTAAGGGATAAATGTGAACAATTGATGAGCAACTTTAAACAAATATTTGAATATTTAATTCTAAATTTAAACATTTAAATCTGAATTAAGTCTTGGGGTCCTGAGCAACAAATTATATTTACAGGGGGTCCCCAGTAAAGAAAAGGTTAAGAACCACTGGGTTAGAGTATCTAAAGGACCTCCTCCTTCCACATGAATCTGAGCATAATTTGCAATTGTCATAACTAAGGGCCTTATTTCACACCCTCCAACTGTCCTGATTTATTTTTTGTCACTCTTTTTTTTCAGCTCCCACGTTTCCCCTTGTCCTCAGCTGACTTCAGCTGCTGCAAATTGAGTTCAAAGTGCAAAAGTACCTTGCACTGAGCAGAGGAGGAACAGAGAGGAGGAATGGGCAGAATCTTGCTCTTTCTAGTTGGGTCAGGTAAAAGCAGCCTGTCCTAGTTGTATATTCGTCTTCATGAAAAACCTTTGTCCTCTGATGTTGCTTTGACCACATGTGCACAGATTTCCATCTGTGAACTGCTGGAGGGCATGCTGTTTTATGCCCTACCACCTAGGGAGGCTAGGCCAGTGAACACTTGAGACAGAGCCTATTCAGTTGCCACAAACACACCCTTTTTAAAACTCTTTCCCAAGAGAGCTTGAGATTGGCTGTTTCCTTGTGTTGTTTTAACTGAGCAGTAAAAACTGCAGTGTTACACTGGGCTTTTCATTCAGTGTAATGTTTTCTCAGCCCTTAAATGTTAATGCTACTCTCAAATTTTATTGTATGGGTTTGGCTTTTTTCTTTTTCTTTTAATTCCTGTACTCCATGTATGTTTTGTATTATTAGGGGTTTTGACTACATTTTATCAGACATCACCTTTCTGCAGACACTTTTAACAGAAATGCGTCAATTTATTTTTTTAAAATCTGTGAATATGTTCAGACTCCTTCCAAAAGGATTCATAGTTAACTGTTGACTCTTCAGTTTTCTCACCATTTCAGAAACAGTCTGTTAGTATGTGGATTATGGATTTAATGTATATACAGTAAAACCTGTTTTGGTCTATATTAATAATTTATTATGATCACAAATTCAATAGATAGCGATAACGTAGCCATTTTCATGGCAATGGTTATGAGTCAAAAGCAAACAACCACAATATGACACAGAATTACCGGTAAGTATTTGTGGTTGAGGGGAGACACTAGAGCTCCCAGGCAGAGAATTCTTAATACTACACCAAACTACTATCAAACTGCTATAACTGGGGCCTTTTCCGCACTACACTCTTATAGCACGGTGATTCCACTTTCAACATCCCATGGAATCCTGGGGTTTGCAGTTTCGAAACTGCAAACCCCAGGATTCCATAGGACATTGAAAATGGAATCATCGCGCTATAAGAGTGTAGTGCGGAAAAGGCCTGGGTTATGTGAAAGATCCTCCTGACTCGATACTAGTAATTTTACCTCATGTTTTCAAAGAGACGGCAGAACATCAAGACTCCTTCTTTCCACCACATCAGAGGCCTCCTACAAGCACTGGGAAAACACTGGGAATAGTAATCCTTCATTTTGCTGACTATAATCTTACAGTGGACCTCCCACTCTCACTAACTGGTGGGAGAAGTCAATGCATCTGGCTGATCACTGTCGTGAAATTGTAATGTACCAGATGAAACTTTGAAATGCTGCATGAAGTGAGTTCTTATATTCTTTGAAGGAATACTAATTTTCATGTGCAGAGGAAAAAGGTGTAGGGGAGAAACTCCAGAGCAACTATGCTTTAAAATACCTCTGTCTATCCAGACATTTGATATTACAATCAATCATGGCTGTTGCTTTACTTTACTCAAAAACATAAAAATTGCAAAGTTTGCAGTTATATGCAGCCAACTGATGGATTTTATTTGACAAAAGCTTTTGTGGACTCCAGCACTCTTCATTAGATACATGGAGTGTTACCAAGAGTGTGAATCATGTAACTCTCCAGATGTTCTGGGACAGCAAGTCCCAGAAGACCTAGCCAGCGACGTCAGCAGTGAAGCATGACTGGAGTTGTAGTCCCAAACATCAGAGGGCCTCATGATTCCCAGCCCCGTAGACTTGTAGACCAAGGATGAAGGGAATGAAGGGGAATCAAAATGCTACAGTGACAAACACCAGTGGTCATTTAACAGTTACTGGGAGAAGACTAGGACATCCTCACACAGAAAAGCAGATTCACACACATACAGCAATAGAAAGCCTTCTTTCAATCAAAGTATAAGCGATGGAGTTTAACCTCTGGATGAACTCCTCTGGGTGAGGGATGGGGATCAAAAGGACAAGAAGGAATAGAAATGCAAACATTATAGGCAGTGAAAATAGCAGCCATTAGAGTTGTGTGGCAACACAGATTTACTTGGAAACTTAATTTTAAAGCTGCATTTAAGCAAATTTAATAAACCAGCTATTAAACAAATTACTAAACAATTCACCACAACCACTGATCAGCCCCACCTAGGTGTAACACCCACTGAATCCAGGGGGATTTCTTCAGAATAGAGATGTATAGCATTGTGCTCTAATATTTCTTTAAACAAGAAAGACAAATGTTTTAGTACTCTGCCATCCTTTACCAGGATATACTTGCACATTTTAAGAGTTTATTGTAATTGTCTGCCACAGCTACAAAAAACAGAGCTTGCCAAAAATAGAAATAAAATTCTATCTGTGAACAGTTGCAACAATTCTTGAGCAGCTCAACTTGCAGAAGTTTTCCTAATATATTGGTTGAAAGATGGTCCTGCAAATCTTGAAGTCTTTTGGATATGAAGCTCTTTTCTAGATTAGAGAGAAAGTGATAACTTAGATGTTGGTAATCCCCTAAATGTAAGTAAAATGTGTTTACTTCTTAACCCTCATTTTAAATATCTTCAATGTCTTCATTAAATGTCTTCAACAAGACCCAATGGGTGATACTGGTTTGAGCCTGGACTGTGATTCTGGAGCCTAGGATTGGAATTCCTGCTCGGCCATGGAAACTCAGTGTGTGACCTTGGGGAAGTCACACTGTTTCAGCCTCAGAAGAAGACAGTGGCGGAGCTTGGAGTGTGTGGAGGGGGGGCGGGAAGAGGGGGGTTATGGCACAAGGAGCGGAGCCACTGTGCATGGGGGCATGGTTATGAGCCGGGACGCCCCAAAAACATTGCCACCCAGGGCCATTCACCCTCCCCACCCCCACATCCCTATGTTACTGGAGGAAGGAAAAGGCAATCCCTCTCTGAACAAATCTTGCCAAGAAAACCCTGGGATAGGTTCACCTTAGGATCATCAGAAGTTGGAAACGACTTAAAGTTGCACAATAATGATGTATTCAACAACAACAAAAAAATCATTATATTTATCCTAATAGGTTCCAAAGACACTAATAACATGAGAATTACTAGGGTATATCCCATTGTATGTGTAATATATAAACAGTGGGTAGAATGTTGATGTTGTTTGATGATGCCTTTCGTTTATAATTCATTTCAAGATGCTCCAGAGAATTTTCTCTTTTCTTTTCCTATATATTAAAACAGTGCTTCATTTCCATAAAATTGTTAATGCTTTAATTACCTTTTTATTTTTTTCCTTTTTTGTTCTTTTTGGCTAAAATGATGGTGCTTATTCCATTGGCAATGGAACTGGGATTGTATATACTGGGGAAGTGCCAAAATGAGGGTGTTGCCCCCAATAAGAATTCTGCCCCCCCTTCAATTTTCCTTCTGTCCTCAAATTTGTGGCATTCTGTAGATAGCAAGGCATTAATAATTGTTCACATCTAGAACTCATGTTTTCTGTGTTCATATTCCATTGGGAACTTTGGCGTCCTCTTCGGATGCCTACATTTCAAATTCCTGAAATGCTATGAATTTGGAAATGAAGGAAAATTTTATTTTGGAGCAGAATTCATTTGGAGAGGGCAATGGTCTCCTCCCCACTGGTAGCTATGCCCGTGCATGAACTGTGTTTTCTTGAAGAGAGACTTGCAACTGAATGGTTTGAATCAAGATGGAGGAAACAGTACGTGTGTGTAACACTTGTGAACTTATAGTGACCTCTTCATTCCATAGGGTTTTCTTAGGTGAGGAATATTCAAACATGGTTTTGCCAGTTCCTTCCTTTGAAATATAGCCTTAAGCGCCTAGTATTCGTTGGTGAACTCCCATACAAATAATAACCATGGTTGAACTTGCTTGGCTTCCAAGAGCAGAGGGGATCTGGTGCCTTTCAGGTATTTAGGCCTTCTGGAGAAAACAGTAGTAGTCCTGAAAGAAATCAGAACATCCTATCAAAGTATGGTAAAATCATAGTAATTAGCCTGAAGAAATACTTTAAGTGACTATAAGAAAGAATATGGGTGGATGTCAGGCTTATTTTTTAAGGCTATTGACCTTCTCTTTAAAATGCTGCTGAACTTAAAATATGAGTGTTCTTTTCATTGCTATGTTTTTCCTTGATGCCCACTTATATTTTTAACCTCTGTATTTACTTACTGAACTCTCATTTTTTCCTTTGTATCACATTAGGGTTGATGTAAAATTGGTTGTACAGAGATGGTGTGAAAATTAATATAAATGTTATTTCAGGTTAATTTGAACTATTGTAATTGGTTCTTTTAATTTTTTTGCTGTTAAATTTTATTCATTTGAACAAGAATTGTACATTATACACATTAAGCTATATTAAAAACTGGGAACTGATCTGGCTGGTAGGTCTATGAGGGCAAGGTGCTCCTTAAGTATGGTATTAGTCAAGAAAACCCTAGACCATGGGAATATAACTGTGGTCCCCTAGATGTTTTTGGATTGCAGCTACTGTGACTATGCTGATTGGGCCAATGGAGTTGTAGACCAAAACCATTTGGAAGCAACCATTTTCCATCCTGTCTAGAACGCATGACCTACTGACTGTCTAGAGCAGGAGCTGGAGACCTTATTGTGGAGTGGATTACCACACCATCAACTGTCTGTGGGCCAAATGATGCCAGGAGACCTATACTCATGACAGCATGGGCAGGCATAAAGTATAGTGGATCTGTTTCTCATTCAGCCTAAAAAGACAATGCAGGGCAATATGGGAAACAATGCTGGTTTAAGACAATGGTCCTCTGGGTTCAGATCTTTACTTGAGCCATGAAACTCTGTGGGTGACTTAGAATGAGTTGCTGTCTCTCAGTCTAACATATACTATAGGGTTGTTGTTAGCAAAGTAGAAAAGTGAAGATCATACACCATAATGAGTTCTTTAGTAAAGAGTTGGCATACATATATAATAAACATTCTCATAACTGGAGAAATGACAAAATGACAGTTGTGCCAGAAATGACAGTTGTGACAGAATGAGTTCATGTCTGATTACTAATTTTTCTGTGCCATGTTAAGATGTGATAAATATGGCAGAGTCTTTGAGAAAAAATCAGCATTGGCTGTAGACAGTCAAAACCTGCTTTCCTGTGACTATTATGAAAAGATGCAATACCTTATTTGCTTTGGGGTTTGAGCTTTCTACTCTTTGTTGAGCAGTTACAGTTCTCCCTCCACATTCACAGGTTTGACCTTCACGAATTTGATTATTTGCTTGCCTCCGCCACCCGATTCTCCTCCTCCCATTCCCTTGTATTCCTCACCTGAGGCTTGCCAGACTTGCATTTAAAATGGATGTTTTTTCTTTTGTGTAAGCAAAGTCCCTCCTCCCACTGCTAGAGGCATGTCCTCTCTGCTACATGGATGCACATTCTGCTGTGTAATGCCTGCTGATTGGTCAGGTGCTCTTTTTACTCCTACCCTTCCACTCTGAGAGGAATCTCCTTTTTCAAGATGGTGACCAGAAGTAGCTAGAATGTTAGAACTCAGTGCTCTGCTCTTCTCTGTCTGAAGGGAAAGTACCAGTAAGTCCTTTATCTTGCCTTTTTTCTCCTTGCCAAGAGGAGAATTTGGGGGGGGAAGCTCTGCAATGGAATGGGAGAGGGACTGTGGGGGGTAGATATTTGTGATTTTTCCACTTTCACAAGTGTTCTGTGCCCTAAACCCTCGCGAATGTGGAGGGGCCCCCATGCTCTAACATGCTAAAACAACAACAACAAAGAAGAGTGAGTTCTTTCTTTCTCCTCTACTTGTAAATGGGAATTCTTTCCACTGATGGGAATAAAATGAGAGCTTCTGAACAATTAAAAAGAAGCACTCCTTTACAGAGGATATCATTAAACTGTGGAATTCATGGCCAAAATATGTGATAATGGATGCCATCTTGGGGAGCTTTAAAGAGGATAAGTAAATTCATGGAGAATGCAGCCATCAGTCATTACTAGACATGATGGAAATATATTCCTTACAATAACAGGAATGACCAGAGTATAGCATTTGCTGGGGAACTTGAAACAAAGGGTGCTATTGCACTTCTGTTCCGCTAGTTAGCTCCTCACAGATACTTAGATGGCCACTATGTTAGCAAATGGACTAGACAGGCCCTACATCTAATCCACCATAGCTTTTGTTTTGTCCTGTTTGAAACTGCTAAGTGCTGGTAGCCCCCACACCGCTGGGCAGTGAACTGCTTTGAAGTTTGAATTTTAAAAGATGGTCCAGAGTGCTGAACCTATTTTGCAGATAGAGTTCTGCACCTCAGATAGCCATTTTAAACTGAGGACTGAAAACTGGAGCAGACTCCACTTCACTGATGTGGAAGCCAGCATGTGTCACAGGGTGTTGCAAAATCCACCTCTTATCCTGACATCATTTTGATCCACTTGCTTCTTACTACTCTAAATCTCAGAGGATTTCAAAATGTATTTATTGCTCTGAAGGAAATATTTGCCACAGAAGATGAAGGATAAAATCAGGCAGATGATCTTTAGTTTGTTTCCTTCTATGTATGCACTTACGGAACATTTCAGTTCCTGTAGTCTTTCTACCATAGCAGAGTTTGAGAAGCTAGTCACTAAGGCAGGAACTGGAAACCTTTTGTCCACCAGATGTTTTGGCCTGCAAATTTCAGCTGACCCACAGAGCATGGTCAGCAGTAAATTGCTGTGGGAGTTACAGGTCGTAACATTTGGAAGACTAAAAGCTCCCCACCCCTGCACTAAGGGTTTTTTTTATATATATATATCAGCTTGAGAGTTACCTGTGCTTTGACCTAGGATAAACAATGGGTTATGCTCATTTGTTAATGAGGAGGAACCAGCGTGTTAGCAAGGCACTTTGGGAATAGATAAATTGAAATTTAACTGTATTTTTGCTGATTATGATTTTTAGCTGAAAAATCTGCTTTGCTCAAAATGCAACATTTAGAAACACTTCTATATTCCTGTACTTTCTACAATTTGTTTTCACTTATTATTAATGGTTTATTAATTTAGATCCAAACTTTTACTTTAGAAGTAGAAGAACAAATGTTGTTGTTGTTGTTGTTGTTGTATGCCTTCAAGACATTTCAGACTTATGGTGACCCTAAGGCAAAGCTATCATGGGGTTTTCTTGGCAAGATTTGTTCAGAAGGGTTTTTGCCTTTTCTTTTGCCTTTCTCTGAGGTTGAAAGAGTGTGACTTGCCCAAGGTTATCCAGGTGATTTCCGTGGTTGAGCAGGAATTTGAATTCTGGTCTCCAGAGTCATAGAGCAACACTCAACCCACTACATCACACTGGCTCTCACTAATATTTTACAATGTATTTTTGAAATCTGACCTGGCTGCAGTCCTGTGCACATTTTGCTTGGAGTAAGCCCCATGGAATACTGCGTAGATACTTATATCTGAGTAGTCATGCATATGATTGATCTATTGGGAAGTATAGTAGGTCTCCCCTCTCCATGAAGAAAATATTCCTGGACTTATCGTGAGTGGCAAGAATGTGGATCATAGCAAACACTTTTTTTTTTCAATGAGATGAATGAGGACACGAGTATGCAGCTTGGAGATTTTGAAACTTGACAGAATTTTAGAATCAAGATTCTAAAACGTAAAAACATAAACCCTCAGATCCAATGCAGCCAGCTCAGCTCTCCACTCAGCTAGCCCCACATACTTGTGGGGAAAGGAAGGCATGCACGGACTCAAACGCCAACCCCTTCCCCCACAGAGGCAGACTCTACATGACTCACTTTCAGGCCCACCAAAGAAGACCTAGGACCAACCCAGTCTCATTTTCCTAGCCAAGTGTTCATGTGGCCTCCTGAGATGAGGGAAAGTCAGGTGGAAGAGAAGGCGGGGGGAAGGAAGTGGTCTGAAGTAGTTGCCCACCTACTGTCTCCTCACCAGTCTGTTGGGCTGCAAGAGGCCATAACCTGACTGTAGGCTGAGGTTCAGTGCCATGAAGAAACCTCCTCAGCCACCACCCTTCTTTCAATTGCTGGCTCAACCTTGGCCAGCTTTCAGCTCTGCCCGGGCTGCTGACACTAGACTGAAAGAGATCTGCTACTGCACTGGTGCAAAGACAACACAGGAGGAGGATGGATCCATGCCTCTTTCTTGTCGTTACCAGCACTAAGTGAAGCTTCACCTCAGGAATTCATCTTGCAGGGTTGCCAAGTAAGTGTGTTTAGGGTCAGATTGCAATTTTTTCCCCAGGAGTTGTGAGCAGTAACAACAACAGCAGCAGCAATACTGTTTATTTATAATGCCCTTTACACCAAAGGGTGGAACAACGACATATACAATCAGGGACAAAGACACTAAAATGAAAAACCATAAGAATACATGGCATGAAATCCGTAACACTGTACCAGTCACTACCCATCTCAGCACCTTAAACACATTGAATCAATGGTTTGTATCTGTTTACACCAAGAATGCACACGTTAAGTTTATGGGAGTTTATTTTTATTAATTCAACAAAGATGCAACACCACATTAATAACCAAAAACCATTTTTGCAATTTTCAATGTGTTCTTTCAGAAACAAATCCTTACTTTTTTCTTCTGTGCTTCATAGCACGCGCCCCTTCTGCCTGCCCTTCCACAGATCCATTAGCCTTTCCTTTTTGCTTCCTCTTCATTCCAGAGCAGTGTTTTTATCCAGAGGTAAATCACATTCACCTCAGTGGGAACACTGCCTTGCAAGTGTATTAGGATTGTCTTGCAATTTAATTTAAAATGTTTTCATAGCAGATCTAAGCAGCATTCAGGAAAAGGTCCCATTGAATTTAATGGCGGCTAACTGCTTAATACCACATTTCCCTTTATTCCTTTGATTTCTATTCAATTTCTATCCTAAGTAATATTTTCAGATCACATTTCAGCACAGGTATGTGAAATTGCATATAATGGTCACATGGATGTGGGGGATCTACTGTAAACTACAAAGATTGGCTTGTTCTAGCATATTTCTTGGGGTTTTTTGGCTGTTAAAAATTATAATCTTGTGATTCATGCCACATAAGAATAAACTGAAAAGATACTTGTAGCACCTTAAAGACTAATAAGCAGTCATGAACAAAAACCCATTTTATCAGACATATATGATAAAGTGATTGTAGTTGTTACTGTGTGCCTTAAAGTTATTTCCAACTTATGGTGACCCTAATGTAACTTATCACTTTTTTTTCTGGGGCTGAGAATGTGTGATGTGCCCAAGGTCACGCTGTGGGTTTCCATGGCTGAGAAGGGAATTGAACCCTGGTCTCCAGGTTTGTAGTCCAGTGCTCAAACCACTATACCACACTGGCTCCCAATATAGTGATTACTAGTCACAAAAGGCGAACTGGTGCCGAATATATTTGTGATGTATTTACCCTTTAAGATGCCATAGGAATGTTTGTTGTTTTTCCTGCAATAGACTAACAGGATTATCTCTCTGGACCTTTGTGATTCAGGAAGATAAGAACAATGGCCCTAAAATGCAAATCTATTATAGGCAGTTGTCATTGATAAAACAATAAATACCATCTCTCTCTCTCCCTTTGGATGTGTGTTTAGGGCTGCAATCCTATTACCACTTACCTAGGATATGGCTTAATTGAACTTTCCAAGACTGACTTTTGAGTAGACATGTATAAGATTAAATTGTTCAGCTACAATCCTAAATACACTTACCTAGGGGTGAGCCACATTGAACATGCTGCAACTTCTGAATAAATATGTCTAATTTCTGGAGCATGAATCTTATGGATACTGGCAAGCTCATATTCCTCCAAACTCTGTGCTCCATGGATGCCTTGTTAAAGTTCATTTTGGCAATTATTTCAGAGTAAGAAGTCTGTAAATTGCAGCCAAGAGCATTCATCATTGGATGATTTTGCAAGGCTAAGGCATGCTGACTTGGCACACTTGATACCCACTGGTCACTCTGAGTCCATAGAGTATATTCACAGCATGGCTGCCACAGTCAAAATAATGGCTTCCCTTGAAACTGCTGTGCAGACACTTAATGGCAGCTTGCTGTCTTGTCCTGGTATTGTTTGGTTGCCACAATGAAAATACAGAGCAAAAATGCAAATAAAGACAAATCTTTCAATAGAAGTATTTAAATGAAAAAGCTAGATTTTTATTCAACAAACAGTTTAAATTTGCAGAAACAAGATTAGAGAGGTCATACATTGGAAGTGTGCTGATATATATCCACTGCAATAGTCAGCTATAAAACCTGCACTTTGCTACCTGAGCCAAAGAACTGAAAATTGTTAGCCTTTCTAAATCCACAGAGCTGAGTGGCTCTGGTTGAAAAAAAAAAGACTCAAAGATCTTTTTCATACTGAACAGCATGTTATAAATTGAAGACATATTATAAATTTTAAAGTAGACTTACCCAACCTGCCATCCTTCAGATGTGTTGGATTGCAACTCTTATGGATATTGTAGATGTTGTGTGTTTTACTCCAACACATTTGGAGGACATCAAGTTAGAGTAGGTTGCCACTAGAGGGCACAGTGCCATTGTACCCGCAGTGCCATTGTCTCTGTTGCTGCAATCCTGGACTTTGTCCTTTGTCACCAAACTATTTACCCTCAGCCTTATTTATGCCAGAGAAATTACTCAAGCATGAGAGACTTAGGGAATGCTGCTCTACTTTCTTCTCCCGATTGTACTAGAAGATATGACAAGATCAATATGTCTGAGAAATTATGCCATCACCTATGTGCCTGTTTTGGTATTTAAGGTGGCATTTTCTGTTGTAGCTTGCAATCGTCAGCATTATAGATTGCTTTATACCTGTATCAGCACACTCCAGTGAACTCCCACTGCCCTGTCATTTTCCCAGGCATATGGCTTGATCCTAAGCAATTTCCCCAATCCTTGGGAAATAAATCTCATATAATGCAGTGGGAGTCACATATACTTGATAGCTTATGCATGTTTGTGATTTTTTTCCCTTTATGAATATTCAGTATGACACAGATTTTTATATATTTATGTGGAAGAAGACTGGAATATAAAGGATGTATAGAGCAAACTGGACAAGGCACTATTCACTCAGTTAGCAATTGCAAGAAAGGATTTTAAAAGTAGCAGGTGTGGGCCACTTATTCTGGTTTGGGACCTGTCCTAAAAACCCCTAAATGCCTCAGGACCAAGTTATTTGAAGGACTGCATTGTCCTGTATGAGCCTGCCCAGGTTTTGAGATCCTCTGGGCAGGACTGTCTCTCTCCCTCCCCCCACAACCCTCCACTCCCCCCCAACCTCATAGGTTCATATGGTGGTAACAGGGGACAGAGTCTTCTCAGTGGCTGTCCCTTGGGTTTGGAACTCATTTCCCAGAGAGGTTAGACTAGCACTCTCCTTGCTATCTTCCCAGGGCTTTGAGAACTGATTGCATAGGAGGAATGGAGGAATTTGTATAATGTTCTGAATTTTCTATTTTCTGCTTTCTCTTTAATGGTTTATGTTTTGAAACAAGTTTTAATTCTTTGATGGTTTGATTACTTTTTAAACTTTTATATGTTCAGAATTTCTATCTATGTTTGTTTTAACTGTTTTAAGCTGTTCCAAACTGGAAGAAAGGTGGGATATAAATAAGTAAATAAGTAAGTAAGTAGGTAAAGTCCTAGTAGCTCATCTCTGAGTTGGGTCCCTTGCACTTGCTATTTCATTTGGGAGAAAAAGTTGCATTATATACTTGCTGCAGAGATATTGTGAGTATGTTCTCAGTGTATGCTGTCTTAGGGAACAGAGAAGACTGTTCTCTTAGGAAACAACTTTACTTCCTTTTTGGCCAGGTACAGGAATAATATAGACCTCCACATGGTGTTGAGCTGCAGCTGCCAGCATTTTATACCATTGGCTACAGTGACTAGGTCTAATGGAAGCTGTAATTCGCTTAGAAGACCTCATAATCTCCACCCCTGCTTTGGGCCAGGGGTACTGAACTGGAGGTGCTGAGAAACCCAGGTATGAAGACAGGACCTTGACAGCCATGCCAGCAATATCCCATTCCCATGCTGACAAGTTTGCTGCCACAGAAGACAAGGGTTTTGAGCTGAGAATTCTATACTGAGAAAGAAGGAACAGAACCCTTAAGAGGCATCATTTTATTGGATACAGTGCTGATGAGAAGGAGGGGAAGCAAGTACAAATTACCGGGGCCCAGCAGTCCAGAAAAGCGGCACAGGACCCAACTATAGGGCACATCCAGGCTGATTAAAAACACCAGAAAGTCCCAAAATTCTGAGATCAGATGAGATCAAGTGTGTTCAGGGTGGTATGGCTGTAGGCAAAAAATCCCAAATGTTGTTCCCTTTCCTATTTTATTTTGAAGATTCATAAACATTTTGTTTATCACCGAATATTTTCTGTCAACTCCCAGTATGATCAGAGACTTTTTACACCAGCTCCCCAGTTTTATTTTGTTTTAAGCCACTATAAAATTGGAAAGAACAAGAACAAAATTTGGAACTCTTCAGTCTGTGTGTGCCCTTCTTTCCCTCCTTCCTTAGCAGTATTGTTATTTATCAATTGTTTTTGTAAAAATCTTTACCATTTCAAAGAGAATAATAAAGATGTACATATTGTGTGTGTGCGTGTGTACGTTCAAGCTGCCTGTTGACTTATGGTGACCCCATGAATTTCATAGAATTTTCTTAAACAAAGAATACTCAGAGGTGGTTTTACCAGTTCCTTTCTCTGAAATATAGCCTACAGTAGCTGGTATTTATTGATGATTTCCCATTTAAGTACTAACCAGGGCTGACCTTGCTTAGCTTCCAAGATCAGGATGGACCATTAGAGTATTTAGGCCCACTAAACATTTTTAGCTGGTCTATCCTCACTGCAAGAGAAAGCCGGACTGGACCCAAGTGAAAGGAAAAAAGCTATGAGGAAGCAGAGACACCGTAGCATCGGTGAGTGGGAAGAAGGGAACAAGAGAGAAGAGTGGATGGGCACCACTGGAAGAAATCATGGTGATTTCAGCATTATTGTACATATTTATATACTTATGTATTTATTCAAATATTGATAAGCCATGTTCAATGGTGTGTTACACAACAAAATTACTCCCCACTGAAAAGCATTCAAAAACAGCCAAACCAGCTAACACCATAATATGCACCACCATACAATATAGTCATAACTCAGGTATAGGTCAAAATAACAAAAATAAGAATACATGTAAGTCTTTGAGCCTCCAGCAGGCAGGACTGGTACACACTAATTAGAACTGAAGCCCACAGCTAGGCTGCTTCTGAGAATGGCCTATTGATTGTTGCTTTTCCTCTTTATATCTTTTCTGTATGATCATCCTGCAATGACAACACCATCGTGGGCTTGACATAGCTGCTGTAAGTGAGCAGGAATGTGTTCCAACTGGTGACTATTTGAATCTGAGGCCATTTCCGCATGAGGTGAGGGAATTGCTCTGTGTCGTTACTCACTGGATCTTCTGGTTCCTCGGTCTGGTCCAGGGTGAATCGGAGCAGTCTTAGATCCGCACTGCTCTGGCTTCCAAAATGGTGGCTTCTGGGTGGTTGTGGGTCCCAACCAACCGCGAAGCTTGCCACGCCTAAAGCCTGCCCTCCACAGATCGCAGGCTCGCATTAGTGCGAGCCTGCAAATCTGCACGAGGGAGCAGGTACGCAATGGCGCACTCTGGAAAAATGAGAAACCTCTTTTTTCCGGTCTTTAAAAAGCGCGCTGAAGGACCAGTTGGGGGCATTTTGGAGTGGACTGAGGTGCGGATCTCTGGTAAGTAGTCCGAACCTAGTCCACTCCGAAGTGCAGATGACCTCCGTAGAGGATACACTGCACCGTTTAATTCCCCTGTGCAGAAAAGGCCTGAGTCTTTTAATTAGTACTGGAACAGTGTCCTGCTATGTTTAAAAAAGTAGAAAAATGTCACATAAAATTAACCATGTTATAATTCTTTAATACTAATATCAAACCATTTCTAAACATCCAACCTCATTGCTCTTTTTGTTTGCCCCAATAACTTTGGCAGTGGGGTTATGAAATCTCAAAGTCTGACCTCTTTTCTCTCTTCCTCACAGTTAGAGGGAAGAATCTCAGGGCAATAGCACTACCGTGAAAAGACTATGGATATTTTTTTTCTTCATTTGTTAGACCTGGTGTTTTATACATGAATGGTATGCTTTGTCCAATTGTGGTTGATGCTTAAGGTATCACAACTGATGATATCACCAAGGGCTGCCCCTTGCATCATTCCCCTTGTAATGTTACCAGAGTTCACCCTCAGTAACATCATGCCATCCCTAGGACTCAGGGCCTGGGATAGTGTTGACCTGAAAAACCCAACTGGCACCCCCCTAGCTGCATAAACTTACATAAGAAACACAAACATTGTCTGACATCCTGTTAGTGACATATACACGCATAAGTCACACTATGGCCATTTCCGCACTGGACTGTTATAGTGCTATTATTCCACTTGCAACATCCTATGGAATCCTGGGGTTTGCAGTTTTGGGAGGGGCCACCTGGCCCGTCCCCAAAATTGCAAACCCCAGGATTCCATAGGATGTTGCAAGTGGAATAATAGAGCTATAAGAGTCCAGTGTGGAATGGGTCAAAGTTTGTGGGGCAAATTATTCACCATAGCACAACAGTTATATTCTGAGGATAGTAGTGAAAGCAGAGCTGACTATAAAACAATGTGCATTGCATTTCTGCATTCTGTGTTGCAGTTACACACTGTGGCAACACATTACACAATGGCACCAAGTAATTTATATGTGCTATGCAATGTTGACATAGCATATTACTGCATGTGGCTATTTATGCTGCATTGAGGGGACACTGGATTGCAGCCATTAGATATCAATAGTTCTATTCCCCTAAATCAGGGGTAGACAACTAGGGCCATTTCCGCACTACACTGTTATAGTACTATTATTCCACTTTCAACATCCTAGGAATTCTGGAGTTTGTAGGTTACTGTGTTAGGACCCATGTCTGGCTACCAGGAATGGTATCGTTTGGGATGGGCACCATATCTAATTGGCATCATATTTAATTGGTAATACATTTTAATTGGCTCTGATATCAAATCAAACCTGAAGGTGACCAGGAGGTCAAGCCAGAAAGAGGAAGGACTGTAAACATGAGGTCACAGGCAGGTCAGCCTAAAACATCCTCTAGGTATAACCTAGGTCATTCATCAGGTAAATTGCCGCTGTTTTAGAGAATAATAGTCTTAAGAAGAAGTCAGAATCCCTTCTGTGAATACAATGGTCAGAAGGGAGATGCCTCCCAGCAGGGCACTGATTGCTTCAATCCTGTTCCTGTATACCTGGATGTTTTCTCTATTCTCCTGTCCTACCCAGAATACAGAGCTATTATTTCTTTGTCATCTAAGCACTGAAACCATCAGCACTATCCAGAACCCATTGTCTGTGTTGCAACTCCCATCGTCCACTAGGCTGGGAGCGCAATTAACCCACACCCCTTCAGGGAAAGAAATAAACCTTTGGTTATGAGAAGTCAGATGCAGTCAGATGAAATGCTGGACCCCACCATGTCACTTTGAATCCTGATCTGTCTGCCCTTAGATAGAAGTCTAAGGCCTTTTCTGCATTTTATTTTTAAAACGGGGCGGTGCGTCCTCCAGCGAGGACGTTTGCACTTGGGGGCGAACTGAGTCTGGACTACTTTATGTATGTCTGGACTTCAGCCCGCTCCGGAATGCCCAGAACTGGTGGTTCGCCATGCTATTGAAAGACTGATTAAAAGAGGACTTTCAATAGCCCGGCGCGCCCCAGTCTATCGCTGCGCTAATGTGTAGAGCTGCAGGCTCACGCCAGCACGAGGCTGCAGATCTTCCGGGGGCGGGCTTCTGGCTGGCGAGCTTCTCCGGTTGGTGGAGAGCCTCCACCAATCGGAAGCCTCCATTTTCGTCCCCGGAGCAGTGTGTAGTGTGGGCACGTGCTGCTCCGGATCAGCGTGGATCATCGGGGGGGGAGTGTGCCAGTCCAGTGAGTAACGGACTGCCCCGTTTTCCCCCCAAAGTGCGAAAAAGCCCTAAGTCACATTTCAAGCTCTTCACTACTCTTCTGGAATGGTAACTACCTTTCCCCACCTTTGCACAGAGGTACTGGTATCACAGGGTGGCCCTTGTGGCACCTATGTTTTGGGGTAACAACTGAAGCCCTCTAAATGCCCCTCCCTAAACTGCAAACTCCAGGATTCCATAGAATGTTGAAAGTGGAATAATAGCACTATAACAGTGTAGTGCAGAAATGGGCTAGAGTGAGTCCAGGAGAGAGAGAGGGATATTCTGCCCCAGTGACCCTTCAGTGGCAGCACAGCTTACCAAAAGTGCTACAAAGCAACAACCTGTTTCCAAAAATTGGTGGGTTTTTAAAAATTTCTAAACAAAGAGTGTGGGGTCCGCAACTGTTTAGAGATGAATTGCCCCTCCAAGAGAAATGATTCACCTTTCCTTTGCAGAAAAGGCGGTATGAGGAATCGGGGTTGAGAGTGGCAAACCTCCAAGGCTGCATTATAGCTATTGTTTTGTTAATTGAATGTGGCCTGAAAGGGGCTAAGTGTTTGTGCGTCCCTTGACTCCACAACTAAGATCATGTAGAACAACCTTGGCTGCCAGATACAGCATTTCCTAGACAGGGATATGCATGGGTAGTCTCCTGGCTAGACTACTATAATGTGCTCTATATTGGGCTATCTTTGCAGATGACAGACAGACTGCAGCTAGTGCAAATAGCAGCAACTATATTGCTGACAGGAACATTTTATGAGAACCGTAAGACATTGGGTCTAAAGGAATTGCACTGGCTGTCAATAAGCGGTCTGTCCAAGTTCAAGGCAGTCATTATGACCTTCAAAGCTCTTACAGCTTGGAACCCTAGTATTTGAAGAAATGTCTCAATTTACATACGTCTGCCTATGTATTAATACGTGTTAGAGGGACATACTTTTTTGTCCTACCAGTAGGGATGACACTTCCTGTAGAGACAAGGGACAGGGCTAGGGTTGTCAGATCTTAAGGGCTGGCCCCGAATCGTCAGTTTTCATGGCTCATGTCAAGGCAGGAAAAATGGGTACAGATTCTACAATTTTGATAGACTCAACTCTGCGCAAGAGGAAAGGACTACACAAGTCTCCAGCTCACCTAGGATAGTGGTAGCTTGCTACAATTTTTAAGGCTTAATTGATTTATTGGTGAAACATGCAAAGAATCGTGTGGTGGTAGTGATGTGTCTATATATTACTAAGCAATTCCCACACAATCATTGTAGCAGTAGGACTCACGATCTACTCTACTTTGCATTCACCCTCTGGTTAGAAGCAAGTAGGCTAGGTTACACGTTTGTCATCCTGTCTCCCTGTGGAAGTGAGAAGGAATAATCCCCTCATTTCACCTTGATCTTGGAAAGACACTTTAGCTAAGATTTCTGTCCTAATTTCGAAACAGAAAGTACTTTCTCTCTCTCTCCCTCTATTTGTTTGAATTACAATTCGTGAGCATGTGTGGCTCGTACTTGATTCTTAACAACATCACCAGGAACTGTCCTCAGGTCTCAGGCTTTGGCCCACAAACCTCAGACTCTGGGAAAATCCCAAACTGGCAACCCTAGACAGGGCCCTCTCTGCTGTGGTACCTCAGTTGTGAATGTCTTCCCCTTAGAGGCTGAACTGGAAATGACACTGCTTTTATCCAGGCCCCACATAAAACTGGGCTCTTTATTAAAGTACTGGGAGCCTAGGGTTCATGACTTGTCAGGCTGCAAGGTCTTGCTTTAGTACATAAGATTTTAACTTGTCCTAAATCATTTAAATTACTTTTTTAAAAAATGTTACGTGGTTTTCTGTTGTCTCTGGCCCAACCTATAATCTTCTGATGTAGGGATGAACTAGGAAAACGACCTCTGAGTCTTCCTTGTCTAAGAAAACCCTATGAAATTCATGGGGTCGCCATAAGTCGATAGGTGACTTGAAGGCAGACACACACACATAAATAATAAATCAATCAATCATAAAAATATGTGAAATCGCAACAGGAGCAGAGAGCATTTTGCATCAACTTAAAACCATAACTAAAACAATAATATTAGGCCATTTCTTCACTATACTGTTATAGTGTTGTTATTCTACTTTCAACATCCTCTGGAATTCTGGGGTTTGTAGTTTACTGAGGCTAAAGAGGTCTCAGGCTAAGAATTCTAAAGGCCCCTCCCTAAACTGCAAACCCCAGGATTCCACAGGATGTTGAAAGTGGAATAATAGCACTATAACAGTATAGTGTGGAAATGGCCTCTCTGAGGGTACTCATGGACCCCCTAGAAGTTATTGTTAGAGGGAAAACCCTAGGGAAGTGGCTGAACAGTACTTGCTAGCTGAGTTCAGAAAGAGAAGGAAAGCTGGAGGTGGAGCGAAACAGTAGATGCCAGGGTGAGAAGTAGACCCTTTTCACCTTCAATGAGGCAGTCAGAGTTTCAGTTATGTATTTAGAAAGCAATAGACGTGCACATTCTTTGTCATGGATGTTCTGTATTGCATTTGGATCTATTCTGTATTTTTTATTTAGGGCTTTAAGATTACCATACATCCAAATGTTGCAGTACTACTGAAGAACATAGGCAGAAGTTCTACAGTCAAGTCTTGTTCTGGCAATTGATTGGATGCATGAAACTTTTGGGACTGTGCTAATTAGCTGTCAATTTTTAATATGCAGTTTGGTATATTGTAGTTAAAAATATATGTAGGAATGCAAATTGCAATTGTGTTTGCAGTTTTCAATTACAGTTGGTCCCATAGCAACCAGAAAGAGTTACAAAATTGGTGCCCAATGCAGGGGGGGATCTAAATTGAAATTACAAACATAAAATTGCTGTAATGGAATTGTGCAGAAAACTAAGGTAACACTCAGGTTTAAATTGTTAACATGGTATCTACCATGTTAGTAGAAGACTGTAAATTTAGAAGTCTGTAAATTTCTGGAGCACATAGCAGTAGTGAATGCTATGTTGGCCTAAAAACTAATCTAAAATGCTGGTGTGAATGCAATCAGAATCCATATAATAAAGAGATATTTAGGAAATGGGCAAAACCATGTGAAGTGAACTAATTATGTAGGTATTTTTGTTGGCTTTTGTTTGTTTGCTTTTCTTCTTGGTAAGCTACGTGCTGAAAAGCAAATGCCATCTCTAATGGGCCAGATTCACTCCTGGACTGACATTTTGTGGAAATGCAACAAGGAAGACGGTGATGCAATATGTCTACTTGCTTGACTGCGTGAATTACTCTTGACAGTCACTGGGTTGCATTCAACCTTTTCTCATTGAGCTTGCCCTCTAGTGGTGGCTCATTTAAGCGCAAGTAAAAATGAATTGAACTTGAAGGCTGTTTCACTATCATTGTATAAAATAATACCGTATTGTAGAAAGAAATCTCTGTTTGGATGTTTCATCTTTCTTAGAATTTCATGTGCCAGCACAGCATTTCCCAACCCAACATTTTTATGTAAGCATTTCATTTTTTGATAGATGCCTTCTGAATTAAGCTGTTCTTCAACAAACATGTTTCTTCTGAGTTCAGTGGTATAATGCAGCATATACGAACAAGTCCTAGGACATTTAAAAATACTAATGACAATGACATCAGCTACCAAACCCCTTAGACTCTCATGTTCCCACTGAGTTTAACTACAGGCCATTTCCGCACGACACTCTTATAGCGCAATGATTCCACTTTCAACCTCCTATGGAATCCTGGGGTTTGAGGTTCCAGGAGGGGCCGGCCGCCCTCTCCCAGAACTGCAAACCCCAGAATTCCATAGGAGGTTGAAAGTGGAATCATCGCACTATAAGAGTGTTGTGTGGAAATGTTCTACAGTCTCCACAACAGTTGTCAAGTAAAGTGATTATTTTCCAGCAACAATGCACTGGTATCAGCAACCACTGCTATAAACAAAAGTCTTTTCAGGTGGCTTGGTCCTGACTGGGCTGGACCCTACACTTTAATTGTCCTGATTGATAGCAACAATCCCAGTCCATACCCTCCATTGTTCCACCTTTCCTGCTGCTTTTGAAAGGTCCCAGTTTCTCCCTCTCCCCCTCCCACAGCTTCCCTATGTCCTCAGCTTACTTCCATTGCTGCAAGCTGAGTTCAAAGGGCAAACACAGTTTGCTGTCAACTCGGCGGGGATGAGAGGAAAGGAGAGGGAAAGATCTTGTCCTTCCCAATAGATTCTGGCAAAAGCAAACTGTTGTAGCCTCCTAGATTTTGTGTTCTTACTCGTTAATAACTTTTGCCACTTTGAACACACTCTGATGTTGCTTTGGCCACATATATCTCAGTTTTCTTCTGTGAAATGTTGGAGAGTATCCTAGAGCCTTTAACTTTACAAAAGGCCTGCTCCAGGTAGGAAGCCACCTGCATTTTTGGACTCTCCCTGGGTGTGTTGTTCTAGGGATTGTCATGATGAGGGCCTGCACTGAAACATTTCGGTTTGTACCACTCTCCGAATTCCTTACTTTTGACTGTGCTGTATACTTTTTTGTGTGCACGCATGCTCGCACACACACACACACAAAGGATGGGATGAATGGAATGTTGGAGACTGTCCTATAACTGTTGAGTATAGTAGGATCCAAGGAAGGTCTTTTCAGTAGAGATCTTACACAGCCATCTTCAGGAGACATTAATCACTTCTCTTACCCACTTAAGCATTAAACATTCCCCTTATCCACTCAGTCAGTCCCCCTCTGGCCTGTTTAATCAACTATGAAGGGCAAGGATCTAGTACAATGTAGTGGCTCTACCTTCTCCATATCCTCTGGCTGCACAGATTGAAAAGTATCCATTAGCACTGGATAAGCAGGGGCCAAGGTCACATCCACCAGACTGATATCAATTCTAGCATCCAATCAGAACAAATCCAAGCAATTTTATCTATGAAGTGGTGGGCAAATTTTTCACAGTGGGCTGTTGATTGGCTTAAATTCTCCTTTTAGTCAGATTGTAACTATTCCCTGACCACTTGAAACAGCTTCACTGAATGGTACTGTGATAATACAATGCTAGTGGCCAAAATGTCTTTTTTGCTACTGTTTGTCCCACCATAGTCCTTCAGGTAGCTTTGAGCCCATTTTTGGCTGGACATGCTTTACATTCTTTGCCAGTGTCACTCTAGTCTCTGTCTCACTTGTTTCATTGCTTCCAGCTGGTTTAGCTCTTCTCCATGAGCTAAAATGAGGAGCAATCATGCCCATTGCCCTGGTCATTTCTCCTGTCCAGAGATCAACCAGGGCTTCAGAAAGATAGTCTGGCAGGGCAGCAGGAAATTCTCCGAGGGCCATCAGGAATCTATCCAGATCCATAAGCCTCCTGGGGCAGACCTTCTTAATGAGCCCCACACCTCTGCAAAGGCTCTGAGTCCCAGTCCCAGCAATTCTGACCAAGAATTGATCTGACCATGACAACAGAACAGTAAAAAACACCTTGATTCCCAGATGATCATCTTCCCATCATGTATAGAAAACAAAGTCTAGAATGTGCCTAGCAGAATGAGTGGGGCCTAATACCACTTGGTACAGACCCATGGTTGTCATGGTGGACATGAAGTTCTGTGCCACTCCCTCCAGAGTAGCTTCAGCATGGATGTTGACATCCCCCTGCAACACAAGCCATGCAGACTCCAACACTACCCTAGCTAGCTCAGGAATATTGTTAAGCAGTGGGGTGGGTAGTACACTAACAGAATCCTTAATCTGTGACAGCCATCCACCTTCAAATAAATACACTCAGATTCTGCAGACTGAGGAACAGGGTGCCTGGTCAAGGGGATATCATCCCAAGAGACCACTGCAACTCCATCTTGCTGTCCCCCAGGTCTTTGCTGCTACACAGAGAATCCTGGTAGGCAAATCTAAGAGAGGTTACCTCCACTGACCCACACACATAACCTTGTCCAATCACATCTCTGTAATACATGCCTGGTCAACATGTTCATCCAGTATCAATTTCTGAACAGCAGCAGTTTTATCTAGGAACCCCTGAAATTAAGAGGCCACCACATGCTCCTGAATCTTGCCAGAAAAGGAATGTTAAAGACTGGCTGGTAATTATCTAGTGCAGCTGGATTCAGGGTGGGGTTTTTTCAGTAAAGGTCTCACATCATCCCATTTTAGACAGGATGAATCTCTTTCTTGCTGCAGTGAAGCATTCACCACTTTCCTTACCCATTCTGCCAGGTTTCCTCTTGCTGCTTTTATAAGCCAGGAAGGGCATGAGTCTAGTATTGTGTGGTGGCTCTCATCTCTCCAAATATCTTGTCCATGTCGTCAGGCTAGGTTTATGAAAACAGGGTTTCAATGTTTTGTTAAACCAGGGGTGGGCAAATGTGGCCCTAAGGGGCTTTAACACCTCTAGAAGTCTTAGATTGACCCTTTTCTTGCCAAAAATGACAGTGAACTTCTGGTCCAGGCAGAACAATGTACCTTTTCAAAAGATTGCAAGCCCTCAAAAGTACCTACCAGAAATGGGCTTCCAGCCACTTTGCTTTTATTTATTTCTTTATTTTGGCAGTCCATCTGGCTCCCAATCCTACTGCAGTTTGGTCTAAGCACTCGTGATCTACATATGATTTTTATTTGATATCTAATAAAATATCAATTTCAAGGAAAAGCTAAAAGTAGCAGTAGTTCTGCCTGCTTTGGCCTCATGGAGGGGCCATTGCTCAGAGACTGAGAGTATTATGTTTTACATGTAGTAGCAGTTCTCATTTTCAGTTGTTGTTTAACCAGGAGTTTGTGCATCAAGTTCAGAAATATTGTCTACCTGAGATCTTTCAGAGCTGCTACCTATCAACAGCATAGACACCATCAAGATAGGCAGATCAATGGTCTGCCTCAGCATAAGACTTCATTTATGGGAAATGGGGCGATTACATTGGATTTTATGATTTGCCATGGTAATCAGTATTGGCAGAGTAGTGTAACCTCTGTGAACCAATATGAAAGAATGCAGTTCAAAGAGACAGAGAAAAAAAAGATGGAAAGCACAAGTTACCTGCAATCTCTTTAATAGCGTAGAGAGCAAGATGTGTTTTAGCTGAGCAGTTTGCACATGTAATGAGCAGCTCAGGATTGTCTGGTTGGACTTCAGCAGCTTAGAGTTGGCTCACAGATGGCTTTTGCCCCAGTTCATTTTAATCCAATAATGCTATTCTGTTCTCTCTTACACTGCACATCCAGAAGTGTTTTGGAAGTGGAAAAAAAAAGGGGGGCTTCTTCCAGCTGGTATTGATGTAAGAAATGTAACTGCATCACTGCTTTTTTACTCATCATGTGTACATGGCTCTCAAGATCAAAGTTGCCGAGACTAAGGTAAAGAAAATCAAGTTGGCATTGAACTCAAGGTCATTGTGTAGCCTTACTGTACGCGACATACAGCAGGTATTCGGAAGAACTAGTGCCTTGACTCCAGTATATGGTGTTTTGTTTCATTTTGTCCCTCCTCCTTTGGCTATTGAAAAAAAAATCAAACTAAAAATGAGTGGTGCTGTTGAAAAAGCATTTAAAGTGTTGATAATAAGGGCTAGGGCAGGTGTCAGCCACAAAGAGGATTTTGTAAAATTGTAGTTAAGTCAAAAGGTATCTCAGAAATATTTTCTAATAGCCTATTTACATGAACTTCTGAAGCATCATTAGTTCATGTTTTTATTCTGCCAGAAATAGTATAAATGCCTTCAAACCTCGTGAACTGCAGTAGTTTCATTATTTAAACAGAACAGCTCAAGAGAATGAGATCTGAGAATTGTAACCTATAGACTGCAGTTTCCATGTGAGTAAGTATGTAGTTTGTAAAGGCAACTATATTTTTGAACAGCTCCAGATTCTTGAAAAACACACATTGAGATCTGGGAGCAGAGTGGGGAATGACACAGATAGGCTTACCTGGGTTTAAGTGCTTCTTGGATCAGGACCAATCCATTTGGCACTTGGCTGAAAGAGTCTTCTAGAGTTTGCTCTTTTACATCTTTCTTTCTTTCCTGTACTTTAAAACAGAGAGGAAAAAATTGTAGCCCACGGTATACTCTTCAATCATTCTGATTTTGCAGTCAATCCTGTTTTATCTAATGCTGTTTTATCTGACAATCTGTCATACCACATTTTCACCTGTTTTTAAAATGTCCAGTATCTCTCTCCCCTTCCAACTTTCCCCTTTTGTCCTCAGCTCACTTCAGTTGCTGCAGATTGTGTTCAAAGTGCAAAAGTAGTTTTCATTCAATTAACTCAGCAGAAGGGAGAAGAAAGACAGAATTTTGCTCTCCCCAGTAGGCTCAGACAAAAGGAAACTGCTACAGCCTCTCCTTGCTTGTGTGTTCTTCCTCATTTAAGGCCTTTTGCCATCTTGACGACACTCTAATGTTGCTTTCCCACACATGTTCCAGGTTTCATCTGTGCAATATTGAAGAGTATTCTTTTGGTTATCGCTGAACTGAAACTCCTAGCATTTCTCACCATTAGCTATCCTGGCCAAGACTGCTGGCAGTTGTAGGTCAGCAACAGTTGGGGAGAACCACACAAATCTCACTTCTTTAAAGCCCTGGTTCTCAAACTTTTCTCCTTCAGCAATTTGAGACTCAAGGTCATTGTATAGTATTACTGTGTGCATCAGTACATTCTGGCTTGGAGCTTCTGGAAGCTGAATTCTAAAATACATTTAAGACAAACAGATTCTCTGCAAGAAACTGTTATGTTCCTAGTATTATACCAAGTACAGCTTTATACAGTGAGATAAAGTAAGTAAAATTAGGATGAGATGGAATAGAAAGAGAGAAAGAGAGATAGTATAGCATATTGCTGGATTTGGGGCCTTGGTTCAGTTCCATACTCAGCCATGAGTCACTGCATAGGTACATGCAGACCAGTGCAATGTATGTAACTTTATACAGTGTTCAGTTACTTTACAAAGTAGTTTATGCGTGTGACCACTTGGTAAGCAAGTCCATATATGTTACCCTTCCAGATGGTGAGAAAAATATGCTTCGTTTTTAAAAATCTAGGAAAGCAAGGGACCAGTAACCCTCTCCTTACCATCTGTAAAATCAGAACAGACAATAAGCTTGCCAAGCGGCTACAGTCTACAGCTGGAAAGATGCCTGGAGTGCCTAATGGGAAAGTGAAACTATGAGAAAGTCCTTCTTGCAGGACTATCACCTGAAGAGATGACTCAAAAAAAAAAAAAGGCAAGGGGGAGGTTGAGGAAAGAAGAGGAAAACAAGCAAACAGATGTAGGCAGTTCTTAAAATTATAAAGCTCTTACAATGGCCAGGTTGAATGGAAACTATTTGAGAATAGAAGGAGTCAAATGGAACTGGTCTTTCAGATGGAATGAGCTCTGTTCCTCTATTACCCAGGCCATTTCCGCACACACTTTCTAGCGTGATGATTCCACTTTCAACCTCCTATGGAATCCTGGGTTTTGCAGTTCCGGGAGGGGCTGGCCGGCCCCTCCCGGAACTGCAAGCCCCAGGATTCCATAGGAGGTTGAAAGTGGAATCATCGCGCTAGAAGAGTGTCGTGCGGAAATGGCCCCAGAGATGTCTTAGGGCTTTATCACAGTAGGCAGGTAACTCTCACTTACAGTAGGATAATACATTGTTTCCTCTACTTTTGTGAGGGATCGGGGTGCAGAACCCTCACAAATGTGGAAAAGGTACAAATAACTCTCCCCCTCCCGTGATCTCTTTCCCATTTCTTTCCAGAATCCCTCCTCCCTTTCCATTGCTTTTTGTGCACTAGTGCTAGATGCAATGTAATAGGAGGCAGGAGCTCTGGAAGGGAGAAGGAAGGCATGCATGCACGTACACCTTCCCCCACTCCCCATTCCTTTTTCTTTTGCCTTGGTGTGAGTTCTCAGTGACAGGTCCAGAGGCAAGGGAATGGGAGGGGGAGCTCCAGAGGGGAGAAGGAAGGTGTGTGCATGCCCTCCCCACCACCATTTCCTTGCTTGCCTTGTCCAGGTGCTTGCCTTCCTTCTCCATGCCCAGCAAAACACAAGAGAATGGGAGGAGGAAAATGGAGGAGGAAGGCACATGTACACCTTGCAAATAATCAAATCTGTGAAGGTCAATCATGCAAATGTGGAGGGAGAACTGTAGCATTTTTAGCTGGGACTTACCCTACTACTGCAGTCCTTCTCTGTTGTTCTCTCAGTGGGAAAGCATTTCCCCCCCAAGAAGGTCTACTTCCTTGTTATTCAAAAGTAATTAAAATATTTGTTTTTTGTTTCCGTGAAAACTATTTAAGAATACTACAGGCTGATATGGTCAAATCAAAGTTAAAGTTAAATCATAATGTAATATTGTTCTTTTAAATATTTCTGGGGGTAACAAAGTCCCTTTATCTGGAATCTTGAGCTTATTTATTTTAATATGCACAGAAAGGTTCACATTTTAGTTAGGAATCTAACATTTACAGGAATCTTTGAGGTCATTCTTACTGATAGTTGGGGTGTTAAACTGGGGCCATTTCCGCCCTACACTGTTATAGTGCTATTATTCCACTTTCAACATCCTGTGGAATCCTGGGGTTTGCTGTTTAGAGAGGGGATTTAGAATTCTCAACCACAGCCCTCTTTGGCCTCAGTAAACTACAAACCCCAGAATTCCACAAGATGTTGAAAGTGGAATAATAGCATTATAACAGTGTACTGCGGGGCTGGCCAGCCCCTCCCTAAAATGCAAACCCCAGGATTCCATAGGATGTTGCAAATGGAATAATAGTGCTGTAACTGTCTAGTGTGGAAATGGCCTATGTCTGTGCATTAAGTTAACATGGCACTTACAGTTCTGCCCTATTTTATAAAAATTTCAGAGAGTGGCCTAGTTAGTTGAGCTTGAGGCCCTTTCCACACCCTACCCTGTCCTATCATGCTTCAGCGGCGATCCCAGTTGTCAGGGGCATGGGCCCGACTGGGCCTGTCGCTGCCCCTGAGGCCGCTGCTGAAGCGGCGGCGGACGCGGCGGCGGCCGACGGGGCCTACACGGAGACCGCCGCGGCCGACGGGGCCTGCGCGGAGGCCGCCGCGGCCAACGGGGCCTGTGCGGAGGCCACTGCGGCTGAGGGGTCTTGCCTGGAGGCCGCCGAGGCCAACGGCTCGGGCCTGGCGGCCGTGGGAGAGGCTGCCGGGCCTGGAGCCACTTACCTAGAGGCTGCAGGCTCGAGTCCCTCATCATTGGCCGGCTTGCCGGGGTGGGCGGGTCCCGGGGCTCTGCCCACCCGCGGCCCTTATCCGCGGGAGGCCTGGGAGTCTGCCTGCGGCCCTGATCCGGAGGAGGCTGATGCCTCCGCCTCGCCTCCTCCCTTCCAGCAGCGGTGGCAGGCCAAGGAGGCTGTCCGCTGGTCCCGGCGCCTGCTGGAGAGGAGGCGACGGGCAGAGAGCTCGCAGCTGTGCTGTGCCTCACAGCTGTGAGCCCTCAGCCACATGGCCACGCCTGATTGGCCGGCGCCTGGCTTGGAGGGCTATTTGAGGCAGGCGCCGGGCTGGGGAAGGCATGGAGCAACAACTGTCGGTCAATTGTGGTCCTGCTGTCCGTGCCTTGTTCCTGCCCGCGCCTGAGACCAGTCCTCCTGTTCGCCTTGGTGAAGTAACCTGCCTTATGTACTTTAACAGCCTGTGTTTATTTCTGTTAAGACTGAGTAGAAGCCCTGCCTGCATTAAGGACTATTTCTCTTAAGACTGTGTAGAAGCCTGCTTGCTTTGTACTTTTGAGTTTTGACTGCATTAAAGCCCTGCACCTCTAACCTGCTCCCCTGCCTCTGCCTGACCACCGCCTGGCACTGACACCAGCAGTGGCTCTGCTGGGAAAGGTGTGTGATGACAGCACTCTCCTCCACACAGGACCGGCTCCCTGAGGGAGGGAGGGAGAGCAGTGGAGATGCTGCTTCCTTCCACAGCACAGGCAGGTACTTTCCCAGGCCGTGCTGGGACAGGAAGCACCACCGTCACATGTCCTGCCCTTCCACAGGACAGGTAAGTGCGGGATGGTGGCGTGATCCTGGGTCATTGACAGGGAAAACTGGTCATTGATTTAATCTGCGATTACATCCCCTAGAGGTGAGAGAGGAGTGAGACTGCAATGACGTCATGCAGAAGTATTGTTGTGGTCCCACTCCTCTCTCATCCCCATGCCGGGAAGGGATGACACTGCAGAAAGGAACTTAGTTGGAATATAGTATGCCTTTTCAGTGTAAATTTAGTTTTAAGAATAGGCAATAACAAGTAAACTCACTGTTTAACTTACACTAGACCCAGAACGTTGAAAAGTTACTTTTTAAATTAAAAAATCCAGCAGCCATGGAAGCTGTGGGATTCTGGAAGTTTTAGTCCAAAAAGTACATTTTCTCAAACTTCACAAAAGCCCTAACGTAGAAGAGGAAGTGGATCTCTATGCATTTGCTCTTTTGCACAGAATGTTATATCATACCCCTTTGCAGGATCAAAGACCAGCCACTTAGAAATTACAGAAAGTTAGAACAGCAACTGTGGATGGGGTGAGGGAGACCAAGAACAAGATATAATGAGTTAATTAGCCGGTGCTTAAATTCACAGCCAAATGATAGGTCAAGTTACATACAACTTTGTGTAATGTCTGGTCTGGGCCCTTTGATCTATTCCAAGTCCAGGAGGCCTTGATAATATTTTTTAAAAGTCTGTTTTAAAGATTCTCTAGATCTATTTTGGCAAAAAGAGTAACATTTAGTTAGCTTTGATCAGGATTGGGGAAAAGCAGAAAGAATGTTGGCTTTCTTTTAAGTAACACTGTTATCAGAAAATAACACTTAATGAATATCTTTGTAAGTTTTAAACTTTTTATCAGTAGAGTTAATTTGGTTCATAGTGCATAAATTAATATCAGGATACTGTCAGCCTATGCCAATGCATAACACATATTACTAGCCTTATGTCAATCCTATATACAATTTAAATTGCAAAGATATTTTGGCCACTCTGTATTTCCCTATATTCTGCAGATATTGTTCAGAAGTGACCCTCTTTATTCTTACAGGCATGCAATAATATGAAAAAGTATTTCAGAAATGGTTTTTATAAATAAATCTCTTTCCTGTAGCCAGACTGGCTGTCTCATTTCCACCATATTTTGCAGTAAATTCACATATAATCATATTTCTGTTTCTGATCTTCCATTTCATATTAACTCCAACATTTGCCCTAAGTTTTTCCTTCATGAATTATGGCTGGTTATTTTATGTTCTCAAACCTGACCTTGTAGTAGTAGGGATGTGACAGCTGCCTTACAACTTGCATACTTGTAAATCTGTATTTATTCCGCAACAAACTACAGTCCTAAATATTGTGCTTTTCCTTATTTCTGGTTCCACCATAGCAGTTTGTTTTAGTCCCATGTCATCTATTGCCATGTGATTATTTAATACACTATTCAACTCCCTTTAGCAATGTCACTAAATATTGAAATATAATATATATAATATAATAATTTATTTCATAATTTATATGATCCTCCTGTATGATTTAATGTCTTTGCATGATTAAGAAGCCAGTGACACTTCAAAAGCCTGCATGATATATTTTATGCTTTGGAATCGGCCCAGTAACGATACTACTGCTTTGAGGATTTTGGATTTTGTCATTTATCACTATCTGAAGATGCTCATCAAAGTTCATCACTACTGAAAGTTGTAATATTTTCTTTCCAAGTGGGTTCTAGGTCATGGAACTTATGCCCTTTCCACACCATACCTCAACAGTGGGTTGTTCAGTTATAATCTCAGCATTGCCATTTCTATGATGGTTTTGGGTTAGGAACACTCTCTTCCGCACTCTTCCACCTTAAGTGGATGAGTAGTGTCATTGCCACGGGTGTTCCCTCTGCACTACAGTGTCATTGGCCCTTTCCTTTCCCACAGCTCCTGATTGGTTGGTTTTTTTTTGTTTTTGATTTTTGTTTTGGTAAGTCATACTAGCACAGCCATGATGTAACGTCATGACATGCTGGCACACTATTGGATTTTTGCACTATGACACTAAAAAATGTATTTAAAAAATTTAAAAACATTAACTCAAAGTAGAAATTTAAAATAAACACAGAAAGGTAGTAGATTCCAAACTTGCCACACCTTGGGAGTAGCTGAGGGAGGGACAACCTGAGCATGTCCACTCCTGGATCGGAGATGACAGGAAGTGCTATCAAGCACTATTGCGGAACCTCAGTGACCTAGCTGATGGGATTGTAGTGCTAAAGGAGGCTTTTAACAGATTTTTTCCCCCCTAGAAATGAAATAGGGCTGATTTGCAATGCTTGGGAATGGGACAGCAGCTGGATAATGATGACATTGTGTGGTAGCATGGCTCCTGGACTGGGAACAACCTGTTGCTGTGGTGGGATGATGACATCATGAAGAAAGGGCCTTATTCAACTTTCAAACATTCAGCTTCCAGGTCCCAAGGATTCCTGTCCTCAGATCACTGCTAAGCCCAAAGTTACATCCATTTATGAAGTCAGAGGAGGACAGAACACATCTAGCAACATGTCCTACCAATGCAGAACAACAACTACTCCAGACTCCACCCTTTTGAAACATTACATGGATATTATCAGATGCCTCAAGCACAACTGCTCTGTTAGCAGGCCTCTTGAGGGCTCAAACTTGGCCACTGGCAATTGTTATAATATATTTCTGGGATATCTCAGACAGATTTCAGTCACAGAAAGAGGGCAGCTCTTCCATCTTCCATCCATTTTAACCAGAAGCACTGAGAACAGTGCAGACATCCTTTATATGTGTGAGGCAAAACAAGCAAGATATCATAGGTTGTTTATTTTTCTGAGTGAAAAAAAGAGAGGCTACACCCCACAGTGTACAGGAAGGTCTCTGAACCATTTTTAGGGGATGCAAGAGGTTTCCACCAGCTTCCTTGAAGTTTAAGTTATACATTGCTCTTAAGTTATACATTGCTCTATAAATTCAAGTTGCTGAATAAAAATTTCAAATGCAAATAAAGAAAATATTGGACAATGGAGATGGCCTGTTTAAATAAAAGTACACTAATCAAATGCCCCAATAAACGAGTATTGGCATATGCCTAACCCCTACCCTTCAGCCATCCCAATTTGGCAGAGATAGACCCAATTAATCCTCAGTGACCTCAGTTTTCCACTTTTAAATTGTCACAGCTTCTCCCTTCCTCCTTCCACCTTCCTCCCTGTCCTCAACTTACTTCAGTTGTTGCAAACTGAGTTCAAAGTGCAAAAGTAGTTTGTGCTCAATTCAGTAGAGGGGAGAGGAGAGGGCAGAATCCCACCCTTTCCAGTAGGCTCAGGCAAAAACAAATTGCTACAGCCTTTCCTAGCTAGGAAAGGCTTGCTACAGCCTTTCCTAGCTTTCCTTATTAACAACTTCTTCCATCTTGACTACACTCTGATGTTCCTTGGCCACGTGTCCCATTTTTCATGTATGAAATGTTGGAGGGTGTGCTAACATGATCTGTGTTATCCTGTTTACTGGGTGTCCCAGGAGGGACACCTATATGCGCTCTCAATTAACTAAGTTTGGGGAAGTTAGCTAGAGCACAAGTTAGCAATGCAAGAGGCAGGGCAACGCAGCAGAATCTTTTACCCAATGTCTACGGGGTCAGGCCAAGTCAAGAAGTACACCAAGTTACAAGAATAATTGAGATTTTATTAAATACAGCCACACAGTATATGCAACACACACAACCACACAAGTAACTAAGGAAAGTAAAGGTTGGAGTTGTATAGAGGGATTTTGAGAGGGATTGTTGAATTGGGTGATACGAAACCTGTCCTGAAGCCTGGAAGAATAGAGAGCGATGCTGGGGTTCGATGTGGCTCAGCACGTGTAGCTGAGGGGAAGCTCGCCAAGCAAAGCAGCAGCAAGGCGGTCTGGAACTCGGGAGCAATCCAAGGAAGGTCTCGGAATCAGGGGTTTTTATAGAGAGAAATGTAACTGCAGGCTATTCTGTACTTGGGGAAAACAATGAGTTTCGGGCGCGAGACAAAGGGGAGGTGAGGTGCAAGCAAAAGTCTCTGCACCCTCCCCCTTCCCCGGAAACAGGAAAAGTCCTGGAGCTGGAGCAAATGAACAGAACATGAGTCCATCTGGGCAGCGGAGCCGGAACAGCAACAAAATGTCCAAGTTGGAGCAGCGTAGCTGGCTTGCCGCAAGTTAGCCAAATTACTGATATCAAAATGATATCTTTATGCTATCTCCAAGGAGGCCTAACCTGCAGTAACATCTGGCAGCAAATTCCAGAGTCAGACTTTCTTCTCTCATCAAAATATTCAGTCCATTATTGAGCCAACATCTTTTCTAGCACACTTTAAAAAAAATTCTCTTTTGTTTGCTTATATATTAAAAATTTCCTACCTTCAGGCTTAGGTTCCAGAAGACAGCTTACATTACCTATATAGAGACAGACAGTATTAGGATGTATGATTTACAGTCCAATCCTATAGATGTATCTGCTAAAAAGGAAGCACTGTGGGGCAACTGTAAGCTAAGTACATTTAGGTCTGCTGGATGATTGGTTGCTTGGAAACACTGCATATGCTAGAATTCAAGAAAAGAGTATTATTGAACTTTTTTGTCTGACTTCAGGGGGTTGTGACTTGGAACCAAATATGGCTAAAAAAGGAAGTTAAATTTATTTTTTCCTTTACAGGTTGTTTTACTCAATCTGCTCGTATGTGTGATCATATTCTATTTGGTGTATTATGTGGCCCTTTGCATTTGTTTCGCAGCATTCAGGTGAGAATATCTTTACAATAACTATGAATGAATGAATGGAAACGAGTATGGTAATGGGCTTGCAGTATTATGTTGCTGCAGAATAAGTCCTCACATCTTTTGGATGGGATTTTTAAGCATAACAAATCTCACAATGGTTGACAAATAAGTACATGTGTGCATACTGACTGAGCTGTGTAAAAACCTTAAAATCTCAAATGTCTGTTGCACAGTATAAAATAGTGAACTAAATTACCTTAGCACGCCAATAAAGGCATATAGGAAATCAACACATATGCTAAATAATTTATATCATAGTGGAATGATAGCTGGTGTTCAGATGGCCTCATGTACCACCACTGACATTTCCAATGTCTTCAACAGATTGCAGATGTTGGATGGACTGGCACCTTTTGATTTTAAGACAAACCCTTCATGGATTAACCCATATTATTTAGGTAAATCCTGTTCATTCAGGTTCTGTATTAAAATTGCATTGCTGCATAATTTCTCCAGCCCTGAACAAGTAAACATTTTAAACATTATGATCAAATTGTTACCTTTAAAACAGTTTTGTGATTCCACCTTTGTCATCATTGTTTGGGATTTCAACTCCCAGAAACCCTAGCTACTTGGTTAACAGTAAGGAATTATGGGAGTTAAAGTCCCAAACACCTGGAGGATCGAAGTTGGACACCACATGATAAGAAAAAAGCACACAATACGAGGGGAAATACTAGGGTAGAAAAGGGCAGAATGGTGGCAACAGTTGTGTGCCTCTTGGCTTCTAGTTGGAATTTGGAATAGAGGTAGTATCTTCTTCTTTGCCTCAGGCAGCATAAGGTTCAGGCATGCAGGAACAGTTCTTCCTCTCTGGTGCCATTTCAAAGTAGAGAAGGGTAGGCTGGGAGAATGGGTGCTGTGTGGTGTCAAAAACTCTCCATCCACAAAAAACTGTGTAAGGAAGAAGAATCCCATTCTCTCCCTCTGCTTCAGTTTACAGTTGTTGCTGTTGTTGTTGTTGCATGCCTTCATCTTGACTCCAACTTACGGCAACCTTGCCATAGAGTTTTCTTGGCAAACTTTATTCAGAGGAGGTTTGCCACTGCCTTTCTTTTAAGCTGAGAGAGGGAGTCACTCACCCAAGCTCACAAAGTGGGTTTTCATGGCTGAATGGGGATTTGAACCCTGCTGTCCCAGTGTTCTAATCCAAATTCAGACCATTATAGCACACTGGCTCATTTACTCATTTACTATACAAAGGATAAAATTAAAATTCTAAAAAAACAAATAAACAAGGGACATATGATCTCATTTTTACCACTATTTTCATCTCCCATCTCACTTCATCTAATTTGGTCTTTATCTCCTGTGTGAACTAAAATTTTGTTTCAGAGAACCTTATCTGATTATACTCTCCATGATAGTACTATGTCAAGATTTGCTCCAAATGTAGTTTAGTAAAGTGCTACGGTAGACTGCAGTTTGACAATGGAACCTTTCCCTGAGAAATAAGGGTCTCTCTCTTGCAGGAGTTATTAATATAGAACCTAGACAACCATCTGTTAGGGATGCTGTAGGTTTGAAATAAGCACATAAAGCAGGAGATTGAACTCAATGCCCTCCTAAGGCATTTCCCTCCTGTGTTAAACTGATGTGTGCTGCAGAATGATGTACATGGCAGAATGGCGGGAAGAAGACTAGGTCCAAATTTCTGCAGGAGGACACATGCTTTTGTATGTACCATTGTATAATGTTCTCCAACTGTCTTGATTTTGAAGGACAATCCCAGTTAATAGTCTGTTGTCCCCCTTTTTTGTTGCTTTTAAAATATGCCAGTTTCTCTCTCTTCCTCCCACTTCACCCCTTATTTTCTCTTTACTTCAACTGCTGCAAACTAAGTTCAAACTGCAAAATTACAGTCTTCCCTCCACATTCGTAGGTTTGACCTTCAGAAATTTGATTATTTGGGAGGCACACATATCCCTTTCCCCACCTTTCTCCTCCTCTCATTCCCTTGCCTTTTCCCAGGGCCACTGTACCTTCCTTTTCTGCACCTGGGAATGAGGGGCAGAGAAGCACTATGCACAGAGAAGGAAGGTGCACACATGCTTTCCTTTTCTATGCCTGTGCCTTACTACTTCATGTCCAGGCAAAAGGCAAGGGAATGGGGGAGGTGCACATGCCTTCCCCCATTCCCTTGCCTTTTGCCCAGGCATAGAGCCCCAGAAGGGAATAGGAAGGAGAGCACAGTGGGGGAGTTATTTGAGATTTTTCCACTTTCACAAGAAATCTGCACCCCAAACCCTTGTGAAAGTGGAAGGATCACTGTAGTGTGTACTCAGTTAAGTAAGCGTGTGGATGAGAGCGGAGAAGAGGCAGAATTTTGTCCTTCTCACTATACTGAGGAAAAAAGGAAACTGTTTCCACCTCTTCTGGCTTTTGTGTTCTTCCTCCAAAAGCTTTGCTATCTTGACAACAGTCTTATGTTGTTTGGCCACACAGACCCTAGTTTTCAACTGTAAAATACTGGCAGGTATGCTGTATATGGGAGCCAATGGTTTGAGCATTGGACTATTCTAGAGACCAGGGTTTGGTTCACTACTCAGCCATGGAAACTCACTGGGTGACCTTGGGTATGTCACATACTGTCAGCTCTCAGAAAATGCTGTGATAGGTTTGGCTTACAGTTGCCATAAGTCAGAGACAACTTGAAGGCACACAATAATAATAACAATACTGTATGTACAAGGACTTCCTCTGAACTTGGTTGGAAATGCAGTCACACCGAAAGCTAGAACTGGCTAATCAGAGACTTTGAGGCCCTTTCAAACTACACAATTTTAATGCTTTTATTCCACTTCAAACTAACCTGTAAATCACAGAATTTCATAGGATTTTCCATGCCAGTTAAAGTGGAATGATAGTGTTATAACTGTGTAGTGTCAGAAAAACCCTCTAGGATTCATTATGGATTCTCTGTTGAGTTATGTTGTGTGGTACGTGAAACATCCTGACTCTGATTCCTTGCAAAGCTTTTATGTTTTCCCTCCTGGCCCAAATGAGTGAGATTTACATTAAGTAAATGCATTTTAGTTTATAATCTTTCCCTGAAAGGAAAGCTAAAATCACTATGAATAAAATCTTTTTAAATGTAAATTGTTACGACAAACATCTTTAAAAAGGACAGAAGTAGAAAGGCTTGGAAGATCTGTAACTGATCTACTTTTAAATGCAAATAAAATTTCATTGAGGCTATTTGTATTTCCTATTGTGTTGGGAGGGGAGGAGATATGCAATTGGAAGAAGTATTCCATTGTATTCCATTCACGTTACCCCTGCCCCTGCGTGTCTGTGCCTTCAAGTCCCAGGATTCTTCATAAGTGAAATATGCTGGCTAAAGATTATGAGAGTTGTAGTTCAATATCGTGCCCTCCAACATTTCAGAAAAGAAAACCAAGAAATGTGTGGTCAAGCAACATCAGAGTGTGGTAAAGATAACAAAGGTTATTAATGAGAAAGAATAGACAGACTAGGAAAGGCTGCAGCAGTTTGCTTTTGTCTGAGGCCATTTCTGCACTAGCCTGTTATAGCGCTCTTATTCCACTTTCAACATCCTATAGAATCCTGGGGTTTGCAGTTTCCCTCCGTTGAAATAAGAGCGCTATAACAGGCTTGTGCAGAAATGGCCCGAGTCTACAAGGAACGCCAAGTTTCTGCTTCCATTCTCTTCTCTCCATTCCCCCCTGCTTAATTAATTGAGGCCCTTTTCACACGAGGCGAGAGAATCGCTCTGCGATGCTCCCTGGCGTTTTTTCTGAGTCTGTGCTAACGCAGACTTTTACTTACGAAGTTCCACACGGCTCTTGGGTGAATCGGGCTAGTGTGGGTTAATAGATCCACATTATTTCCTCTATGGCCACTCCTGCTAGTCTCCTTACCTCACCCCCTTCGGCTGTGATTGGCTGTGATTCAGGGCGCATATGACAGGAAGGACAGGAAGGACGCTACAACTTCCCTGTTATCTTTTGTTTCAGGGCGTTCGATGGAAACATTACAGAAGTCTTATTTTTGAACTTTTTATATTTATATTAATGAAAAGATTCTGGTTTTGGAATTTTATTTAATCGCCCTGGGAACCCGGGCAATAGGATGGTTGCACCTTGTGGGCTGATTTCATCGGCGCCCCATGAAAAAGGGGCTGTGATGTGTCCTGGGGGCCTCTGGGGCAGTTGAGGCTTCTCCTCCTCTCCGCCCCTCCCAGAACGCGAGAGTGATTTTGGGGGAAACCCAGAGTTCTGCTCCGGATTTCCCCCAAAGGGAGGAAGGGGTTCGGGGGTGTGGGGCAGGAGGGAGGGGACGGGGCTGCTCAGTCATCTTTTCAATGTGTGTGTGTGAGGAGTCCTCGCTTTTTGTCCAGGGGAGGGGCAAGCGGAGAGGAAAGAGAAAAATGCCAGGTGGCTGTGGGGAGGTGCTGTCTTCTCTTGTTAAGTCGGCTCAGTAATCCGGCGTCTGAATGGCACCTCTGGGTGGCGAAAAAACCTTAAGATTCTTTGGCGAAGGAAGGGGAGCCGAGAAGAGGCTGCGTGCGCGGCTGCTGGGAAAGCAGCGGTGGGAGCGGAGCACTTGTCCTGTAATCGATTGCCGAGTCCGCTGAGTCGCGTGCACAAACACACAAGCGATAGGCACAGGCGAGGAGAGGGAAGAGAGAGAGAGGGAGAGGCAGCAAACAAACAAACAAACAAACAAAACAAGCAAAAAAAAGAGGGGGGCTCATTAGCAAAACAAGCAAACAAGGGTGTGATGGAATTGATTTGGCGCCGTCCTGTTCTTTGTGGGGTGGGAACAACCGCTGAAGCTGTCCACACCCACAGCCTGCCCTCTGTTGATCTCATGGGTGAATCAGCATGTATCTGCGCTTCTACACAAATGAGCACATACGTGATAGCGCGCCTCGGGAACCCCCCCACATTTTTCCAGGTTTTTAAAAAAAGCACGCAACTACAGTTGGAGGCATCTCTGCGCGGATTGAGGTGTGGAACTGAAAAATTATATACGACCCAGCGCACCCCACGGTGTAGAAGACCTCCGTTAGAGGTCACACTGCCCCGTTTTAATTACCCCGTGTGGAAAGGGCCTGAGTGTAAATTCCTTTTGCACTCTTAACTCTCAATGTGCAGCATTTGAAGTGAGCCAAGGATGAAGAAGGAAAGTGAGAGGCAGATTAGAAACTGGGGCATTTTGAAAAGCAGCTCAAAAAGTGGGATGACAGAGGATTAATTAGAACTATCCCTGCCAAATCAGGAGAGTTGGAGGGTAGGTCATGCTTGGAGTGCTGCGTGATTTACATTCCTGGAAATGGGATGAGTGTTAGCCCAACCTCCAGTACTCACTGAAATCAGTGGGACTTCTATAAGTGGCACCTTGCCATTCACATTGCTACTTTAGTTGAGACTGATAATTGGATTTAGCACCATGTCATCTTCATATATAATTTGAATATATTACTCTGTTGGCCCATCAGTGCTTCATTCCAAGATAGGACTTTCATGTATCCAACCTTCACTAATATATAAAGACATTTTTGTTCCAGTAGGCCTTGGTGTATAAGCTGATTGTCTGGAAACAGCTGAAAAGTGGTCAAACTGGTTATCTATTGGCTATGTCTGTTATTGTTGTTTGTTTTTGTTTTCTTTTAATCAAGATTTTATTTTTAATTTGTATATTGGTAACTTTTCTGCTGAAAAAAAGTGGATTATACATAAAATGAATAAATAAACCAGAAATGCTAGAGATTGTACAATTGGGAAAGAAAAAAAATGGCAGTAGTTAACAATCTACACTGTGCTTAAATATTCAGTATACTGGGTAGATTACTCAGTCCTTTAACTTTCAGTCATCTGTCCCAGAAAATCATAGCACACAGATAAATGCTGAAGTTGTTACAAGATTTCTGTGGTCAACACTAATTGATTTATGGATCCTTCTCCAAATAGCTTTGTGACAAATTTACCTAATGCTGAATCATCTATATTCCAAGAGTCTCTTGTCAGGCTTTTCTACTAGCACTCATGTAACCCCATTTCTTGGATACTGGAATTATTAATAATGGGCAAGTTTATAATGAGCTGCTTTTTGGATATTCTTTTAATATATTGTATATGTGTATAATATTTTTAAATTTTCCAAGGAGATTTTATTGTGTTTTATTATATTGCTTTCATTGCTTGCTTTGGCTTTGTGTTAAAGCAATAAGGAAATTGAATTGAACTCAATCCGAAACTGCAAAACTCTCAATTTTGCTACTTCATTTTCTTTAGTTGCTCATCTGGGTGTGCATCACAGGTGCTCTTCAAGTCACAGATTCCAGTCTTATGGCCAGTGCACCAGTTCTTACCTCTGCATAGTAATCAGTATTCTCTGGATTATTATAGCATTTACAATCTGTAGTTTCTCTCTCCAATCCACAGTTTTTGCAATCTTCAACTATGTCATACTTTTCCAATGACCAATAGCATTGCTTTCTAGCATTTGTGACAAACTTATTGTTTTTAGTGTATTAAGGAAAGTACTTAAATGGTTGTGGATTAATATATCCAACAGCCAATCAGTTTGCGATTTTATAGTTTAGCCACAATGCACATCAGGCTGAAACTGCTCCCTTGTTGTAACTGCTTCCTCTAGTACACATGTGTCAAACACAAGGCCCGTGGGCTGAATCTGGCCCACCAGGCCATTTTATGTGGCCCTTGCACCTCTCTGCAGCTGTGGCACTCCCCCCACCTGGCGAGTCCGATCCCCATGTTGCGGGTCTCTGGCTGCCAGTATTCTGAATAGGGGCCCAGCAACTAGCACTTGCAATCTACTTCTACTTCTGACTGTCCAAGTCTTGCTGTCAGAGCATTGCTGTGGGTTACCATGGTAATGCTCCACACAGCTCGTGAGAGTTGGACAGAGGAACAGTCAGAAGTAGAAGTAGATCGCGAGTGCTGGCTGCTGGGCCCCTCTTCAGAATACTGGCAGCCAGGGGTCTGCAATGTGAGGATCGGGCTCACCAGGTACAGAGAGGGGCAGGGGGGCAGAAAGAGCCACAGGGGATGGGGGAAGCAGAAAGAGGCACAGGTAATATTTGTCTTATGATTAAAAAAAATAACTTTCTGTTTTCAAAACTCGTTTTTGAATAAATTTTACAATAGTTGTACACTTGAATATCTGCTTGCCATTATTTTTCCCAGACTTCTAGTTTCAGAGCTAGTTACTACTAAAACCAGTAATAATCGAATGCAGAGGCAATTATTTAATATGATAAAGGAGTAGATACATTTATATAGTCTTACAGGTACAACTGGCTTTTTAAGGGCAACCATAATGCTGATGCAGCCTAAGATGAAATTGAGTTTGACACCCTTGCTCTAGTAGGGCTTCAGGGACCCTCTATGAGGGCTCTGTGGACTTCTGGGGTCCCTGGAACTCACAGTGAGAACCACTGGCCTACAGCACTTGCTCCTCACTGGTGGTCTCCCATCCAAGTACTAACCAGGGCCGATCCTGCCTAACCTCTAAAATCAGACAGGATCTGGTGCCTTTAGGGTTTTTAGGCACTTTTTCCTAAGGGCTAGATTAGAATTTGTGTCTTCCTTCTTGTGTCCCCAGTACCATCTAGTAAAAGCAGACACAAGCATCATCACTGGATCCAAATCTTACGTGCTTCTGGCAGCCAACAAAGTGGAGTAATGGTGGCAATACTCTGTGTACAATATGTGATGCTAGGATAATGTTCGTGTCACCAGCCACAATTTTGTTGTAGTGTGGCCTTGCATGTGCAACTATAAACATAGTAATTGATACACTGCAGACATTACTATTTAGTAATCAATGGTTTTTGCATTCACAGAAACTGAACTGCATACAGTTGTTTTTCATGACTCATGCAAGGAGTACACTCATGTGAGCCAGCTGTAGAAGCCCAAAGAATCAGTGAGACTTAGGAGTGGTATAGGATAAGAGGTTTTCCTTGCTTTCCCCCCTCTTTGTTCCCTTAAATCCAGGAGAGGAAGGGAAGAAGATAAAAACAGTTATGTCATTTAAAATAACTAACAACCAGTTCCCTTCTCAGCTCTCCCCCATGGCTTTCGAAAATTCAGTCCTTTTCTCTCTCCTAGTATCTCCATCCTCCTTGGCCCCTCAGCTTCTATCTTCTCCTCCCTTTCAATACTCTTGGCTCTCCGTGTAACCCCTCCAGCCTCTACATCTTTTAACAATTTTAACAACCAGTTCTGGTGAACTAGTGCAAGCTGGCTGAGTGACACCACTGGATAAAAACACTAGTAGTCCCTTCCATTTCTTAGTCACAAGTGTTCCCTGGTGTGATTAGGGAAAGGAAGTACATCCGAGGTTATACACAGGACAGCAGTAGATTAATTACAATAATGACCAAAGCATCTGTCGAGGGTCTGAGGGGTATATCAGAGATACCATTCTTAACCATATCTTGAACAGATGAAAGTAGCTTTGCTTTCCTTTGTATGAGTTTCATTGCTTACAGTTATGACTAAGGGGACCAAAGACTAGGGCTGCTATTTAAGTACTACTCGTTTTCCTTTGTTAAAGGCTGTGAATGTTCGCTACTGATTTTGGCTGATGATGGATCAGCTCCTTGGAGGATAAAATGGATTGTCTTCTGGCTTCAAGAAGGAGCCAACTGTTCAAGGCAACATTTAACTGTGTAAACTTTTAAGTTCATTTTGTTCATGTGGTTACTGCTGGTCTGAATGACAATAAGTACCCATAAACTACTTTAATTTAGTGTATAATGGGATTTTGTTGTGGCAGGCAGGGGATTGCAGTAAATACTTTTGTGGGTGAAAAGTACACTGAAAATTATGGAAGTCTGACACATTGAGAAAAATAAATACAGTAAGGGTTAATAGTAATATTTTAAATGCCATGATGGAATCATATTCATGAATTGATTCATGTGTAAACTGTTGGCTAAGTTTTAGGAAACTTGCGTGGTGTGTAACACCCTTTATTGCTCTCACTGAGGTTGCAATCCAGACGACAGGTCAAGCTCTTACACTAGAGAAAGCTCTCCTTCCATACTGATGAACCTTTCTTGGAGGGGAGAAAGAAGCACATCCAAGACATTAGATTTGAAAATGAAGTTATCCTTGGTGATTGTATTTGTTATTATCCTAGATATTTGAGGACTGGGGAGAGAGCATGAACTTGTGGTGTGTAGTAAGATTCTAAGAGGTTCACAAGAGGCACTTTCATTGCAGGATTTTGGGGCATAAATCCAGAGGCCCTCTCATGAAGATGAGCAGGAGAGCTCCCAAATACAATAGGAGTGCTACACAAGCAAGTGAATACATACTCCGCACCAGAGCTTGGAGATGTCATGTTTTTAGACTACAGCTCGTAGAATTCACTTTCTTAAACAAAAATTCTTGTGAGCGCTGCTTATTACAATCTAAAGAGGAGATTCTCCCTCCAAGTATTAAGTTCACAGCGTTAAACAACTTAGTTGAAACCCTGTGCATGAAAGCATGCATAAAAACTGAGTAGTGTCCATATCTTCTTGAGCAATTACATCTGCCTCCTTACTAGAATGGAATGTGTTACACACTGAGCATGAGAGTAAGGCGAATACAGTTGCTAACCTGCTCCTATACCTGTAATGGCAATTTAACATACAGTTTAAAAACTTCTGGACTAGCAATTGCAGGATGAAAGCTTCCTATTGTTGCTCTAACATACTTTCTGTGATTCTAGTTCTTCTAGTGTCACTGGAGGCAACTTATTTCATCTCTGGACTACTCTTTGTCTTGGTTGTACAAGAATGGGTTTGGGATTATGCTATAACTGTTACAGTCATTCACATCGCAGTAACTTCAGCTGGTATGTATGCTATTAATAATGTCACAGAAACAGAAATATCATTTATTTTTTAAAAAGAAAGTTTTTAAAAGTTGCACTGTTAGTTTTACTGGCTTGTCATTTTTTTCTTTAAATGAGCCATGTTCCTATGTCTTGAAAAGCCATCTGCTATGGGGCTATTAAGCAGGCAAGAAAAGCTTGTTTGCTTGATAGATTGCTGTTAGTGGCCCAGAAAAGAAAGAAATAATGAAAGAGGAAGGCAACCCAAGAGAATTTAATTTTGTCCATGAAGCTACTGCTGGTCTTAGTGACAATAAGTACCCATAAACTCCTTTAATGTACATTGGGATTTTGATTTTGATAGGCAGGTGACTTTGGGTGAGGGGCGATGCCAACTGGAAGACCTTAGAGTAGTCACTGTGGTTCAGTTAGATGTACCCCACAGCAGTGCTGGATTTATGCACAAGATAAATAAGCTACAACTTAGAATCACAATTTATGTAGTGCTTCTAAATGCCCCCCCAAAATCGATTACATTTCAAGTTTTGTTTAATGGTTATGGGCCCTCTTGATAAACCTTAGCTTCTCAGTATGCTTTAATTCTGCCTGGGGAAAAAAGGACACACACATACACACAGAGGACTGAGGCCCTTTTCGCATTAGTCTTCTCGCGTGAGCGGGGGAGGGTGGCTCGCACAACAAGCCTTCTCCGGGAGGCTGCCGCTTCCCCCTCCTTCCTTCCGCAGGCGAAGGAAGGAGCGGCTAAGCGGCAGCCTCCCGGAGGCGGCGGCGGCTCGCGCATCCGTCCATTCCCCCCCGCGCACGCGAGAAAGGAGCCTGTCCCCTCCATCCCCCCCGCGTGCGAGAGAGAAAGGCGCTCCTCCCGTCCGCCCCCCGCACGCGCGAGAGAAAGGCGCTCCTCCCGTCCGCCCCCCGCGCGCGCGAAGCAGGACCTGTCGTGCGAGCGCCCCGCCCCATCCCTTCCTTCCGCAGGGGCAGAGGGAAGGAAGCGCGACCCGGCCGGCTCCCGGACGCTCCGCACGAAAGGTAAGTGCGCGCGGGCGCCGGGAGCGTTGCACGAGCGCGGGTGATTTTCGCTTGAAAGCGAAAATCAAAAAACCCGTGCTCGCGCCGCTTCAGCCCCGTGAGCCCGGTGGAAGTGGGAGTGCGTCGTGCGGAGCGACGCTCCCACTCCCGCGAGGCTCACGGGGCTGTCGCGCGAGAAAAGGGCCTGAGTCTACTTGGTACAAAAAGTTTCTATTTCATACTAGACCACTGTATTTCAACCCACTCCCTCCACCCCAGAATTGTATGGCATTCTTAAGGGGAAAGTAATTTGATCATCAACCAGCAAGGATTAAAAAAAAAAATCTCTAAAGCTCAGGATCAGCTCTGGAGATACTTCTAAAAATTCCCTACATGATGCTATTCAAATTGTTTTCCTCTGAAGAAAGCAATATAGATATTTCTGTGGTGAAATGTGCTGGGCTAATTTGAGAAATAAAACTTTTTGCAAACATTCTGAGATTCAGTCTCTCTTTTTCAAACATCTGCTTCATCTTGCCCAACCTCACAGGATTGTTATGTGTGTATAAAGAGTGCCTGATCACTTTGAATGGAGAGAGGAATATAAATGGAATACACTACACTACAGGGCTTCCCACCTTCACTCCACTGCAGTCACCTGGACAAATTTTTATCTCTGTGCTGTGACCAGAATGGGAGCCATGCTTGCTCCCCAGAAGATGAGAGGAAAGATAGAACAGGGCACCAGAAAGAACTCTGGTGCTAAAAGTCTGCTTCTGCATCTTTCCTGGCTGTATCTTGTTAAAGGAATTGGAAAATTTTCTGAGTTGTTCCCTGAAAACTATACAAAGGTGTAACTTCAAGTTTTTACTTTTTCTTTCTCTGTGGCAGAGAGTTTAGGTTCCAATGCTCTATTTTTCATCCCAGATGCTACCCTACAAGCCAGGAAAAGAAAATACGGAGCATTCTATATGTTACAGGACTGCAGCTCCTATCATTCATCACTATTGCCTATGCTGGCTATGGCTGATGGCAGTTGTGGACCCCACATTTCTGATTGTGCTGCTTTTAGCACAACTAGTTTGAGAGATCGCTCAACCCAGTTGTGCTTAATTAGCAACTATTTGTGGTGTCCTCCACCCCCCTTTACACCTGTTGAAATGGTATTTAAGCTTTTTTTTAGCTCCCAAAAAGTTTGTAATGAGAAAGAGCATTCTGGCCAATGTTGGGTTTACAGTGAAATAAGAAAAGGATGGTTTTAAGCCTCAAATATAAGCAATAACAAATGTTCAATTGACCCTGTTCCCAGCAAGGGGCAGCATCTTGCTTATCCCAGCTGAAAAAGGATGGTGTCTTGGCTGGCAAGTTCCTTTTAGTCTTTCTGGCAAAAGAGTTTCACTAGCAATTCTTGCCAGCAGTAGTAGCTTATTGCCCCCACTTTCTCCCCCTCTTTGCAGCTGGTGAAAGAATTGATTGTATGGACATATGGAGAAGGTATTTAACAGAATCCCTCCCTGTTAAGTTGTATTTGTCATTCTTACATCTGAAAGCTTGCCACAGTTCCCTAATGGTTATATTCTTTACAGACAACATTAATCCTGTATCAGGATGTCTCCAAGCTTGACTATGTAGTAAGCCTGTGACAAGTTAAGGAATGTATGTGTGTGTGTGTATGTGTGTGGGTAGAAAGAGAGAGAGGACATCTTAAATACAGGCAAAAATAAACATACAAATGAAAACTGATGAACTGTTGCGGGCAAATGAATACTGAAAGATCATAGTCATGAAGGAGTATGACATGATGTTCAAGAACAATTGAAGCAAAACATATGTAATATGCAACTGCCTGCTTTCTGAGCAGGAATGATATGACACCAAGGGCAGAAGAGGTTAAAAAAAGAGACAGAATACAGCACAACTGTTTTTGCTACAAGTGCAACGATTTCTTTTGACCACAGTCATCACCAACATTTGCCAAATCACTGATTGGTATAAGAAGAGTTTATGAAATAAACATGGTTTTTATTTGATAATGCATTGTTCTAGGGTTATATGTGACCATGCATACTCCAATATTAAATAACTGCATTTTTAAAAAAAATAGAAATGTATATTAACAATAAATTTGACAATCAATGTTCAACATGTAGATTTTAAACTGAGCTTGCTAGAGAGAGCCCTCAGCTGGAGTTAACTGAAACTTGGGGTCCAGCTGTGAAGAGGAAATGATGTTCATTTCATAGTGACATTGACACTATGTTGCTGCAGAGGCTGCATAGTGGTAACCTGTAAATCCTCTATGATCAATATGCTGAGTTTCCTTCTGCATGCATTTCATCATGCCTGGCAGTCGCTAGTGATTATATATCTACTGTATTCCTAATCCAGTGGTAGTGGGGCAGTGCACATAGCCCTCATTTTAAAAATGTAAAACAATAATGATAAAATCTTGTAATCACGCTTTTTGAAAGGGAAGAAAACATTGGGGTTCTGATTTTATCTTTCTCCTTTACCTAAACAAATGCCTGGCAACAGTTTTAAAGAGGGGCTCTGTGTGCACATCCCCAGGAGCTGGCTCAGACAGACCAAAATGTGCACAGCACCTGTTTATGTACATGTTTCTTAACGTGGAAAGATGCCTCCACACATGGAGTACACCTTTTTGGGCTGCAGCTTCCACAGTATTCCACCCAACACAGTCAGTAGTCAGGCTGTCTTTATTTCATTTTTAATTTTACGTACTTTTCCGGGTTTTCCTCCTTCCACACTGGTATAACCTCACTTAATTATGGGTTTGGCTGAGTGGGTGAGGAAACTCTAAAGAAGAGGCTGTATTTCAGAAAGGAGAGAGAGATAGAGAAGGAGAGGAGAGGAGCTGTGTTTGCCAGGGATAAGAATTTGGTGCTTGTCACTTTGTGTTAGGCCTGTAAGGTTTCTGCAGTAACAGCTGAGCAGCAGGATTTCTGCACGCAAGTTCTGCGCTGATGCTTTGTGGGGTGCCTTGAACTTTGAGAGACTATACTATGATGGATTAAAGATAAAATATGTTGCATTGTTGATGTTTAATTGAAAATCCAATTTAAAATTGAAAATGATTTAAACTATATGATTGTGGTTTATATTGGCACATTGTGGTACATTGGCACTAATCCTGAAATGTAACATTTCATTTGCAGTTATGTCTGAATTTCCGCTGATGTTGCACTGGTGGGCAGCTTTAGGTATGATTTAGAATTATGATTTTTTTTTTTACAAAATTCAGAGATAGCTCTAATATTAGAAGTGACTAATTGCAACTAGCAAATGAGTGAATCATTTTTTTAAATGAACTGCAGATGCAGGAGCCTTAGATCTGGCTGATACCACTGTGGAGGACTGGGGATTTGTACCCTTTAGCTGCACTGTGTTTCCAGCTCTTCCATTTACCTGATATTTGCATTGAAAGGAAAGCTCCCACACACAGAAATGGCAAGTTCCTTCCTCCAAAGCAAATAGCAGGCATTTTGAGGGGTACGTTTGTACAAACTGGATAAAATTGGGTGACGGGGGTTAAAAACCCCAGTATACCACACAGGTCCAGGTCATACCCTGCATGACTGCTACACTTTCAAAAAACCATTAATGCAATTGCTTAACATCTCATTTAGTGTAACCCTTTGTAAAACTGATTTACCAAAGGGCATCATTGCCCTCCTGCACATCTTACACCGAAATGAATAAAACTAGCATAAGTGTCACATTATTTTTTCAGAAGACTTTTCCAGTGGCTCATGGCCTGTGGGTATAATTTACATTTTGCTGAAAGGCAAAAAAATGGAATTCCTATTTTAATAAGACATTTTGGTGCTTAGGATTGTGATTATGGCCTAAAGATATACAATAATCCTGTTTAAATTGGGACATCTAAATAAATGTAAAAGTCTATATAACTGAGGATGGTATTTCAGCCATAGATTTAGTTAATTTTGATTCAAGTTCCTAAAATAAAAGACTTAATAACCTCAGAATTACCATCTGTCAATATTCACATTTTTGATATAACACACAGGCTGAATGGAAGAATGTGATTAACTATAAATGCTAACATGGGGATGTTTTGAAGTTCATTCTGCCTTCTTTGCCCTGAAGTGAATGGCAGAAATACTCAACGTATCATTGAAACTGTATGGAATAACTGCAAATGCTTTTCCTTTGTTCTCTACTAGACTCTTACGTTGGGTATTATATCAGTTTAACAGGTGTGGCTTCTCATACAGAACTGGGAGGAATTGTACTTGAGTAAGATGCTGAACATAATTTGTTAGAGATCCCCAGGACTCACCCAAACCCAAGCCCCAGCATTACAATTGTTACATGTCCCAGTGAAAAAGGAAAACTCTTCATAATATGAAGTATGGGTATGCCAAAAATATTTCTAAGGATCTTCCTTGTGTTCTAGGCTACAATGTAATGGTTGAAACTGGTTCCCCATAGGCATATCTTTGTACTGAGGAGAATCAACTATGAAATTGGATACTAAAAAGTAAGGTCTCTTACCATACTTTAATTTATAAAACTTGAAAAAAGCAGGGAGAGACCCTTCTAAAACAGGTGGAAAATGAATCACCAAAACACAACTCAACTATGGGCCTTTCTACACTACTCTGTAATAGTGCTATTATTCCACTTTTAACACCCCATGGAATCCTGGAGTTTGCAGTTTAATGAAGGGCATTTAGAATTCTCAGCTGGAAAGCTCTTTGGCCTCAGTAATGTACAAACCCCAGAATTCCACAGGATGTTGAAAGTGGAATAATAGCACTATAACTGTATTGTGTGGAAAGGCCCCAAGTTTCACAGTGATTGATCTTCAAGACAAAAGCAGTTTTATTTAAATTGTTTTTAGACATTGCTACTGCTAATAAAGAATACTGTTTCATTTCTTTACAGGTTTGGGCCTAACTTCAATGATTTGTGGGGGTCAATGCTTGGCCTACTATCTGTTCAAAGACAACTTCATCTACCCAATCCTGGATGATTTCTAAAATACATTGCACACTGCATCTGTCAACACTGCACTTTTAAAAAGCACATTTTGTGTGGTGGGCTAATGTCAGCATCCTTCTTCCATTCATCCAGAATTACAGGCACTATCATAGCCCAGGTTTCTTTCTTTCATTGTACAGAAATACTGTTTTACATTTAATAAAATTGTATGTGTAGACAAATAAAAAGGCTTATTTGTTGTTTGAATAATACTGAACAGAAAGTGAATGGGATTGCAAGGAAAAGTCCAAAAGTAAAGTCTTGCTCCAGCCCATGATTATAAATTTAATCCCCTAACAGTCAGATTGCTACAACTTTATTAATCAAACCTTTCAGGAGTGTGGGTGTGAGGTAAAATTTTGTGTTTCCTAATGAGAAGGGAGTCTGATTTTGAAGAGGTTAAAGAGGGTTTCAATTTACTGAAAATGCCCACTGTGTTTCTTCTAGTTAATTATACTATGGGGCATTTTTCAAAGGCAATAAACAAATAAGAACCTGTAGAGATCTCTGATAATCCATACCCAGATTTCATTGTTACAACATCAGAGAACAACCCAAGGCTTCCTTTTACATCTCCACTCTCGGTCTTTTATTTTCATTGGGTTCTATTGAATATTTTGTTTCTTTTTTTTTTTTGAAATTAATACCCATAAATGTATGTTAAAAAGTGTTAGAGGTCTATGGCTATATTCATCAGTATGTTTTTAATTTAAAATAAAAAAAGCATCACAACATTATTTCAGAACTATATGAAGTTGGTGGATCAGATTTTTTGACTTCTGCACATGAAAGCAATACTTTAAAAACTCCAAATAATGAACCACATATTATTCTTTGTTGGATGTTCAGATGTACAAAAAAGGAGCGGGGCTGCAGCACCATGAATAATTGTACAAGCATAGGTCTAGATTAATTTCATCAGGTCTAGCTGATATAACAAGTTTTACCAGCTAACATTCTGTTACCCTGTATGTTGGGGGTCCTGGGAGGGGCGCACAAATAACCAAATAAAAACACAAATTGGGGTAATTTAGCTTGAGCACTCTCTTGGCTAAACGAGAGGCAGGGTAACTTTAGCAAGGATCTTTTAACCCAATGTCTACGGCTTCAGATCAGAGAGCAGGCGAGCAAGTTTAAAAGTAACAAAAATAACAGTATTATTGAAAGGTAAACAGCAAATAAAAACAACACACACACTGGCTAACTTGGAAGCAGAAATGGAGAGCTTAGGGAGAGGCAATATGACACCTGGTCTTGTAGTCCTGGAGAAAAAGATGGGGTTCTGGGAAAGAAAGCTCAGCGTGGCTGGCTGAGGGGAGCTCCTTAGACAGACCGGCAGCAAGGCGGGATGGAAGTCCACGGTGATCCGAAGAAAGGAGGCAGACTCAGTTATGGAGAACTGAGGGGAAAACTTCACTGGACAGAGTGGCAGCAAGGCTGGATGGAAGTCCAGAGTGATCCAAGGAAGTCCCAAAAGTGGAGACCTTTTATAGGGTGGAGTTTACCTACAGGCCATGTTATGCTCGGTGAGAACAAAGGAGATTTGGAGCTGGACAAAGGATCTGGAAAAGGTCAAGTTTAGCATGATTGGTTTAGCTCTTGATGACAATAGCGTGGCCGGTACATTGATGGCACAACATAAAGGAATGGCTTGGCTCTTGGCTGCAAGACTTTGTGTAACTCTGAGCTGAGCGGAGCTGGTTTGCAGGGAGGTTTTTCACTGAAGCAACGGAGAGGTTTAAGTTGCTAGCCTGAACGGGGTTTTGGAATGTACAGTCATTAATGGCCGCACCCGTACGTGCTTGTCCAGGAGACCTCTGCAAACATATGGAGTGAGATGGCCAAGAGAGGTTCAGCAAGGCCCAATTATTTGATATCAAAAGGATATCTAGTGCTCTCACCAGACATATCATAACCGTGATAACAATTCCATCTTCTTCAAATCTATAAAATGAGCAGGAATCATATTCTTTTTTTGTTGTCTGATCACCGTGCCTAGACCTTATTCATAAAACTGAAAGAATTCACATGCAGGCAATAATAATGTTAACACGGGAAGAATGCAGAGCTTTGGCAAGCATTATTAGGGAATCTTTTGTGGAGGACTAAAACCTGGATTAATCCTACATGGTGTAGACCCACTGAAAGTAATCAGACTGGGTAATCACAACTAATATAAATTCATTTGATTTCAACAGATTTGCTTTAAGTAGGACTAATATCAGATTTAGTTCAAGAGTATCACAGTCACTCTATTAATTACTAACACACATTTCATCACTGAAAGTAAAAGGGAAGTAGATGTAGCAAAGATGTACGCTCTAGAATACAGAAGTAAAAATGTAGCTAGTTCTAGTACATAGTAAAATTCACTGGCCTTGAACTCACAGGATCTGTCTGCTGATTAATCTTGGGGATTAATGAACATCTGATGCATTACCCTGATCTGTTGATTACTAACTGACCCAGGAGCACTGACACACACAGAGAATTACACATGTACGTGTACAAATAGAACATTCTTTTAAAAGCCCTTTAATATCTTTCCTTAGTCATCAAGCACCCATAGTGACTCACACAACATTAGAAAGAACAATATATGTCATTAAAACAGTAATGACAATGAGAGTTAGCTCCTTCTTCCTCTCGGTTCACAGAGAAATCGGTGTCTGTATTGTCTCCGTAAGGGGAGAAGGGCCCCAGCCCTACACAGAGCTCAAAACCCTAAGTTTTTGGATGGCAACTCCCAGAATTGCACAGCCAAGGGGTATCTGGGAGTTAAAAAGTAAAATTTCCAAGGTCTTGAGAGTAAGTTGAAACTGAAAAAACAGAAGGCAGAAAAGGTGATAATGCTTTCTTCTTTAAGAAATCGTTTCCCCCCACCCCAGTAGCCTTCTAACAATAAGAGAACCACCACAAAAAGAAAGAAGCTAGAGGTTCTTCTGCCTGCCCCTTCCTAGCCCCACAAACATGGTACCACTGTGCCATAATAAAGCTGAGTAGAAGGTGTCCATGCTGAATCAGAATGTTTTCATCTAGGAGAGATTTCTCATATGTTCCTTCTCCCTAACCTGGAATTATACAATAGAATACCCTTTTTCTTTCCTTGCTTTAAGCGACTAATACACCTCATTCTAACACATGGTACAAATACTACCATGCTTAATAGGCCAGGAAACAAAAGTGCACACAATGATTGTGGAGAATGGGTACAGAACTTATCAACAACCGGCTGCTCAATGCACTTTACCTCCTGTCTATGGCTTTATGTGACTCATCCAAAACAGTGGAGATGTACAATTATAACAAAGAATTTGTATATTCATCAGAGCATGGATGAGTTAGTATGTGTAAAAGCTGAGTATTATGGTATCAGATATCTTTCTTGTTGGAAATATTTTTGGGGTTCTTTGCTTCAGAACTAAAATGGCAAACCTATACACACAAGATGGGAATCAGTATAGCAGTACAGTGCTATGCAGAGCGTGAGCCAAAATGGGATCTAGCAATATATATAATTCCAATGGCTGTAAATGATTTGTCACTCATTTTGAATGTGTACTTAATACTACAGGGCTTTATGGTATAGAGCTTGAGTGGATTATGACTCAAGTTAATCCATGGGTGAATCAGGTTCTATTCTTAACAGAATGCCTTTTATTTTAAGCAGCAGCTTCAGCAATGCTGTTCTGCTAAGAAAGACTACTGAATCTTTGTTTTGATCCTAATCCTTGTATCAGTTCTGAAGTTTCAAAATGACAAATAGGCTGACCTAACAAACTTTACTACTGTGCAAGAAAGTATGCTAGGCTAGGCTAATGCAAGTATTTAAAAATCAGGTTTATAAAGGATTTGAATGTCTAATTGCTAGTCCTAACTAGAGTAAATCCATGGAATCACTAGCTCCTTGGTAAGTCAGCACTTATATAAGTTCCACTGATTCAGTTGGCCTATTCTAACTGGGCGAATAGTTGGATTTAATTCTTTTCACACTTTTTTAACACTGGGTTTAACACTTTTTTTTAACTATCCAGAATTCCAGACACGAAACAATAAAAGATCATTTAAAAATATAATTAAAAATGTTTCATTTTGGGTGGGCTCACATGGCACTTTTCTTCACTAAAAAAAAAAGTAGACTAATTTGAAATGTAACTGCATTTTATTTTAGAATACATATTGGTATGTACAGAATAGTTACACTTCAGGTACTGCCATGACATTGATTAAATACTGAATTTTGTGCAATGGAATATTTGCTGGAATGGAATTATGGCATATGGAGCCTAGTACCTGTCAGAAAAAGAAACAAAATAGGAATTTCAGTATTTTTTTATATTAAATTTGAAACCATGTGAGCACTGACTTACTGTACCCTCCACAGAGCTGAATGGATCAGTGGTCTGACTCAGTATAAAGCATCCTCACACCCTCTGCAAGTGAAGGGGAGTTCATGCACTGAAGAGACAGTAAGAGCAGACTCACCACCTGTCACGTGGGCTCCTTTAATCACATTAATCAACAGGAGCATCTGTTGTTGTTATGGAAGCTCTCCCTATCATTAGAAAGATCCATGTGAACACTGTGCTACCTGTTAGACTATGGAAAATTATTTGGAGAGTATCCTCACTTGGGAATGTGAAGACTAGCCTTGTGTTATCTTTACGAGAGGAAAACATTCCATTTAAACCTCGGGAAGAACCTCCTGGCGGTCAGAGCTGTTTGGCAGTGGAATATGCTGCCTCGGAGTGTGGTGGAGTCACCTTCCTTGGAGGTTTTTAAGCAGAGGCCGGATGGCCATCTCTTGGGTGTGCTTTGATGGGCGTTCTTGCATGGTGGGGAAGTTGGACTGAGTGGCCCCTGTGGTCTCTTCCAACTCTATTAATCTATGATTCTATGATCTTTAAGGTTTTGTAACTTGAAGATTATAGTAGTACCACTTATGGTAACTTTATATTTATTTAGCATTGTTGAAGGAAGGAAGTTGAAATATTCTCATTCTCATTCTTATATTTATTTGTATCCCACTTTTTCCCAAAAATTGGGACTCAAAATGGTTCACAATTTAAAAGAATAATACAATTTAAAACATATAAAAAGTGAACTTTAAAATAGAATTAAATTATTCACAGTATTAAAACAATTCAAATCTCAAGTTAAAAGAAAATGCAATTAAAAATATGTAAATAGCTGTTAAAAACAGTTCAGTTAAAACAATACAGCACCCTCTATACTATTGCTTAATTTTTTTCTGTTTTTAAAGTATAAATGCTTTAAATCCATAGGCAAAACATAGTAAATCTAGAGAAAGCCAGTGGGGTGTTCTTTTATGACTTATGTTAATTGCAACATGCTTTTCACATGGATTTCAGTGGTACTAAGTGTTAACTGACTTGGTCTGAATCAAGACCTTAAGAAATGCAATTCCTGGTCTTTGCATTTGTGTCTGCACTTGGAGACACCAATCACACAGATCCCATTCAGCAACTTGAGTATTTAACTGGCTATCTATTGAACAGATATTTCTCCAAAAAATTTTTTAAGTTGTTACATTATCTCCACAAAGTGATGCTGACAGGAAATCTTGCCACCTATCCAACCTTTCTGAATTTGTGTGGTTAGATTTAATGAAAAATAAAGGGCTCTTTTAAGATAATTTTGTAAATAATTATGCTGAAGGGAAAACAGAACACAGTATTACAGCATAGTTCCATGCTGTAATATATAAGCCATGAAGCAGTTGGTTAAAATAAGAAAAATTATTTATTAGGCATTTATTAAGGCAGGATCTGGATCTGGCATTTATAAATTGCCACAAGCCAAAATATGATACACAATTCTGCAAGTTTCAGTTTCTTCAGCCAGATCGAGTCATCTCTGACTTAAGAGATCTATTAAGAACTTCCCTAAGATCAGATGGAAAAGAGAGTACTGTTCTTTGCCTTGCTGAGAATGTGACTAGGGCACACTGTTTGAGAGCTTGAAATGATGCCACGCTACAAAAGTATGGGAGAGAAGAAGCATCTATATTGCACTCTTGAGCCCAAAGGCAATGGGTGCAGCAGCAGCAGCAGCATCCCTCCACTGTTTTACTTTCTGAATTTTTGTTGTTGTTGTGTGCCTTCAAGTCATTTCTGAATTACAGCAACCCAAGGGTGAACTTATCATATCGCAAGATTTGTTCAGAGGGAGTTTGCTATTGCCTACCTCTGAAGCTAGGAGAATGTGACTTGCCCATTGTCACCCAGTGAGTTTCCATGGCTGAACATGGATTTGAACCCTGGTCTCCATAATTGTAATCCAACTCTCAAACCACTATGCCATGCTGGCTCTCTGAAATTTATCTTCTAGGGAACCCAGGAACCACTGCCAAACAGTGCCTCCCTAGTCACTTTCTCAGCAAGCCAACCCAGAGCAGTACTACGACTGAGGGTGATAAAAGCTTCCAGGTGATCCACGATAGTCAACACAATGCATTCTCCTGTTCTCCAGACACAGGCATCAGGACAGCTAAGGAATCCAGGACAGTTAAAAGCACTGTGAGTTCTTCTGTTGAACTCCACATACACACTAGCACAGGAAGACAATGAAAACGAAATATAGGACCTTATGTTTGTTTGTGTGTGTATGTGTGTGTGTGCATACTATATAAATCTGGAAGAGACATTAATGAAAAATCCATATAAAAAGTCAATGATCTATAATAAATACATGATTCATACAGTTTTGTAATAACACGTCAGTCTCAGATATTGAACATGTGAAGGTCAGCTTGGCATAAATCTTTATACTGTTAGAAGACTGATGACCACTGGTATAAAGAAACCAACACCTGGAAAGAGGGCATATTGTGTTGTAACAAAAATATCTTCCTCAGTGCCATGTACTGAAGCCCTACTGAACCCAGACCGAAGAAGGACTATGATGGGCAGCCTTGTTGCAGACTAACCCCAAATCACAAAACCAGATCTTAAAAAACTGGCCATATCAGCTGAGGGATTATGACAGCTGCAGTCCCAAAGAAGTAACTTTTCCATGCTCTTTGTGAAATTCTGAGCACCACCTTGTTTGTAGTGGTTTTAGTCCTAATAACAAACATATTGTTACTGTAGGTTAGGCCTCCTTGGAGATAGCATAAAGATATCATTTTGATATCAATAATTTGGCTCTCTTCCACCACCCCTCTCCACGTGAGAGGCCCCCGGACAAGCACAGAACTAGGCTCGGCCATCAAACGCTGCAATATCCCAAGACAATACAGACAGGCCAGAAATAGCTAGATCACCGCTTTAGGAGACCTCTCTGCAAACACCCTTATTATGTATGCATGCCGTTTACAAAGGACTCCCTGCCCTGAACAGGCAACTTGGCAAGGTGAATACTCAAATGCCAAGCGCTCTGCGTTTGCATACTGGCTACCTCTTTGTCAATTTGGACTTAACTTTGACCTTTACAAAGCTTTGTCTCACGCCCGAAACTCATTGTTTTCCCCAAGTACGGTATAGCCTGCAGTTGCACTTCTCTCTATAAAAGCCCTTGATTCCAAGACCTTCCTTGGATTGCTCCCGAGTTCCAGACCACCTTGCTGCCACTTTGCTTGGCGAGCTTCCCCTCAGCTCCACGTGCTGAGCCACATTGAATCCCAGCATCTATTCTTCCAGGCTTCAGGACAGGTTTCATATCATCCAAATCAACTATCCCTCTCAAAAATCCCTCTATACCACTCCAACCTTTATTTTCCTTAGTTACTTGTGTGATTGTGTGTGTTGCATACACTGTGTGTCTGTATTTAATAAAATCACAATTATTCTTAAACTTTGGTGTGCTCCTTGGCTTGGCCTGACCCCGTAGACATTGGGTAAAAGATTCCGCTGCATTGCCCTGCCTCTCGCATTGCTAACTTGTGCTCTAGCTAATTTCCCCAAACTTAGTTAATTGAGAGTGCATATAGGTGTCCCTCCCAGGACCCCCAGTAAACAGGGTAACAATATTCACTTCTGAGGGTTCTGAGGTTGAGGAAGATGGCAAGAAAACCCCATTTAAACACTTGCTGGTCTAATTTATTAAACTTAAAACATACTTACCTATCTTAAAATTAAGCTGCCTTTTACAGATTATTTTTAGGGAATGTAATATTGAATATCAGTGTGAAAAAATATGTATAATCATCACGGTCACTTATTTATATAGCATCATCAGTGTATATGATGCTTTATAAGTAAAAGAACAACAAAAGGTATAAATCCAATGTTTTTCTGTCAATTTCTAAATGTCTTTTGTCAGAACTTCCCACCTTAAATAGACAACTCCTACTTAAGCAATTAGTGAATCTTCAATGGCATTTTATTAACTGTAATCAAATATACATGAAATAACACCATACAATTAAACCCTTATTAATCAATATCAATACTTCAAGGTTAAACTTGATTTTTAATATCTTTCAAATGTGATTTAATTACAATGTTTACTTTTCAGTTAAAGGGCCTATATAATTACCCATCTGCTCAGGTAATGACTAAGGCTTTAATCTCTCTCTCCTTCTCTCTCTATCTCTCTCTCCCCCTCCCCCTCCCTGTGCTAGTTTATCACAGCTTCAGACAATGTGAGCAGTGTCATTCTGCATCATTTTGTTTTGTATCAGAGGATAAAACCCTTAGTAATAGCTGTAAAAGCATGATAGTAGATGATGCAGAACCTTTGTTATTAGTTTGACATCCTGTGAACTATAGAATCTTTATATCACAAAGTTTATTGTATAACTTTGCATTGGTTCAGGAGCAGAACTTCACTTATGCTGTTCAAATTTGACTTCATATAGAATCAATACCAATGTAAGAATGAAGGAAAGCTATCTAAAGTTTGATTCATACATACAATAGCACTACCTGATTGCTCTATGTGATCCTCCTTGGTTCACCAATTCCAGGAACTGGATGAAAATAGCATGAACTGAGAGTTATCAATGCCAGGAAAACCTGTTCCACACATGAATTAAAAGCACAAAACCTATGCTACAAAAAAATAATTAAACAACGATGACAACAACCTATTCAAATTGTTGTCAGAATGAAAACTTTGAATATTGCACTTTTCTACATCAAAAGTGCGTCCAAGTTGATAGGACCTGAGACTCCCACAATAATAGTTACGTGTACTGAACATCTTTATAATTTCATCACATGTACATTTAGTAGCAAGCATGATATCCTAATATACATGCATGCCATAAAGCTATGTTTATATCACAAAGGGTGTGTGATTTCATCCTTTTTATTCCAACATATTTTTTCAATAGCATGTGTATTTCTATACCTCTTATCAGCTAAGTTCTCTCAAAGTGGTTTACAACTGTTGTAAGCTAATTGCCCCCAACAAGCTGGGTACTCATTTTACCAACCTGCAGAAAGCTGGAAGGCTGAGTCAACCTGGAGCCCAGCAGGATCGAACTCACAACCTTGTGGCTGCAGTACTGGCATTTAACCACTGCACCACCAGGGCTCCAATAATATTTTTTCAAACTTTTCCCTATCATGCATCACTTTCAGTTCATCTTATTATTTTCACCAGATCAGAATGAGTGAGATAAGGAAGATCTCTTGGAAAAATCAGGTAGTACTATTGTATGTAGGAACTGACTTCTACTTAGTTCTTCTTCATTCTTTCATTGGTATAGATTCTGGGCTGAAGTCAGATCCCAACAGTCTAGTAAACAGTCTACCACTGTACCAATTCCAAGTTATTCTGGTGACTTTGATCTGTTGCAGCACATCTCTCTGCCCCTTTCAAGTTGACCCCCTTTTGTAATGCTCTGCTTTCTTGTAAAACATTGTTGTCTCTGACATACCTGCCACAATCAGAAAGTCATATTTTTTTGTACAGCTCTGTGCAGACTGAACTTTGTGTCTGTATGAAAGATTCAGCTTGTGTCAAAGGGTCAGTCTAGTCCTTGTTGTGTTTTTGTGTTGTGTGCCTTCAAGTAGTTTTCAACTTATGGTGACCCTCAGGCAAACCTATCACGAGGTTTTCTTGGCAAGATTTATTCAGAGGGGGTTTGTCATTGCCTCCCTCTGAGGCTAGGAAAGTGTGACTTGTCCAAGGTTACCCAGTGGGTTACCATGGATGAGTGGGGATTCGAATCCTGAGTGGGGATATCTGGCCTTTATTAGCAAGTTGTTGTTGTTGTGTGCCTTCAAGTTGCTTCTAACTTATGGCAACCCTAAGGTGAACCTATCATGGGGTTTTCTGGGACTGAGAGTGTGAGATGCACCCAAGATGCAGTCAGTGGGTTTCCATGGCCAAGCAGGGAATTAAACCCTAGTCTCCAGGTCAAAGTCCAACACTCAAACCACTCCACCACACTAGTTCTCTTGTTAACAGGTACCATACACATTTTACAAAGAGAAAAAAAAAATGACACTGCCACGTTTGTGAAAGCAGAATGCTATTAAATCTACAAAACTGACTTTTGATGCAGGTCTCCTACGATCAGCCTGATTATTATTTTTTAAATGACCACACTGGTTCTCATAATTCATTGTTTCAAATACAATGTTCTACATAAAAAGCATTTGTTTCCGCACCTTCCTGTACTTTTACCAGTTTCATCACACTCAAGACATTTTGTTGCCTGAAGCAGAACAACACCTCAGTGCCTCCCTTAGGTCAACCTGCATAGCGGCTAGCAGCTTCCATGTCAGCGAATAAATGTTCCTCATACCTGAAACATACGCAAGGTGCTGAACACTGAACAGGTCCAGTGTCTTTCATAACTTCTTTAACTTTGGATTAAACCTTAGAAGTGACTATTTGCCTCACTGACCATGGAAGCCACCAGCTGCCACTCCTTTCTAGATCACTGGTTCTCAAACTTTAGTCCTCCACATGTTTTTGAACTTCAACTCCTACAAGCCCCAGCTAGCTTGGAGAAAGGTGAGGCATTCTGAGAACTGAAGTGGAAAACAATTGAAGACCAAAGATGGGGAACCACTGTTTAAAACGAGACTGGTCGAGTAATTGTGGCACCTGAGGTAGAACATCTCCTGAATGCTTCCATTTGTTTCTTGCCAATGACAGCTCAATGATAACAAATCCAGAAATTCACTCCCTGTTGCTCTTTCATGAGACCCCAAGTGAGCTGTCCACAATGGCTGCTGGGTTCTGACAAACAGAAGGACTGCAACCACCTTCCTTGTAACTTTACCGGTTGGCATGACTGGAAAATGTTTATCAGGAGGGGAGCCACGTCACATCAGTGGTGGGAATGGCGGGGAAAGGAAACTTTCCACATTGCATTCCTGCCTGTTCCACAGATTTTAAGAGCCGGGGCATTACGCGCCGCCACCCATCCTCCTAGAAGGGCGCTCTCCAGCAGAGGTCATTTGAAATGCCTCCTCAGGAGTGATTAGGCGACAGCTGGCGGTCTGCAAGCTTGCCTATGGCTGCCCTGGGCGCGCGCGCTAAGCTATGGCGAGGGTGGGGGGAGAAGAGGGAAGACTCGACGTCGCAGCAGCAGCAGGAGGAGGACACGGCGCGTCGGGGAGGAAGGCCGTCAGTGCCACCGACCGTCCCGCCTGGTGCCCGCAGCTGCGACTCCCGCCCGCTCCGCTCTCAGCCGCTGCCTCAGGGACCCGGGCTCGACGGCGTCCATCATGCTGAGCAGGTGAAAGAACCCAAGCCGGGGCCGTCTTGTCCTCCGGGAGACCGCCGAGCAAGAAGGCGAGGAAAGAGCCGGCGCCGCTTGGAGAGCCGGAGAGCGAGAGACCTCTTTCCCCAGCCCCCTGCTTGCCTCGGACTTGCTCCAGAGCCCTCCGGCGAGGAAGGTGGATCCCGCCAAGATGGTTACCATGGTGACCAAGCTCGTGCACTACCTGCATCTCAGGTAAGGCGGCCCAGACCAGGACGCAGGACAGCGCGCGCGCCCTTGCCTGGCTCCTTCCAGCTAAAAGGAGGAGGGCTTTTCTCTCTCTCTCTCTCTCTCTCTCTCTCTCTTTCTTCAACAAGCGCGCCGCGCGGGAAGCGCACGCTCTACATAGATATTAGCCATCCCGCCTCTCACTCCAGTACCCGAACTCTCTCTCTCTCTCTCTCTCTCTCACACACACACACATACATAGAGGCATCTCTTCCACCTCAAAGATAATCTTTCGATTGCACAGACTTCCTTCACACACAAATCGGGCTATTTACTCTTTCTGGTCTCCCATCCATACGCTTTCCTCGCCACCTCTTATCTCACTCGGGTCTTTTTCTGACACGGACACGCAGCGGTACTTTCTGACAGAGGGGCAAACACGCATGCACACGATTTGGCAGTCACCCAACACTCTTGCATCCTTCTCTTTCTGAAACGTGACCGTCGCTATCGAGAAAGTAATCTCAGTCTCTGATTATCAGATGTTAATTCTACCCCTAAGGACCAAAAGCTAGATTTGGAGTAGGAGATTTGCAATCAAGATCGTTGGCATTAAAGTGAGCAGCACACGTGGGGATGGGTAGATAAGAAGAAAAGGACTGGTTTTCTTTTGCTGACTGTAGCCATTTCCGCACTAGCCTGTTATCGCGCGATGATTCCACTTTCAACATCCTCTGGAATCCTGGGGTTTGCAGTTTCGGGAGGGGCCGGCCGGCCTCTTTCTGGCTTTCTCCAGTCGGCCCTTCCCGAAACTGCAAACCCCAGGATTCCAGAGGAGGTTGAAAGTGGAATCATCGCGCGATAACAAGCTTGTGCGGAAATGGCTTGAGATCCTAACACCCGCACAAACAGTCCCTCCTGAGAGAACAAGTGAGCATGAGATAGAGGTGCCTTTCATATACTTTTGGGAACGTTCTGTTCAGTTGCAGTAGGTCTGCAAATGGGCTTTCAGTTAGGAGAATTTATTATCAGAAAGAACATTGTTGCTCTTAAATGGGAATTTTGATACTTTGGGTACTGAAAAAATTAGTGATAACAAATAAGAGTACAAATGATATTTTAGCATAATTCCAGTTTGGTTATATAACAAAGTCAAGACATAAAACAAATAAACGTAGCAGATGGTCTCAACCAGAATGCTTATAAACTATTATGATAGAGATATTACTTCGCTATTATTTAGAACATTTTTATCCAATTGTTCAACAAACACTTTCAGTGCTGCTTTTTTCCTATGTCCATGTTTTTCCAAAACTATTTTTCTGTCCAACAAAATCTATCCCCTTTAGAGTAAAACTAAAATAAACTGTAGGTATGCCTGCAAGTGGAAATTAATTTTATTTCACTCTGGAATAATGAACAGCCTCTACCATGGCATGCACACAGACACCCAAGCTGAGAGAGCTAAAAAAAAGGGAGAGAAGCATTATATTTCATTGATACTTGCACAGTTGGAGGAACCTCACATTTCCTACGTTTTGACCTTAGTGTGACATGTGTTAGTGAGCTACCTCTGCTAGGGAGATATTGCAGTTCATTTCAATTGTTGTCAAAGAAAAATGTGGTTTCTAAACTTTATCACTGATGAGAATGTCTTGGATGTCGGTTGGCACTCAAAGAAATGCTTGAACATGCCTAGTGGAATCTTTGACTCTGTCTTCCTTAAAGAGCAGACCCCCTATATCACCTCATAAACTGCTTTGGAAACACTCAACATGGTTTTGTAATATAGCCTGGGTGGCAACTTTTTGAGAACCAAATTCAAAATTCCACTTCATATTCAGAATAGTTGTGTAGTTGTTTGGGTTCCTGCTTACGTGTATTCCAGTTTTCAGCTTTCTGTAAGTTAGCATCTTTGCCATCTTGATTAAGTTATTCAGGGAGGGCCCAGTATCTTTTAAGACTGAAGCACTTGAATTATCATCTTATGATTGTTTTGAGTTTGTTTGTCAAACTAGTATCTTCTGCATGTTTGTTGGATCTTGCTGGACTTTAGTTTCACAAAAGTCTACATTTCATTTTACATTTATCAAAGACCTCCCTGTAGACATTTTGAACCATGGTTTAATGACATGTTTATGTTTGGCATTACACTATGTTAGATATCATTTTGTGATAAGGTAATGGACATAGAGAAATTTCACCTGGAACATATTTCTGGCTCCTATACTGTAGTCAACAAATGAAGGGGAACTTCCCAGTATTGAGAGACAATTTTGCTTGTGTTCATATACATAATATGGAGAAAGTTAAAAATGACTGTCAGTTTGATAAATACTTTGGACAGTAATGATCAGACAACCCATCTGTGGCTGAGAATGAATCAAAACACATGCTCATATTAACTGAAGATGACTGGCCACATTTGTACAGTCACTAGATTGCTATCCTAGGAAACCCAAAGGAAAACAATTGCTATTGTACACAGCATTTAAGAAATACAGAATAATCAAACCTTTGAGTTGGAAGGACTGCAAGGACCATCTAGTCCAATACTCTGCCATGCAGGAATACACAATTATAATGTTTAAAGATCTCCAAAGAAAGACAGTTCACAACCCTCTGAGCATATAAGGCCAACATTATCTGGCATGATTACTACCAGAAAACTATATTGCTGAGGCTGGCTCCCTTTTCACATTGCACAAATCATACACTGATGCTTTTAGTGAGTGGTATAAATAGCCCAAACCACATAGCTATGCTTCCTGTCTGAAAGTGTGAAGGATGCTGACACAAGAGGTATCTTAATTATGCAGACTGTACGTTTGATTTAGGCCTATATAATTTCCAATGGCTGTGAAATATTGTCTTTTTTTGCAGCTCCATACAGTTTTATGCTATATCCACACCTTCCTGAAAGGATGCAGAAGTATTTAACCTACCCCTTAAACTGCTTTCTGTTACCAAAACCCAACACCTGTGCACGGTCTATCAGCTGTTCTATTCATTCCATAGCCTTCTTCAGGGGCTGTTAAAAGACCAGTTAGAATTTGCAATGTTTGTTTTGTGAATCCCTGCAAGGTGGTTTTAGAATTGCACTGTAAGTAATATTTTGTACTTGTATAAGTTTATTTGGTTTAATAGACATTTTAAAATTTGAGACATTTTAAATGTATCTTGGTGCATATATACAAAATTGATATTGCAAATTGTAACTTGTGTAACCTGTTCTAATTTTTGTTTATGTATTGCCCCTTTCCCGCACTTTTAACAGCCCATGAAGTAGTCTATTAGTAGTCTGAAATGCTTGAGCTAATTGCAAGAATAAAATCATCTTTTTCACCCTGAAACTTTGTCTCTTCTCTGCATCCCTGGCAACGTTACTGGTCACGCTGGCTAGGGTACTCTGGACAATAGTAGTCCTACACAGTAGTGCTAATTTAGTAGCCATAGAAAAAAGTTGTCTGAGAAAGTCCCATAGGGAAAAAGAACATAGCTTGGATTAATTGAGAATAATGGATGCACTTCAGTTTGAGATCTTTAATTTGTTGAATGTTAGATGGAACACAGTTGGCATTTTTAACCTTCAGAAGTTATCTTAACATGACTAAATGGCAGGCTATATCCCAGACAGAAAACGGGCACATAATTAATTGGTTTTTCACATGTTGTTTTCTCATGGTATACTTTAGGAAACCTATGACTGCCTTAAAAAGTGATTTTAAAAAATTAACGTTATTTCTGTTAAAACGGATAATTTCTGATTTCTTGGGACATTTAATAGCTTCACTGCTAATTTTTGACTGAACTTTAAAAAGTGAGATCAATAACACACTAATACATTTCTATGCAACTGTATAGCCAGTTGACTATCCTGAAAGTGAAAAGGAATTATGTGCTAGATAGCAAGTATTTCAAATACAAGGGGGCTTCATTTGCATTCTAGCTGTGTATATTCTCACAAACTATTTATATTTTCAAAGCACTATTCTTCTTTAATTCAGATAACTCCTTGTATACGAGTATCATTTATTTTATCGTTGGTCATGGTGACACATGCCTTAGTTTACATCCCATTTGGATTTTTGTAATATTTTCTGTATGGGGCTGTACTTGGCATCTTCAGCTAGTCCAAACTAGCACAGACAGATTGTTGATTAGGGAGCATGTGCATTATTTGTTATAATAGTTTTACTTGCCACCATTCCCTTTCCAGCTGGTTATGGCTTTTAAAGTCCCCTATGACTTGGGCACAGGCTATCTAAAGGGCTGCATTTCCCCCCAGGAGCTTGCTTGTGTTTTTTCATCTTAGCCCCATCATCCTCACAGGCATGTTTGGTTAGGAAATGGGAGAGCCTTCTCAGTGGCTTCTCCCAGCTTGTGGAATTCTCTTGTAATGGAGAGTAGGTTCCCTTTTCCCTATTGTCCTGTCACCATCAGACAAATATATTTTTATTCATGCAGGCTTTCAACAGCTGACTGGCTAATGAGGAAGTGATATTTAGTGGAAGAATGCTGTTTTTGTCCCCTTCTCTGCTGTTCTTTGAAATGGTTTTTAAATTTTGTTTCTTGGTTTAATATAATAATCTGTGTAATTATATTTTAATATTATAATTTATTGTATTTAGTATATATTTTACAATCATGTAAATTTTGGACCCTGGGTCCAAGAATAGGAGAAAGAGGGGAGATAGATTGCAAGATAAGGTAGACAGAAAGACAGATAAAAATATATGTAAATTTATTGTAAATGAAGTCATTAAAATATTACAGGGTATTTTTAAAATGTTCAATATGCTTCTCTGCAGACAAAAATAGTGTATCAGAAATATAAAGCTGTAAGGATGGGATAAGGAATGTACGATTCTCTATGTGTTCCTGGGCTGCAATTCCCATCGTCCTTCACCACTGACCATACTGGCTAAGGCTAGTTGCAGTCCAGTAATATTTGAAAATACTTTCCCTGTCTCTGATATATAAGATATAATATGTTTCATGTGATGAAGTAGGCTATAGTTCATGAAAGTTCATCCTATGAAACATTTATTAGTATTTAAGGAACCATAGCACTCCCTGTGTGTTGTATACTGTAATAGGTTAGCACCATTGCCTTTTGGGAATTAAAATGTGTTTACACATTATTATAAATAAATTCAGAGCAAATGTGAACAATACTTAAGAACAACAAACAAAGGAGACAGAAATGGGTAGAACAGATACAAATGACTAATGCAAGAAACACTGAACAAACAGAGCAAGACAAAGAAGAGACACACCAATAAAAAAACAAGACAGTATTCATAAGCAATGTAGCCACTAGTATCACAAAAGATATTTGTGTGGTGGATCAGACAGCAGCAGTAATAGCAGTAAGAGGCTTTTTCTAGGCTGTAATCCTAAACATGCTGTAAGTTCCACTGAACACAGTGGGGCTCACTTCTGACTAAATACACATAGCATTGTACTGTCCATCTCCATCTAAGTGTGTGGAGCTAGAAATAAATACTACTGTACCCCATGGTAGGTTCGTCTTAGGCTCGCCATAAGTTGGAGATGATTCGAAGACATACAACAACAACAAACACTACTGTAACCAGTGAAACATATTCCAAAGCATACATTTTGAAGTTGTATGGCAGTTTTACTTAAAAAACAACAACAACCCATAAGCTTGATCCACATACCAGCTGGAGATTTTAACTGATTGCATAATCATCCTGCATATTATTTCCCCTCCTCCAGAATCAAGATATATTAACATTGCTGAATTATTTTGAATATATATATATATATATATATTATTGGTTTTTTGTCCATTAAAAACATCACTTTAAACCTGTTTTATGTTCTAGAAAGCAAATTTCTCACCCATTTTAAGTCCCTCGTACTAAAATATCTAACATGATACCCTCATAAGAAACAGACTACCTATGCATTTTCTAGTGACCTTACCTAGGCAGACTACTCATGCAGCTAAGCAACTGACTACGTTCACAATGGTCTTTTTTTGTCACAGTTATTTCTGAGCAGTATTGAACAGAGGAGCTTTTCAAAGGTATTCTATGGCTGTGGTCTGCTGTGGCATACATTCTGAACACATGCGGATTAAACCATCTGTATTCATCTGAATGCCACTGGCTTTACAGTTTAATCACTTATTATCTTTGGAGTGCAGTCCAAGGATGTGGTCAAGGTATTTTGTGAGGCTAGATATGGACAGAGTGCTTGATGGGTGTGGCTTGCCACTGCAAACTTGTAACATACAGAAAAAGTGAGATTATCACGTGGATCAAAAAGGTTACAAATCTGTCCTGCATAAAAGAGTGATCCTGTCAAGTATAGGAAGCTGATAGAATCAGTTTTTTCAAAGAACTTTGTCTTATTCTAATAAATATTGGCCTGTTGAAATATCCCTTTAGTTTATTGGGTAAAGTGTTTTGTGTGGATTTTTTTTGTATTTGTCAATTTTGTTTGATGGATGGATGGATGGATGGATGGATGGATGGTAGATATCCAAATGGCATTTCTGTGGTCCAAGGCTATTTTCTGCAGATTCCTGGTACCAGTTGCAACATGTTACAGACTTGAGTGGACTTATTTTAAACTCTGAGACATATTGAAATAATTTGTCTTCTCCTTCTTTTTCTTTTTTTAATCATTTTTAATTATAGTGCGTCAGTGTATCAGTGAAAGGATATTTTTGGATTATAACTCTAAAGCAAATGTTAAAAGCCACAGAAGAGAAAATGTGCCTGAGAAATGCAGGATATAAATGAAAATAGTAGTAGCAGTAGTGGTGATGCTGCTGCTCCTGCTGATGGGATCACTTCAGTAACCTTTTTTGTAAAAGCGTTCTAGTGCAGATCCAAGAAAGCAATACAAACAGCCTCCTTCCCAAAATCAGAAAAAGTGGATGCAGAAGTAACAACAAAGGGAAAAACCCAGCAAAATCAAAGGAGCTGTACTGCAAAAAGCCACGCTTCTTTAGGCTAATTTGGAAGACCCTTACCCAAATGTATTTTAGACTGATTTCAAGCTTGGTTTCAAGGTGGATGCAATTCATTTGTATTGTGTTTTAAATGGGATTGCATCTCACTTAAAGGACAAGATTTTCACACTGGAAGGGCTGATAAATCTAGGCTTGACAATAAGTCCTTCAAAAGTTCCTGAAGTTTATGACATACGTGATAACACATTTTAAAACAACAACACCTAGCTAAATGGATCTATGTAATTCAGTCTCTTATCTACTGAGCATGTAACAACAAACAAATGTAAATGAATGAATATAATGCAAATGATGCATCATTGCTTAGCAACCAGAAAAATCTTTTTTTTGCCATTTCTGACTGTATGTTTAATTGTCTGACTAACAGAGATAACCCTTATCCACTGGTTATCAAATCTGCCCCATCACTGTCAGAAAAGAACAAGGTTTTGGACCATAGGGCATCTTTATTAACAATTACTTCATTTGCATCTAAATTCAGGAATGTTTACTATGGTAATAGCAAATTCACTGAAATTTACACTGAGAACTCACCAGAATCACTGGGGGCTGGGAAGCACTCTTGCGTTATAATTTTAAAGAGGCCTGTGGACTTCAGATAAGTATTCATACAATGTTAAATCTTAATAAATATGGTAACTGAATAAATAAGATACAAATATAGGAGCAGTCTTTTTAAACCAGATCTGACTATTCATCATAGAACACAGCTGGCTTTCCCTATATAGCTTCTGAAAATAGTGAGAGTAACAACTACAGTAACAGATTATGTAGGTTTTGCAATGAATTACAAATTCCTTTCTTAAAAAAATATTTTTTCAAGTTCTGGGAAAGAAGCTAGAGTGGTGGCAACTGGGTGGCAACAGTGTAAAGTGCCTCTACATAATCTCCTACATTTCACAGATGAAAATAGGGAAATATGTGACCAAGCAACATTAGAGTGTTGTCAAGATGGCAAAACTTATTAATGAGGAAGAGCACACAAGCTAGGAGAGGCTGCAGCAGTTTGCTTTTGCCCTGGCCTATTGGGAAGAGAAAGATTCTGCCTTCCTCCTCTCCCCTCCCCGCAAACTGCTTTTTCACTTTAAACTCAGGCCCTTTTCGCACGGGCTTTCCCGGGCGAAATAGCCCCGTGAGCCGTGCGGGAGTGGGAGCGTCGCTCCGCACGACGCACTCCCACTTCCGGCGCTCTCACGGGGCTGCAGCGGCGCGAGTGCGGGGTTTTTGATTTTCGCTTTCAAGCGAAAATCACCCCGCGCTCGTGCTACGCTCCCGGCGCCCACACGCACTCACCTGTAGTGCGGTGCGTCGGGGAGGCAGCCGGGTCGCGCCTCCTTCCCTCCGCCCGTGCGGAAGGAAGGGGCGGGGCGGGGAGCTAGCGCGGCGGATGCGAGAGCATCCTGCTTCGCACGGGCGGGGGGCTGCTCGCGACAGCCTCCCGCTTTGCGTGCGCGCGCGCGGGGGGCGGGCGCGACTGCCTTCGCTTCTCTCGTGCGCACGGGGGGGCGGCGCAACGGGCTCCTTTCTCGTGCGTGCGCGGGAGTCGCGTCGCCCCCCGCGCGCGCGCGAGAAAGGAGCCCGCGCCGCCGCCTCCCCGCGCCACTGTCTGTCGCTCCTGGCGCGCGCGGGGGGGGGGGCGCGACTGTCTGTCGCTTCGCGCGCGTGCGGGGGGCGGCGCGAGCGGCTCCTGCTTCTCGCGCGAGCGGGGGGTGCGGAAGGGACAGGCTCCTTTCTTGCGCGCGCGGGGGGGATGGACGCGCGAGCCGCCGCCGCTGCCTCCGGGAGGCTGCCGCTTCCCCGCTGGTTCCTTGGCGTGCGGAACGAAGGAGGGCGGAAGCGACAGCCTCCCGGAGAAGGCTCTTGCGCGAGCCGCCCTCCCCCGCTCGCGCAAGAAGCCTAAATGCGAAAAGGGCCTTAGTTTGCTCCAACTGAAGTAAGCTGAGGATCAAGGGAGAAACTGGGTGGAAGAAAGAGAAACTGGAATATTTCAAAAGCAGCTGAAAAAGTGGAATGATAGAGAATTAATCAGGACTATTCCTGTCAAATCAGGACAACTGGATGGTATGCCTTTACTTCTTCCTCACACTGGTCACTTCAATCTTCCTGCGTGGGCTGTTTCTGAAAGAAAACAGAAGGACGCTTAAAGACAAAGCCTATTGTCAATGTCTCATGTGCCCCTGGAAGGCATCACATCATCTTTTCCAAATAGACACAATAAGGAAAAGTTCCAAGGAGAACTGCCAAGAAGCTCCTGCCCATTTTTTGTTTAAAAATGATACCACTTCAGAAAACTAACTGACTGCAAATTAACTAACTGCAAATTATTGCAGACACTGAAGGCAACCTGCTAGTATTAGGGTGTAGATGATACCACTGGGCCTGGTTTCTTTCTGCAGCACTGTGCTAGCTGATACCACATGCCTTATCTGATCTGAATGTAGCCAACTCCTGCAAATGCTTTTGCCTGGGAGCAGCATTATATTTCAACCAGCAGATGGCAAACAACCAACTAAATGCAGCCACAAGCTATTTCTACCTGGAAACATTTGAAAAGTGTTTAAAAACAAGTTAAAGGAATTTATTCTTAATTACATTTATGACTAGACTGAAAGAGTAGATTAAATCTACAAGCCACTTGAGGAGTAAATATTTTGAACTATTTATGTACATTGCAGTACTCTGGGTTCATGTAAAAGCTGCTTTTGTTAGTACCATTCTAAACAAATAGGACTGTGCGTCTCTCCTCCTTTTAGCCACATTAGAGAGAATTATGTAATGAACAATAAGTATTTCCAAAAGTTTTCCATATTTTACTGTGTTATAGCTTGGAACTGGAGTGGATTTGATTAGTTTGCTTATAACTTAATATATAAAAGATACTTAGCATTATAAAGTTGCAAACCTCACAATGGCACAAAATTAAGTGAAAAAAAAAAGCAAACAAAAAGAAAGTCTGAGATAAAGTTCTGGGCCAATCAGGCTTGGCTGATTAAAATATATTCCAAACTAGGAACATCCTGGAGAGCACAGTTAAACCTGTTGTTTCAAAATGGCAACAATACAACACAACTGAAAGTCTGCCTAGGGAAGGCTATCCAGCAACACTCAGTGACCACATAAGGAAGACATTACTAAGAGAAGCAATGAAGAAGCCAATGGTAAATCTGAAAGGAATGCAGAGATCCAAAGCTGAGATGAGAGAAACTATCCACAGCACAACTATTACCCAGATGCTTCACAAATCAGGGCTTTATACAAAAGTGGTGAGAAGAAAGCCATTGCTGAAATAAATTCGTATCAAAGCCCATTCAGGGTTTGTGCACACATAAAAAAACCCTTTGGGTAAAAGGCTATGCCAATCCATATTTATTTGGGAGGAAAGCCCATTGAACTCAGGGAAACTTGTTCAATCCATAGGATTGTATGGTTGTCTACTCACCTGGGAAAGAACCCTTTGGAACTGATATACAGGGTGAAGCTGTAACTGAACTTTTCCTCTCTCAGTTAAGGCAGAGAGGATGCAAATAAAACTTGATGGATGGATATATATGTATAACTTCATGCAAATCAGCACACTTTCTGTTTAAACCGATTACTACATTTAAACTGATTGGACGTTAGAAGAAAATTCAGTTCTAGTTCTGTACATATATCTTTGTACAAGAGATATACTTGTTATTTATTGCAGATTCTGCTGTTAGCATTCAAGACTTTTCTGCCACAAGTTTCTATTAGCTTATTAAGAATAGTTACAAAAGCAACCACCAGAGAGCACTAATGTACCCTTTTCTGAGCAATCTATAGCATAAAACTAGAAAGTTTAAAAACTATTCCTTTGGTTAAATGAGATATAGTCATTTGTATAGATGTATTGGTGGAAATTCTACAGACCTTTACCTGTTACAGTGTGATCTGCACATATCTACTCAGAAGTAAGCTCCATCAAATTCAATGGGGCTTACTCCTGGACGAGTTTTATAAGATTAGAGACTCATATGTAAGAAAAGCTTTAATATTTTATTATTTTATTAGATTTTACTGAATTGTAAGAGATGTAACTATGCTAAATTAGAATCTAAATAAGCAGAATTCACTGTAATCATATCAAAGCAAGACAAATGGCTCAAGTGACTGGGACAATAGAAGTTGATCTTTTCTAAAGCACTACCTTATTAAAGAATATTCCTGAAGAATAAACAAACTACAAAACATTGAACTTCTCATATGAGTGATTTAACTCATACAAGTAACTTCTATAACATTATAGCTGTCAAATATTTTGTTTGTACTTTATAGCCGTCCTACCTTCGCGCTTTTCACCCCTAATCTTTTCTTTAATAGAGCAATTGTTGTTCAAAAAGTAAGGACAGAATTTTAAAACACTGAATATGAAGACTTGCATACATATCCTGCTCCGTTTCTAAATATGCATACCACTTTGCTGATATAATTTTGTTTATGATCAGAAAGTTCAAGATTTAGCTTTGTGGAAGCACAAAATTTGTTTTGTAAATAAATACTAGTTTCACAGGATGATGAGTGAGATTTTTACTTGTTCATGCATTGGAAACAATGTGAAACAACACAAATAGCAGTATTTTCATTATATTCTTTCATTATTCAATAAAAACACTATCCATAACATAAAACAGATGAAAGTAACAAATTTCTGTGCTCGTACATCACAACATTAACTAAGAGAAAATAAGGCAAGAGGCCTTGAGCAGTAAGATAGAAAGAAAATAATGCTGCTGTTGAATGGAGCAATTTTTACAAAGCTGAATGACTTATGTAATACTAATATTCTGTACCTTTGCAACAAGTGCAGATTAAATAGCTAGCTTTATGGTTTATGCTAGCCCCGGGATCTTTAAAAGAGAAACTTTGCCCTTGATAACCTTCTGCACAATTGTTGGTTTTGTACAAACTCCCACAGCTGCCTTTTCTGTTCATTGAATTAGGATTCTTTAAAGTGTGAAATTTGTTTGTGTGGAGGGTGCTGCTGCAATGGTGGATAGTGAACTGGGTGCAAAATTTGCTTCTCACAAAGTGTGCAGATGGCACTGGGGGGGTTTCCTCTTCCCTTAGCTAGCATCTTCCTGCATAACATCATATTTCCTCTTCCCTTAGCTAGCATCTTCCTGCATAACATCATATTTTATTCTAGAGGGTCTCCAGTGGATTTTGAGGAATGTGAGGTACTAATTAATGAGGCAGGAAATTCAGCAACCTATAGTGCAAAAGCAGAAATGACTTCCAACTTGTACATAGGCATCTTTGACTCGAATTATTAATAACTTTGTTGTGGTTTTAAGCTTTGAACTACAACTCTGAGACCAGGGTTCAAATCACCACTGAGCTATGGAAATCCAGTGGGTGACCTTGGATAAGTCACACTCTCTCAACCTCAGAGATGGGCAAAAACAAACACCCTGTAAACAAATGCTGCCTCCTCCAAAAAAAATAAAAGAAATCCTGCGATAGGTTCATTTTAGCATTGCAACTTAAAGGTCAGTAACAAAAGCAACAACAGCAAATGAAAAGTATTGTTTTTGTACATTGGTGCTTCTGAAAATGCCACATTCAAATACAGTACAACTGGTGTGTGAATTTGCATGTGACATGTTTGCCATCTATTAAAAACTAACTGCAAATTTGATCACTGGAGAGTGAGTGAATGAGAAGGCAAACAAAGATGGGGAAGGGTTCCCAAACTATAAAGTGGGAGGGTGAAACGGTAATTTTGCAAGTCCTGAGAACTGGGTTAAGAATACACAGGCATGCATTCTTCATTAATTATTGTTACACAATGGAATGCACCTGGCTATTTAAAAATTAAAAATAAAAATAAAAATATACATGCTCAAATGATTTGGATGGCATGGACTTGTGCTGGTTATTACCAGTGATAATGTGGACATCATCCACAACCATGGAATGATGCCTGAGACAGTACAGAAAACAGTAACTGAATTGAGGCTTCAGTGAAAATCATATCTTAATAGCAGCAGTTTACGGAATTCTGAAGAAAAGATTAATTGCAGACTGATTCTGTGAATGTTGATTTGACAGTTGAGTCTGAGAGGTTGGTGTAGTCTATGCAGCTAATATGTCTAAGCAAATACAGTAATTCTAGCCAAATAATATCATCATCTGCCAGGACCCACTTGGCCCCTTTTATCATTTATAAAGTACATTTTTTAGATCCACAAGATATTAAACACACAGTTATTTTCTTCTGAATGAATGGCACACAATTTGAACCATGAGCACTGAACATATTTTTACAATTGACAATTAAAATAAATGATTTAAATTTGGGCACATCCATTACCCAGTCAAATAAATGCTTATAATTTAATTACTCTGTAAATATGTACAGATGGGAGTTAGAATTTCAACAGTGACAAACATTAAGTAATTCTGCTTTCATATAATTCTACCTTTTCTCCTGCATGAACCACTAATTCAGCACATTATCAGCTCAGGTGGCAGCCTCATTCACCATTTCTAAGGATGCCTTTTTCAAGTAGTTTCCAGTAACAGTCCATCTGGTTGGCACAACTTTTGCATTTTACTTTTTACAGTAAAAGCCACTGTAACTTCCGTAAGAAAAGTGAAGGCTTCGGTATTTATTTTTAAATGCTCCAATCTGTTTCTGATTCAGTTTACAGAACAGACTTACATTGTTTATTCCCCAACCATTTGGTATAACAAAGTTTTATACTGTTTGTATATTACAAATGCTACAATTGACAATTTGCATTGTTAGTTGTGCACATTTGATTTCCCTTCTCTATCATCTGTTTTGTTTCGGAAACTGAGGCTAGCCTTTGCCATCCATATATTGGAGACTTCACAGCAAGGCCTGAAATCCTACACTATTTAATGCAGTTGCATACTTTCCACAAAAAGCACTAAGGATGGCTCACAGCCCATTTTCTCAGTACCACAAAACCTCTCCTGATGCCACACACATAGTAGAGGAGATGGGCAAGAGGAAAGAAGCATAGTTAAAACAACCATGGTTTCTTTAGTTTAGGGTGTCACTAGTTTACTTCTGGGCTCTTTCTATACACACTAACATTTCACAGATGAAAGCCAGGACACATGTGGGCCAAGTAACATCAGAGTGTGACCGTGATGATGAAAGTTTTTAATGACAAAGAGCACACATGCTAGGAAAATCTACTGCCTGAAATGCCAAGATTCTGCTCCCTCCTAGTTTGTCTCAACTGCTGAGTTAATTAAGTACAAACTATTTTTGCGCTTTGAATTCAACTGTAGCAATTGAAGTAAGCCAATGATGAAGGGGGAAAGTGGGAGGAGGAGAGAGAAACTGGGGCAAAAACAGATTGAAAAATGAGATGACAGAGTATTAAATGAGACTGTCCCTGCCAGATGGGGACAGTTGGAAGGTATGTCCTTCTCTTTGGACACCAGCTCCAACCTTAATCACTGAATCCCATTTGGGCCCATCCAAATAACACAATTGTTCTTTAAATGATGGAAACACTACTTCAGAGGTGAGAATATTTTGCTTCTATGGAGTGATTAGAGCCTAGTCCTTGGAACTCCAGCTGATCCTCAAAAGGCTTTGGCATTTCCCCTATTTTTTTTTTTTTTGGACAAAAAAGTATATTTTTTTTCAGTAGAAAAAAGTCCTAAAACATTTTTAAAAAAACCTTTCCAAGTCTGTACAAAGCTGTTTCACAGATCCCCATCCCAAAAGACAATACCTCCACCATCCAAATGGCTCAAAGGACAACTAAAATGATGTGGTATCACCTCTAGTTACCCAAATGGTGGGACTCTGTAGTGCCAGGAAAGTTTAAAAATGAATGTGGTGTGAGCGAAAATATGTAGGAAGAAAAAACAATTCAAAGAACTGAAAGAAGGAGCAGGTTATTATCAGTAACTTGGCAAGTATTACAGATGTCTTGTGGTAAACTGTGTGCAGAATTATCTCCAAATACAAGTGGCTTTGTTTGTGTGAGATCAGATAATCCAAATGTGGTCTGAGGTGGATGCATGAAATGATTCACTTGACTTAAAAAGAGAGACTTGAACAGGAAAGTAGTTGGGAAATTCCGCATATGTGCTCATATACAGTTGGCCTTCCACGTTTACTAGGGTTAAGGGCACAGGACACCCACAAAAGCAGAAAAACTGCAAATATCAAATGTACGTGTGTTTCTGGAAAGGAGGCTGGAGGCATGGTAGGAAGAGTGGGCACCCAGGTCCAAACCAGGTCAGGGAAAGGGGTTGGTCAGTATGATGCCCCTATACTTCCTTTTCACCACCTCCTTCCTTGGATATGTGTGTGGCATCAGGAGAGGTTTTGTGGTGCTGAGAAAGTGCTGTGAGCCATCCTTAGTGGCTGGTGGAGGAGGACTAGAGGTGGGTTTTTATCTGCACAGCCTGGTCAGAGCTGCTGAGAGGAAAGGTTCCCCCCAGAAAAGAAGCACCTGATGTGAGGAGGTAGGGGTCAGAGAAACTCACGAACAGTCAAATCTGTGAAAGTGAAACCCATAAATGTTGGAGGGCTGACTGTGATCAGAATAAGAGAGTTAGAAAGGACCTTTGAGATTTTCTAGTCCACAGGTATTATTTCAGTAGCATTCAGTTCTATTACTGGCTGTCAACAGGTCTGAATTTTATTTTGCAACATGAGGGTTCATTGTTGAGACTTACACTTACCTTTTATGGTTAACTACAATCAGCTTGCTCTAGCATACCTGGGTTTTACTGCAGATGGCAGCCCTTCTAGGCTACTATGAGTTACTTCTCCATTTTCTTTTCTTCTAGTCTTATATATATTTTTATTTCAGCCTGCCTGTAATTAAGTCTGTCTTGAACATAATTGGCTACAGTGCAGTTTCTTGCTTTAATTTTAGAATGCGACTTTTTATTTTTGTTTTGATGTGTTTTACAATTTTGGGTATCAGTTTACAAACACTTATATTTTTAAAGGTGGCTAGTAAGCTTCTTCAATAAATGCATGCCTTTCAGAATTCAAGCTGAAACTTGTCCTTTCTTAGGAGTGAGCTCTCACGGATGGATTACAGTAGGGCTGGGCAACTGTGACCAGCCAGCTGGTTTTGGCCTCCAGCTCCTATTAGCCCTAGTCAGCATAACCAGTAGAGAAGGATTATGGAAATTAATACAAAACAAGTGGAGGGCCACAGTTGTGAGTCAGTGGACTAGGCCAGAGCATGAGGATTTGGTAAGGACAGCAAATCAAACGTCACAAAAAGTCAGACTAGATCAGTTGTTAATAGATCTGTACACGACTTCCGGTTTGATCATGGCGCCGCGGTAAGGTCCTCAGTGAAGCGGTCACGGATCGAGGATCTTTGCCGGTGTGGTTGACGATTTCTGGCGATCATCTGGCCAGATAAGGTACCCTCTTGGTATAGAGAGTCCAAAAAGGGGGGCTCGAGAAGTCTAGGGAATCCCGGTGCTGCACCTCGAGCGCAGGATTGTGTTCGGGGTGGAGAGCGAGAGACGGTGGACTGGAGCAGCCCCGACCAACCGGTGATGCTATGCAAAAAGCGGCGCCTTCGGGCTGTTTGCAAAAACCCGCAGAGGCTTTGACCGGCGAGGAGCTTTAAACAGCATTTTTTTTCTCTCCCTGGTGACTCAAAGAATCCCGGAGACTCTAAAGGGTGAGAGGAAATTTTGAAAGGAGGAAAAATCTATAGAGCGACGCTAGTGAGGGGATTTAATTTGGAGGAGAAGAGGGTGAACTCTAGCGTCAATTGGTGTGTTTTTTTGGCGTTTTTTTTTCTTTTTTCCCTTCCCTATTTTATTCGTTTTTGCTACAGCAAAATTTGGAACCTGTTGGGCAGAGCTAGACTTTTTTTATTTCATATAATTATTTGATCGATCGTGGGATTGAACTGATTCAAGGAATGGATCTGAGAGTGTGAGAGTGCTAAAGGACAGAAGAATAATGGCGGCGGAAGAAGATTAGTCGCAGACAGTTGTTTAGTTGGAACTGAAAAGGGGGAACGTGCTGGAATAAGTGTTTGGAACAAACTTAAAGCAGATTTGACAAACTATATATATTAGGATCACGTCTGGAATAAGACTGAATTACAGAAGAGTGAAACTTGAGCAGCCTGAGGAGAGCTGTAGACGAACGAGAAGGGGACAGCAAGAAGGGGGAGGAAGATCGCTGAGGACTTGAGCTTATGAGAAGCCTTGAGAAGCCCTGCGTAATACAACTTGGACAGGGTATAAGAGCAAGAGAAAATTCCTCTGAAGCTGGAGTCTTCCCTTCTTGTTCTCTCTTCTTCTAAAGGTCCCCTAAAACTTTAAACTTCATTCTGTTTTCTTTTTCTTTTTTCTCTCCCTTCCCTTTCTCTCTCTTCCTAAATTTTTATAAATTTTTATAATTAATTTGTTTTCTTAGATAGATTGCCTTTACTTAGAGCTTTTGGTTTGTTTAGTGGTTATATATATATGTATAAGTTTTTTTTTGGTATCTTCTCTCTCCTCTTTTGACTACTGGATTTGATCTAAAGATTATAATACATATAATATTGTTTATCGGTAATATTGTTGTAGAGGGGTTATTTTAGGATTGGAGGGGGAGGGAGTGATTTGATTGAATAGATATTTTTTTTTGCTGTATCCTGTATATACTACTGAGATAGTTTTGATATATACAAAAAGGTATTTTTGGATAGATATATACAAAATTTTACTTTGATATATACAAAAAGGTATTTTTGGATAGATATTGAGTGTATAATCTGTATATTCTGTTATTTAGTTAATGTGTTAAAATAATAAGGTTGATCTGTGACAATAGGTAATAAGGTTGTTTTGTGGTAATAGAGAATTGGATGTTAACAGAGCTGTCGAAGCCAATTAAGTTTCCATTTGGTATAATTCCATCGTTTTCAACAATTTGGGATACTGTGATGGATACTAGAATGAGTTCAAGAATAACTAAAACTTCTGTAAATCAAAGGAAACTATCTTTAGAACCAACCACCAAGTTTGAACAAAATAAATCAGACAAGGTAGAAAAAGTTGATAATTTTCAACAGACTTTATTAGAGGAAATAAGAAATATTAAATTGGAAATGAGGCAGGAAATGAAAGAGCTTAGAGGAGAGATAAAGCAAGACTTTAAAAATGAAATAAAGGGCCTTAAAGTGGCACTTGGAGGGCTGCAAGAAGACCTTAAGAAAACACAAGAAAGAGTTGAAGTAATTGAGATCAAAACAAAAGAGATAGAAGATGTAGCAGAAAATATGATAAGACAACAGGAACGTCTTCTGGATGAAAAGGCTCTGGTCGATCTAAAAGCTCGGGAGAATTATATTAAGATTAGAGGTTTAGAGGAGTGTAAAGATGAAAATTTATACGCAAAATTAATCCCGCCGTTGGCCGAATATCTAAATATAACATTGGAGAAGATGGAGTGGGAGATTGATAAAATGTATAGGATCGATTCAAAAGTAGCAAGAGAGAAGCGGCTTCCCCGAGACATAATGGTTCAATTAGTACGGAAGAAGACGAGAGAAGAAATAATCCAAAAGAGTTTGGAACATGATCTGATAATAGACAAGATGAGAGTAAAGATCTACAAAGATGTACCTCCTCGAATTTTGAGGAAAAGAAATGAATATAGATTTATCACATCATTTTTGAAATCTCGTAATGTAACATATAGATGGGGGAAGTTGGAAGGAATTAGTTTTCGATTTCAAGAACAGCATTTCAAGATCGATACTGTTCAGGAGGCGAAAACTTTTATGAAAAGGTATGGGAAAGAGCAATCAAGAAACAGGTCATATCAGGGGAAGAGTAGAGAAGACAATCAACCCGCTAAAAAGAAGGATCAAGTCCAAGAACAAGATAGTGAAGAAGGAGCTGGTGTTGCAGGCAACGAATCAAGAAGTGAAGAAAGCATAGAATCTGGTGAAGAAAATTATTAAGTGAAATTTAAATCTAAATTCTTCTACTATGACACTGAAAATTCTCTCTTGGAACATTAAAGGTTTGTTAACGCCCCAAAAACGAAGGAAAATTTTTTATTGTATTGAAAAGAAAAAATTAGATATAGTGGGTTTACAAGAAATACGTATACCAAAAGAAAAAGCTTACCTGATTCGAAATAAAAAAATAGGTAAAGAATTTGCGGCAATTTCGAAGACCAAAAAGAGGGGTGTTGTTTTATATATAAAAGTGAGCTTACACCCTAAAGAGATCTTAAAGGATGAAGAAGGTCGTTATATAGGAGTAGAAATCAATTGGCAAGGTTGGAAAATATTGGTGATAAATATTTATGGTCCACATAAGAATCAGGAGAGTTTTTATAAAAATTTGTCTAATAAGATTATGGAATTAGAGTATAGAAATCTAATATGTTTAGGAGATTGGAATGGGGTGATTAAGCCTAGATTGGATAGGAAATCTGGGAAAATAACAATTAAAAAGAAACAAGGAAAGCTTCCGACTTCCTTTGATAATATGATGAATAATCTGAATTTATTGGATGTCTGGAGATATAAGTATGGGGATACTAAGGATTTTACATTTTATTCAGAGCCCCATACATCCTTTTCCCGTATTGATATGTTTTTGGTTACAAACTCTTTGGCTAAATTGATTAAAAAGCAAGAGATCTTGCCGAGAAAGTTTTCAGATCATAATCCCATTTTGTTAGAATTAAAATATAAAGAGGAATACTCATTTAATTGGAGGCTAGACGAAAAGTTATTTCAGGAGGAAGAGTTTGTGACCAAAGTTAAAAACCAATTAAAATTATACTTTGAAGAAAACCTTGATAAAGATGTTAAACATTGGATTGTCTGGGATGCGGCTAAGGCCGTAATAAGAGGATTATGTATACAACAAAAGTCAAGAATTAATAAGGGGAAAAGAGAGAATTTTCAGAGATTAGAGGAGGAATTGAAAAGGAAAGAAGAAAAATTAATACAAGATCCAACAAATGAGGAAATATTGAAGGAGATCAAGTTCCTACGAAAGCGAATTGAATCGGAAATTGACTTGGAAGTCCAAGAGAGGATAACCTACTCCAAACAGTTCAACTTCGAATGGGCTAATAAAAATGGAAGGTGGCTTGCACAGAAATTGAAAGGAAGGAAAGAAAAAAAGATGATCTTAAAATTAAAGAGTGGAGATACTGTGTATACAGATTTTCATCAGATTAAGAAAATTATGTTGAATTATTATACTACACTCTATAAAGGCCAAGAATCTCAGCAGGAGATATTAAGTGCTTATGTAGAAAATCAAAATCTGACCATTTTATCGGACCAACAACGTGAGGAATTAAATAGACCTATAACGGTATCAGAAGTATTAGAATCGATTCAAGAGGCCAAAACAGGGAAAGCACCGGGCCCAGATGGTTTTACCTCCCAATTTTATAAACTTTTCAAAATAGAATTAGCTCCAATCTTAACATTCATCATGAATGAGGCAATCAAAGGGGACTTACCAGAAACGTGGAAAGAGGCTAATATAACATTAATTCAAAAAGAAGGAAAAGACCCGATGGATATGAGAAATTACCGCCCGATATCATTATTAAATTCAGATTATAAAATATTTACTGCTATTTTAGCAAAGCGATTAAAGACAGTTTTAAAAGAGATAATTTCGCAGGAACAGACAGGATTTCTCTCTGGGAGGTTTATAAAGGATAATGTAAGGAATATAATTAACATATTAGAATACTGTGAAAACCATCCCCAGAAAAAATTAGTTTCTCTATTTTTAGATATTGAAAAAACGTTCGATACGGTTAATTGGGAATTTATGTTTAAAGTTTGTGAAAAGATGAATTTGGGTTTAAATTTTACAAATTGGATAAGAACAATTTATACGAAACAATATGCGAGTATTATCGTTAATGGATCTAGAACGGGAAAATTTGCGATACAAAGAGGGACACTCCAAGGTTGCCCGTTATCTCCATTGCTATTTCTTTTGGTAATAGAAGTGTTAATATTAAAAATTAGAGACAATAATAGAATAAAAGGAGTTAAATTACAAGGTAAAGAATATAAGATTAGAGCATTTGCTGATGATTTGGCAATTACGCTAGAATATGAAGACGGTTCTCTAAACACCTTGAAAAATATCTTAAATGATTTCGGAAAATACTCTGGTTTGAGAGTTAGTAAAGAAAAAACGATGGTGTTGACGAAAAATATGGTTGAAGAAGAGAAGACTAGAGTGGCTATGGATACAGGTTTTACGATTGCATCTAAAATTAAATATTTAGGTATAGTTTTCTCTAGTAAAATTTCTGATCTTTTCAAAAACAACTATTCTAAAGTATGGAAAGAAATTTCTAAAAACCTTAAGAATTGGAGCAACCTCAGACTATCATGGTTAGGTAAGATCGCAACAATTAAAATGGCAGTGTTACCAAGATTATTGTATTTGTTTCAAACTATTCCAATAATTCAAAATGATAAAGTGATAAATGATTGGCAAAAAGAGATTAGTAAATTTATTTGGGGAGGGAAGAAACCCAGGGTTAAAATGAAGATTATGCAAGATGAGAAAAATAGAGGGGGATTGGCAGTACCAAACTTGACCCTGTATTTTCACGCCTGTGCTTTAAATTGGATTCAAGAATGGATCAAATTAGAAAATAGCAAATTATTACAAATAGAAGGTGACGGATTGGGGCAAGGATGGCATTACTATATTTGGTTTAAAAAGGGGAGAGTGAGCAAAGAATTTAATAGACATTTGTTAAGGAAAGCTCTTATTAAAGTGTGGCAAAAATATGTGTGGAGAGCCTGTAGAAGTATTCCAAAATGGGTTTCCCCCATGAGGCTTTCTTTAAAAGAGAAAATATTTTATTTAATAAGTGGATAAAATATGAAGATTTGATTTTGACACAGTCAAAACAGATTAAAATTAAATCCCAACAAGAACTAAATGAGTCAGGAATTAAATGCCATTGGTTACTCTATAGACAAATATATGAAAAATTCAAAATTGACATTAAAAATAATGAATATCAAATAATGGAAGAGGAATTAAATGCAGTATTATATGGAAAGGAGGTCAAAGTTATCTCTAATGTTTATAAAATTCTATTGAAATGGTATACTGAAGAAGAAACCGTGAAGCCCTCTATGATCAAATGGGCCCAAAATTTTAATCGGCCAATAATGATGGAACAATGGGAACAGTTGTGGACTAGAACACTAAAATATACATTATGTCAAGATATCAAAGAAAATATTTATAAGATGTACCTTCGATGGTACTTAACCCCTCAGAGGTTAGCAATAATGACTAAGAGTTACTCAAATAAATGTTGGAAGTGTGAAGAAGAAGTAGGTTCCTTTTTTCACGCATGGTGGTCCTGTAAAATGGTTAAAAAGTTTTGGAAAGAGATTCATGGTCAGATGGAATTGATACTGAAGTTAAAATTTGAAATGACTCCTGAAACATATTTATTATCGATGTGGAAGGCTGATCTTGACCAGAAAGTTGGCAAACAATTATTTTATATGACTGCAGCAGCAAGGATGGTGATAGCACGCAAATGGAAAGAAAAGACTATCCCATTGATAGAAGAATGGAAGTTGAAATTAATTGAGATTATTCAAATGGATAAACTAACAGCAATTATTAGAGGTGAAAATAAGAAAAATTTCTTTAAACATTGGGAAGGAGTATTACAATATCTCAAAATTAATGGACACGGTGATAGGGATTAAAATGAGGAGGAGTTAAATTATGTTATGGGAGGAGTTGATGAAGAAATATATGGAAAACTGTTATTGAGTTAGTATACTATTTATTGACTCAAAGGTTAAGGTGGAAGTTTAGGAATATTTTGTATTATTTAATATCATTTGGATAGGTGAATTTTTGTGTTGTTATTGTAATTGTTTGTGTGTTTGTGTTTTAATAATAAAATTTTTTATAAAATTAAAAAAAATAGATCTGTACACAAGCAGCCAACATAATTTACAACCTAGGTCAATATGTCTCGCTGGGGCAGAACAGTAAACCTGTACAAGATGGAACTGACCACTGAACTTAACTGATGGGCAAGTTGTCTGACACTGCTTGGGTCAGAAATCAATGGATGTAGATGAGTGAAGGATGGTGTAACTCGCTGCATCTCAATCTATGTGGGGGGCAGAACTGGTGCCATACTAGCCTCGACCAATTTGAGTGCAGCCAACCACTAGGAAAGGTAAAGGAGCTTTTCTGCTCAAAAACTTCAGCAAAACCACAGGTAAGATACAGCTATCCAGATGTTGTTGGACTGTAAGTCCCAGCAGCCATAACCACCATAGCAATAGTGCAGTCCAACAATATCTGGACACTCACCTTTCCTATCCCTAATTTATTCTAATGTGTGATTTATTTTAATATTTCAGTTACAATCTGAAAATTTGGCAGGGTAGCCCTACTGGCAGTAATTCAAGATAACCTTTCAAATAAACGTATAAAAGTTACCAAGTCCATCTCCAAAACAAACACACACACACACACACTTTTAAGTATTGGCCGGTTTGCCCTTATGGGCACGTTAATTGTCTGAAATGAAGCAAAGGTCTTTTGGCAAATGCATTTCTTCAGACATCACAGTCAAACAGAGGGGATACTGATGGCAGAGGTGGGGGGGGGATAGGACCATAGGAGTGGTTTGTACCTGACACGATCTTTTCTAAGCTCTTTTGCTTAGAAAGGAGCCTGCAAAACTAAGGCCATTTCCGCACGGCCGGCCGGCCCCTCCCGAAACTGCAAACCCCAGGATTCCAGAGGAGGTTGGAAGTGGAATCATCGCGCTATAAGAGTGTCGTGCGGAAATGTTCTAAGACAAATTATACATGAACCGAAAGTCTTCTCCCCACACTGTTATTTATTTAAAGCGTTTATATACCGTCCTTTAGCCAAAAAGACTCCCAGAACAGTTTACAAGGTAAGTAATCGGACACTCCCCGCCCTCCGATATACAATCTAATAAATTTGCTGTAGGACTCGCTGCTCCTTCTCCTCCCGCCCCGTTTCCTGGTCATTTTATGCTTCTGCCCAACTCTATGCAAAACATCTCATTGTGGTTGCGCCTACTGGATTGCTTGCTGTTTGTCACAAAGCCTCTTTCCATGCTCATTTGAGAGAAACACAAGGAAAAAAAACCCGCCTGCACAGAAACTGCGTACTGTACACGCCTTTTGTTTAAAAACTAATTTCTGAGAGTCATTTTTCATGGGGGAAAAAATGGGATTGCCGCCGGGGAGCTTTGAGAATCCGTCCTCTAAGAAAGGGTTAAGAATCGCTCTCAGTTTGTGCTGCGTTAAGCAAAAAAAAAAAAGGGGGGGGAGGCAAGAATGGGGGGAAAGGCCAGTAAAGTAACACGCCCAAGACAGGAAGAACGCATCTGCACAAATGGACTGTAAACCGCGAGGCAGACTGCTTGGGCCATTTCCGCACTAGACTGTTATAGCGCTATGATTCCACTTGCAACATCCTATGGAATCCTGGGGTTTGCAGTTTCCGGCCGGCCCCTCTCCCGAAACTGCAAACCCCAGGATTCCAGAGGAGGTTGAAAGTGGAATCATCGCGCTAGAACAGGCTAGTGCGGAAATAGTCTTAAAAAGTGGCTCACTTTCTTATACACATATATTTTAAAAGCAAGCAATGTTACTAGCAAGGATGGCATGAACACTAAGGCCATTTCCGCACTAGCCTGTTATAGCGCGATGATTCCACTTTCAACCTCCTCTGGAATCCTGGGGTTTGCAGTTTCGGGAGGGGCCGGCCGGCCCCTCCCGGAACTGCAAACCCCAGAATTCCAGAGGATGTTGAAAGTGGAATCATCGCGCTATAACAGGCTAGTGCGGAAAGGCCGTAAGAGACGATATACTGCTGCCGAGGCGGAGGACCGGGGTGGGGCCGCCCCCAACCCACTCGCGGGCCGAACCCCTTAAGCTGCAAGGAGCAAACAGGCTGGGAAAGGCGGCAGCAGCCTCGGCAGCAGCCTCGGCAGCGCCTCCAGGGTCCCTGCGCTGGCCGTCCCGGGTGAGTCACGGACTTCAGCGGGAGGAAGACAGGAAGGCGGGCTGTCTTCGGCGGCGGCGACTCCTCCTCCTCCTCCTCCTCCCGGGTGGAAGCGCCGGCCTCGCAGGGGGAGGACCCGGGCGATGCTAATGAGGCTGGAGGAGCCGGGCGAGGCAGGAACTTCGCCCGGGCCTGGCGGAGCGCGCAGTCGGACCCCGGCGAGCCACTATGCCACCGCTCCCGCCATGAGCCGCTGGTCTGCTTCCCAGGGAGTGGTGTTAACCGCGTACCATCCCAGCCATGGCAGCGACAGCAGCGCCACTGCCCGTCCTAACGCCGAGGAGGCGGCGGCGGCGGCGGCGGCGGCGGCGGAGAGCCCCGCCAAGGAGCCCGCAAGCCCCGCTTCCCCCGCAAGGTGAGCAGCTACATGCGGGCGGGCTTTGGGCGTTCTGCGCCTTACCTGTTGACGTAAGCGCGCCGGCTGAATGAAGCCAGGCACGGAAGGCTTGTTGCGAGAAAGAGCCGCTTCGGAGCAGATGGCGAAAGTTGAGACCGCCGCCTCCGCCAGGTGTGTGTGGAGCTGCCCGGGTTCTGGGCGCGGGAGGCGCGCGCGCGCGGAACAGGTGTCTGGCTGAGCCCTCGTGACGCGCGCGGGGATGCCCGCGCTCACTCATGTGCAAACGCTCGGGCGTCTACGGGGAGGAAAAAACCCCAGCTAGCACACAGGTCTCTCTGAGAAGTATGTGCATTGTAGGAGGGGTGGCCAGGTGTTCCTTAGCGTAAGAGATGCCCTTTATTCGGAGACCAGAACGTTTGTCCCTTCCTGAAGCCATGGCCTCACCCCACGGTTATAGTGCCATTTTTCAGAGACCAGGACAAGGAGCAATGGATTCAAGCTGCAGGAAAGGAGATTCCACCTGAACCTCAGGAAGAACTTCCTGACAGTCAGGGCCGTCCGGCAGTGGAATCTGTTGCCTCGGAGTGTAGTGGAGTCTCCTTCCTTGGAGGTTTTTAAGCAGAGGCTGGATGGCCATCTGTCAGGAGTGCTTTGACGGTGTTCCTGCATGGCAGGGGGTTGGACTGGATGGCCCCTGTGGTCTCTTCCAACTCTACATTTCTATGATTCCACTTTGAACATCCTATGGAATCCTGGGGTTTAGGGAGGGCCCTTTAGAATTCTCAGCCAGAGAGCAAGTTCTTTGGCCTCAGCAAACTATAAACCCCAGAATTCCACAGGATATTGAAAGTGGAATAATAGCACTGTAACAGGGTAGTGTGGAAATGGCTTTAGACTGATACCAGAAATTTGGGGTGTGAGAGTGAGGAGAGGATTTCTCTAAATCTAACCAAAATCTGAGAGTCAGGTTACTTTGAACTTTGCAAATAGTTGACACACATTTTTTTTTTTACAAGATTGAAGATGGTTGATAGGCTTGTTGAGGCATGTCCAAAAAAAAGAAAAGCAGTGTGGATTTTCACAAAATCTGTCATTTAATTTATGGTTGGAGACTGGGCAATATGTCAGTTTTCCTGGGAAATGAGTGGCTAAGTTAACGGAAATCAATATATTTATTGATATTTAGGTAGAACACAAGTTTCTTAATAGTCACTTCTAGATATTATGGACCGTGAATATCAGTTGTTCCTACTGCTGTTTTGAAAACCTGGTTACTTTAGTTGTATGCATGGGAGGGTCGGGGTTCTTGAGAAGGGCTGGAGAGCTGCTCCCATGTTAGCGACATGAAAAGAATTAGCAGCCTGTCTTATATATAAGTGACCCCATCCTAACATATTTTTTGCCAGCTCTTGTTACATTGGTGGGATTAACTTTAAAGCAATGTAGCTGTATTTTTATTTTTCAGCTCATAAATTTATTATAATTATGTTTGTTATATACATAATGTTATAATGTATGTTTGACAGGTAAATCTCCACGTAAACACAAATAAACTGTTGGTTGGTTGTGGTGTGTGTGTGTGTGTTTATATATACTAGTACTTCTGTTAACATGTTCTGTTGGATTTTCACTTTGGAGTTGGAAAATTGTACATTTGAGGGGAGAAAGAGTAGGAAATGTTGAAAAAACAAGTCCTTTCTTGTACCAATAAATGATAAAAAAAAATGAGCCAATAGGTTGTCATTTCCTAGTACTTTAGAAGCATAAAGATTGTATAAGAGCAAATCTTGCTTCCTGATACGTGTACTTTGCTTCTCCCAAGCCTTATTTTTTCCTAATGGCCTCTGCATTTCTCTTGTTTGTTACCTCTAAGATGTGTATGATAAGTGCCTTCAACCAGGGACTGGTGGGAAAAAATTTGCTTTCAGCTGATAATAAATCATTACCGTTGGATTGTGAACATGAGTTTCTGAGGGCACAGGCCAGTGATGTACACTTGGACTAGTGGAGTGAAGCCAAGCGATCACCAAGGATAGAGCCAGTTGCATCTAGGTTGCTACCCTATCTCTTGCAAGATCTCGGTATGCTTTTAACCCTCTGCTTTGTGGGAGGCATATTTGGGGCATTAAGTAGGTAGGATACCATTTGCCCAAGCAGTAGGTCCACTGATTGGTTGGTTGGGAAAAACAATAAGTGTGATGTAAGAACAACTGGCTTCAACAAAACTGGTGCATGCAACTTCTGTTCCACAGATGCAATTTTTAAAGCATTTTACCTTCTCTGTGCTGTATTGATGTCTTCCATGCCTTTTTAAACTTCTGTTTAAAAGATAAAACTATAAAAATGATTATTCATTTTAGAAAAAAACACAAGACATGCAGAGAAAGAACAAGAAGACATAGGAATAAGTGCTGAACCAAAGCTTCAACCATGCATTGCTGTATAAAACTTTAAAGAATCTTACACACACCACAATCCAATGCATCTTTTCTAGATATTTGATTTTGTAACAGAGGTTATTTGAAAGCAATTGCAAGCAGTAGAATAAGCTTAATGCTCTTCCAGGTAATACATATGCTGTCCTTTCCACATGTGCATGGCCAATGTGAGCTTGTGCTAGAAAGTCACTGAAAACAATGAACTTCCAACCTACCTAAAGACACAATCATAGTTTGTAACCTGGGAATATGTTTAATTGAAATTAATATTAATTTCTTTCAGGTAGATATAATTACATAATTGGACTTGCATGAGTCGCTGAGAAGAACAAAGGGAAAGCATTTAAATCAAGTGGTTTGCAGAATAGATAGTTCCTGGTGGCTTACAGGAGAGATCTAAACCACTTGTCTAGGTTATAACTTGATTTTACAAATGTTTTTGTTTTTAAGTCACCACAAAGTATCATTGTGAGGAACAAACAGTGAAAGTGACATGTCTAAAACCACTTGCACGTAATGTCTCCCCGACCTGCCCTGCCACAATAACTGGTATTTAAAACCTGAATTTAAAGAGAAAAAAATCTATTGAAGTTTATGAGAGGCCATTTGTATTTAGGTTCGTATAACATCCCATCAGACAGTCCTTGATGTTTTAGGGAAAGGACACAATACCAAAAAGACAGCAGACAATCATTGCTAGTAAAGAAACTTATATAGAATGTTAGGCTTCTGAAAATAATTTTACGCTTGATTCCTGAGAAAAAATTGATTAAAGGCCACTAAAGTGATCTTATGCTCAACAATTTTATTGTTAGTGATTTTAGCTATATTGTGTAGCAAAAGTTTAGCATGTGCTCATATAGAGTGAAGGTTCATCAGAACTTGGAAGAATTACTTTTTTGGGCTGTAGCTCCCAGAATCCCCTAGCCAACATGGTCAGTGGCTCTGTTGCTGAGGGATTCTGGGAGCTGCATAAGTTATGCATTCAGATACAGTAAGAAAAAGTCTACTATTGTCTTTGAATATTCTTGTTTATTAACTATTTTTGATTGAAGTTGGAGTTCGTACTTCCTACGTCCAGCAGGAGCAGCTGCATCTTGTATGCAAAAGTGCATTTGGAAGCCTTTCAAATAATCCTGGAAGGTATGAGTATTTTACATAGATATCCTACAGAATTTTGATAAGACTTGTTTGCTAGTACGCCTGCAGAGTTCATGGTATTTCAAGGCAGATAATTTATTGAAGCAATATTTAAATTAGAGGTTTCCCAAGTCATTTTACTTTCCAAGACTGTCATTCCTTGCCCTTCCCCAAGGACATAATGTTCCCATGGATATGATGATATGATATGGGAGAAGTGGGAATTGTCCGATCCTTTTAGAAGTTGTTGAACTGCATTCCATACCTCTGGCTAGGCTGGCTTAGATCTGAAAGGAGTGATGCTTCAACAACATCGTAAGGACAGCATGATTCCCACCCAGATCTAAAGCTTGAAGAGTTCTGTTTGCACAGCTGTTTCAGTTTGCCACGTCTCTATTGATGTGATATGCACCCTTGCAAGTGTGGTAAACCATAGTGGGAAAAATAAAAAAAGATTTATTTATTGTAGTGTTTTACTGGGCATTTCAGCCTTACTCTCTAATTGTGGTTTTTAAATTTGATGATGGATAGAAAGACTCGAGAGTCAAAGGCATAATCCCTTTCTCTGGGGCACTGATACAAGTTTCAGAGGAAATAACAGTTCTTGTACAGTAGTTTCGTATTTCTGGTTTGAAGCAAGGATCGTTGTATAGAGGAAGTGACCACAAATAATCTTGATGAGGTAAGTATTTTTACTGCTAAGTGCAGACTTGAGCATCCTAACTCCATGAGTCTGCCAGCATTGTAATAATGTTAACACATGCTCCAAACCAGATGTGCCTAATTTGGTTTCTTTCCAAGAAAACGTTTAAGCTCTTAGTTCCACATGTCTCTTCTCCCTAACAGGTTCTGTCAAGATAGAGTTAACATGTTTGGATGTGAACATATGAGACATTTATTTGAGTTAGAAACTTTTATTTTTATGATGTCTGAGGAATTAAATGTTTATGATTTATTATGTGGAAGAGATATAGAACAGAGGGAAGTTTTTTTTTTTTAAAAGACATGCTTTTCTGTTTGCTGTTCCTATAAGGTTCTAACCCTATGCGTAGAACTTGAATAATGGAAAATAAAAACAGAGCTTTGGAGATGGGGGAATCTTGAGAGTGGCAGGAATTGCATGCAATCTATAGTTAATTGAAGTCACATTAGAACTGTGGAAAACAGGAAATACTGTTGTGGTTTGGTGTGAAACTGGGTGCAGATATTTTATGAAGTGTGCAGTGTGGCACTGATCACTACATAGGTACTTCATGTTTTGTTCTCTGTGGGAATTGCAGTTTCTGGGGTGTTGTTTGTATTGAGGGAAATGTATGGGAGTTATGTATCCACCCTCAGCACTGTGGCCTCGTTGAGTCTCCTTCTCTGGTGCATTTGTCCTTATTTTTTCTTTAAAAAATGTGTGGTGATAGAAGAGAGGTTCGGTCACAGATCTCCTGCTGTCACATCTTGTTGCTGTGACTGTTTTCCATTCTTATGTGGAATAGAGCCAGGCACTTGGTCTCCAGGAGAATGTCAAAGACAAATAAGGTGAGCTGTTTGATATAACAACAGGCTTCTCTTTATCTGTTCTGTCAGAGGTTACTGTGATAATTTGTCTTTCGGTGAGCTGATGAGATAAGATGGTGCTAATAAGTGTCTCACATCAGTCAGGTAGCAGTTTAATATATATAGAATGACATTCTCATCACTGAAGAAACGACTGTTCTTGCTTCGTTGTTGTGTTGTTCTTGCTTCTGTAAAAAGCGGTCTTACTGTAGTTCAGTGGTTCTCGACCTGGGGGTCAGGACCCCTTTGGGGGGTCGAACGACCATTTCACAGGGGTTGACGCTCCTCAATCCGGCCCCCCCTTTTAAAAGAAGGTGGCCTCACAGCCAATGGGAGCAGTGCTTCTGAGACCCCTGCGCTGGGAGAAGAGGAGAGGAGGCATGCTGGGAGTTTCCCTGTCTTTCCCTGCCTGGTGGGAAAGCACTGGAGGAGCCTGAGGTGGAGCCGGAGTTGAGGACACCGAGAGGAGAGAGCTGGAGCCGCAGCGTTAAGGCGGAGGTGAGGAGAGGAGACCCCGCGCTGGCGGGAGGGGAGAGGAGGCATGCAGCCAGGCGCAACCTGGTGCTGCTTGGATGCTTGCGCCTGCACCACACACACACACGGGGGGGGGGCTTCCCCTTCAGTGTTCCTTTCCCCTTCATGCTGGCTTGCAGAGTCAGAGTTGCCTGCCGGGGCGAGTGAGCAGCCGGGCGCTGCTTGGATGCTCGCGCCCGCACCACACACACACACACACACACACACACACACACACACAGAGGGCTTCCCATTCAGGGTTTATGGCGCTGCAGCGGGATGTCTGGGAGGTAAGACCCTGTCCCCTCACTCTCTTCGCCTCATGCTCATTCATGCTGGCGAACAGAGTTGCTTGCCGGGGCGAGCGAGCAGCTGGGCTCTGCTTGCTTCCCAAAGTGGCGGGGCTGCAGCAATGGCGATCAGCCAGTCGCCCATTCATTCTGGGCACGCCGCTCCATGAGAGTTGTCGGTGTGGCTGTCGCCTTTGGTCCAGCAGGCAAAGGGGGAAACTTTCCTGCGGCGGATCTGCCATCCGACGAGGGAGATCGGTCCCTCCGAGACTGAGAACTCGGTCGGGAAAGGAGCAGGGGGCGTCAGCCAAGGGCTTCGGTTTGTGTAGCAAGAGCCCCCGAGGCTCCTTGGTTTGTGGTGTTGTTTTTTTTTGGTTTTTTGACCCAAAAGCGCTGCTCTGATCCGTCCTGTGGACTTTGGCCATTTCCACATTCCAGTGTTATAGCGCTATGATTCCACTTTCACCATCCTATGGAATCCTGGGGTTTGCAGTTCAAACTGCAAACCCCAGAATTCCATAGGATGGTGAAAGTGGAATAATAGCACTATAACAGTCTAGTGCAGAAATAGCCAGGATGACTATCTCTTCTCACTTTCGTTGTGCGTGGGACCCTTGGCGCTTGCCACACGCACATGTTGTGTTCTTCGCCCTGACTGTCTTGCATTCCTTGCTTTTTGTATGTTCAGCATCCGCACTCCCTTTAAGGGAGTGAGTGAGTGAGTGAAACAAAACGTGTCTGCTTATGCTGCTGCCATCTTCCCTCCCTCCCTGTCCTTTCCTCCCTGCGCCTTGTGTAAAATGTGGGCTGTTTCGGCATTGCCTTTGGGAGTGACTGGCTTTTTGAACTGTGGAAACCCAACATTCAGAACTAGAACTACTGCCTTAATTCTGGCATTGATGGACGCTTTCTGTGCTTAAAAAGGTGGGGGAGGGTTACCAGTTTTTAGGCATTAGAAGTCTATCCAGAGCAGTGATTTAGGGCAGTGTTTCCAATCTATTTGATGTTGGAAATAACTAACTAACTAACTAACTAACTAAATAATAAATAAATAAATAAATAATAACAAAAATGATTTTATGGTTGGGGGTCACCACAACATAAGGAACTGTATTAAGGGGTCGCGGCATTAGGAAGGTTGAGAACCACTGCATTAGAGGCTTTGTTATAAGTTTATTTTCCAACCCCCCCCCCGCCAAATATACAGTTGTTGGCAGAAGATCCTGAAATTCCTTTTGAATTTTCCCTAATTGTTCTGTTGTAAATGGGTTCAGAAATGTAGCATTTTGGGTTAAGTTTTCATGTACTAATAGTAGTTGACTTATCGTCATTTGCTTTAAACTTGGCTTGTGAGAACAGCAGTGATAGCTCTGATAATGATGCAGATCATAGTGCTCCACTTCATACTTGGCAGTGACCCTATTTACCTCCTGTGACTGCCATCCTCTTAATGCTTTGTGGTAGATTCCAATTAAATCAGTGGGATTTATTACAGCCCCACCCCCATGATTGGCATGGTTTAATTGTCATATATTATTTAATTGGCACTATTAATTGGCATTGATATGAATTATACCTTAGGTGACTGGAAGGTGAAGCTGGAAGAGGCAGATTACTGACTGTAAATGTGAGATAACAAGGCAGGTCAGCCACACCCACCTCCTAGGCAGAAACCAAAGGCACTGTCAGGCTAATTGCACAGCCCACTCTCAAGGCTTAAGCTGAGTTGGACGTCTCTGAGCTGAAAGGGGAAATCCCCACCAAAATTGTGATTGTCTTAACTCTGATCCCACACACCTGGAGGTTTTCCTATTGTCTTCCCAACCTCTCCACAATACCGAGCTATTATGACATCCATTATCCTTTTGTCACCTAAACACTAAGACCATTAACTCTGTCTGGACTTCATTGTGTTGCAGCTCCCATTGTCTGCTTGGCTAGAAGAGTGATTCGTACCCATACCTGCAGGATATTTTTGGGGTATAAGAATCCTCGATTTTGAGCAATTGAGTACAGTCTCTCACTTTTCTGAATGCCATGTTTGATTCCGGAATGAGAACTGTCCTTAGGTGCCTACCTAAGCCACATTGCTCCTTTCCTTGCTGCTTCCTCTCTGGACTGGTAAATATCACCTCAACCCTGAAAGTCTTCAAGCCACACTTGCCTTCGGCTAGTCCTTGTGTGCATGTGTGAGTGTTTGGATCTTTATGTGCTTGTGTGAATTTCTTTCAATAAAACACATTTTATTTTACATTTGGAATCTTTGGCTGGTTCTTTCCTGCAAGAACCCCATAAACATAGATGGTAGATCTCATTAAGTTATCCCTATCTCACAGGCCTCCTGTTTTTGAGCTGATTAATTTCCCATTGTGAAGTGGAGGTATTGGCATTATGAGTGGACCCCTGGGCCAGCCACATTTTGGAGTAACAGATTTACTTTTGAGATGATACATACAGGACTGTTTGAGTATGTTAACTTGGAGAGAATGTGTCTGGGATGATAGGCAAAGAGTGAAATGCTGAAAAGAATCTTCTCCTTCTACCTCTTCAGTATTTTCAGTTTTCCCAAATGTGGAATCTGTTTGCTTCCCTTCTTTCATTTATATCCTTCAAGCATCTCTTCTAGATTCTTTATTCTCTCCGTGCACCATTTCTGATTGATTTCATTAAATCCAATGGTTTGCAGTGCCACCTGTGCACATATGACACCTAGTTCTATCTTTCTGCTTCTTAACTGGTTTCCTCAATCTAGTCCCCATCTCTAGCCAGCTATCTGTTATTTCTACTTGATGTGTTTTCACTCCAGACTCAGAAGGTTAGATCCTTCCCTATCCAGCCCACAGTGCTATGTACTACACTTTTATGGTGATGTTGAAGGCTGGGGAGAGAACTGGAAAAAAATGCTGTCCATCCCTTAGTACAGTACCAGTAGAACCTCTGCTGGAGTCAAGTCTGGATCCAGTGCATTATGCTCATGACCAACTTCTCATATTTTCTCCTAGGCTTGGAAGTCTTGGTCCATCTTTGACACCGCTCTCTTCTGTCTTCTCTGCTTTCAGTCTGTAGCCAAGTCATACCACTTCTTTTATTCAGAAAATTACAAAAATACAGCCTTTCTGTTGGCAAATGCTGGTCTGCATTCCAGTCTTATCTAAACTTCTGCACTTTCTGGCCCCTGGTGTTCCAGCACAATTCTTTTATTGCTTTAATTACATTATGCCTCTCTTTAAATCCCCACACTATTCTTACATTGATTTCTAGATCTAGTACAAACATGGGAACGTAGGAAGCTGCTTTTTATTGTATTTGATCCTTGGTTCATCTAGCCCACTACTGATAACTCTGACTGCTACTCATAGTTCAGCAGGCTTCAGGCAGTATTCCATCCCAGCCCCACTTGAGATCACTAACCAGGCTCGATCTTTCTGCACTCAGAAGATGAGAGTAGGTCTGTTCAGAGTGGTAAATGCCATCACCTTGAGAGGCCTCCATTGCCATGTCCTCCACTTACTTACCGTCTTTCATATCACAATGTATGGCCATGATAGTTATTCCCATGGGACCATTTGAAAGTCTCCTGCTTCCTCAAAAGACTTTGTCCCGTTTCCTTGCTACTCAGTATGATTGAAATTACCCCCAAGAACTCCTACATGATACTATTTCTCTTCGTTCAAATGCCTACTAGAGCATGGAAGGTTTTCTTTTTTTGGACTACAGTTTCCAGAATCCCCCAGCCAGCATGGCCACAGGAAGGTGTTTTATGAAGACCTTGGCACAGCCCTATAATTTGCAAGCCCTTTGGCCTAAGTAGTCTTTGACCTGAATGTACGCAGTGAAATAACAGTACACCGTTTCCTTGTTTACCCTTTCCTTCACTTCCTCTGTTTCTCCATGCCAGTTTATAGATCAAAAGCTCCTTGTGGCAGGTATGTATATATGTATATAGATGCCTTCAAGTTGCCTGTCAACTTATGGCGACCTCATGAATTTCAACAGGTACCACCTGCCTTTTAAAACACCATGCCCTGTGATAATACTGCATATTATGGAGTGGATATGATACTGCATATCATATGGGGGGAATTGCACATAAAAATTGTCAGGTGGAACACAATTCTAATTTAAGTATTTTTGGTAGTAGGAGGACGCTGATGGAAAATGGATAGGATATGAGGGAGGTAACCATGCCTTGATTAGTAAGCAGAAGGTTCCAATTTCAATCCCTGGCCTTTCCAACTAGGGCTAGTAGAATACCATGCCTGAAACCCTGGAGAGCCACTGCCAGTCAGTGTAAGGTAGGTCCCTATTTTCTGATGGCCAGAGCCAATATAAATGATATGTGCTTATTTGATTTGCCCCCTCTGCCTTTTTAAATTTGATTTCATTTTGCTCTGATGCCTAGTTAGCTCTCACCTATTCAGTATGACTGTATAGACTGGTTAATGAAAGGTGTTATCTTGTGCACTGAAAGAGCTTATTTTTCATGTTAAGAAGGGAAGCTGCTTATTAAAGTTTAGGAGCTGACAAGCACACTTTGGCTGCACGGGGTTCCGTGGGGTCAAATTGTAACTTTTTGTTGATTTCAGTGGTCTGTTTCAAAAAATGTTCCCTTGAAACCTCTCTAAACACAGTTGAGTTTAGGAAATAATCTTCACTTATTTCGTCCTCTTATGTAAGAATACATAATTTCAAAAGTTTTTGCCCTGGTGAATAAGATTTTGCTATAGGTTTTGTGCATTTTGTCTTATTATTTTTTTTGATTGAAACTTCCTAAGTTAAGTTGCACCCCCAAATAATTTTACAGTGCAATTCTATGTACGTTTACCCAGAAGTAAGTCCCGTATTCTGTTCAGTTGGGCTTACTTATTAATAAATGTCTCAGCCTTCCTTTTGAACATGGTATTTCTATAGGTGGCATCCTAACAATTGCAGAAAACAAGATTACTACACTGTTGAATATGCCAGAAGATGGTATTAGTTCATAGAGAACTGTGTTTTTTAGTGATGTGCGTGCAAGTCACCTTACAGAGAACTTTGTGGATAAGCTGAGCCTTCTTAGCATGCACTAACCTGTCTGTGGTATTCTTCTGTAGGAGATGGTTTTCTCTCACGTATTGCCTTAATTGTCCTCTTTTCTTGCTCAGCAGAACAAAGCTGAGCAGGACACACAGTGTTCTATCACTGCAGCCATTGCACTTACAGTGTTCCACCCAGAGATACAGGTCAACCACGTGAGGCCATAGTATTTTGAAACTTTGACCTTTACTCAGGTCCAAATTGCTTTTTTGGATTCCAGCAGAAATCTACATATTTTGAAGGGAGATTTCTAGGGTGCTCCAATTACATTATATGAAAAAGAATTGTATATTTTGTTGTAACCAGACTGCTGACATATTGTATTACTTGTTGTTCTCTGTCTTTATTCAGACTCCAGAAAAAAAGAAAAGAAAAGAAAAAGTCACCCATTACTTGGTTATATACAATTGCACACTCTAGAAAATTGTAGTAGAATTGTTAGCTGATACTTGGCAATTTTTTACATATTCAGTAGCCTAATTTGCATTGTCAGCTAAGAAACTAAGTGCTCATTGCATTAAGGCACACATTATAGCATAAGTATTGATTTTACACTTTCTTGCTTGATGGTTTTATAGGGGTCTGTAAAATGATTTTAAAGTCAGGTTTAATATTTTAAATTTAATTTTATATGTTATATTTTATATATTGTAAAGACCTTTAACTACGTACAATAAAGTTCACATTCACATCCATTGCAAGTGTTGTAAAAACAGGTAGCTCCTCTCTCCTCATGGTGTACATGAGTACAGTGCTATCTCTTTTGTTAGGATCCTCTTCAGTGCTCTTCAAAAACACAACTCCTTTTCCCTTCACCGATTTACAGTGAAATATAAAAGAACCTCTCCAGCTTCTCGGCTTGAATGTAAAAGTAGAGTTATTCTTTGAAGTTGTTTTCAGCACTACATTTTCTCTGCAGAAGAAGGTACCTGCTTACGTGCTGCCAAACTATGATTTTAAAGGGAACACCAATAGCGTAGAAAAAGAATGGTGGTGGAAACGTGTTTATTTGATAGCCAAAGTATACTAAACAACCTTTACTTTATTGGCTTGTGTGTCTAATGTAGACAGAGATGTAATTAAAACGACAACAACTGCTGAATTGTTTACTCTTCTGCTGGTTCTGATGCTACTGAATTTTTATAAAACAAATACCCTTATGAAAGAAGTAAATATTGATTTCTTCCTGTGCAAGTTTCTCCCACTCAGTGTTTTATTTATTTATAGAAAAAACATTGTGTCTCGTCCTTCTGGTGTCTTCACCCTGCTGGAAGGGGATGCTAATAGAAATTTAAGCCAATAACAAAATGCACTGGCATCTGAAATAACCACAATACTATAAAAATTATGGGTGTAACTGATAAACATTAGGCATATCTTCTAAAGCCTGTGCTTACCTATACCAGAAGAAGCTTGACATACTGGGAAACACTTTTTGAGGGCAAAGATGTACATAATCTGGGAGTACCAACTGAGAAAGCCCTTTCTTTGTCTTGTCCCCATCATCTACAGCTTTGCTTTAGTTGGGTCACAAGGAAATTCTTTGTTATCGAATCTTAGGGTACAGATATGCTGGTGTTACTGTGAATTGATACTTGTTTTCTAAATTGGCATTTAAATTGGTTTGTTGGTTCTTATATTCTCAATTTTCACTTTCAAACCACCCAGCTAAGGCTTCCTAGCTAGAATAGCTATCAGTGTTGTCCTGACAGTCCATCTCTAATCATGGTCTTGAAAACTATTTACACAGAACTAGATGCACTAGAAGGAAGGGGTCATGTAAATGTTCTATTCAGTTCATGCCTGTGGTTCCATCCTGACCTGGCAAATAATACATATATAGATCACTTTAGCTGTAATCCTGTTTATTATAACTAATGAAGAAATTGTTAAGTTGTTAATATAGTGGAGGCAGGCCAATGTGAGGAGGGAGCAGGATTAGAGGTATTGATAAATTGATATATTTCAATAGTCTTTGCCAAATGTACTTGAAAAGTTTTGAGTAATAATTGACTATTATATTTATTCTAGGTTTTGCTCTTTACTTGCCTTTTTTCTCGTGGAGTAGGGTTGTTTGCTGTAATCATTGAACCTGACAGTTGACTTCATAGGATGTGTATTATAGAGCACAAAAAATGTAGCCAAGAAAAATATTTATATACCTGACCTTGTAGGATTTCTTACCTTTGATCCTGTTTCCTATTAAAATCAGCCATTTTCATTGGAATTCTTTGGAGGAAATTACTCATTTAAGGGTTTGGAGGAATCGTGGAAAAATAATACTTCTGGAAAAATTTCAGTTTCCTAGTTTAACAATAATATTTCATTGTTGAGCATCACCAGGCCTTCAGCTCTGAAATGATACCAAATTTATTTAATTGAGTAATTCCTAAAGGAAGTTAGTTATGGACTGTAGCCCAGAGAAGTCCTAGTTTTTATCATAATACAAGTCTTCTAGTTTGTTCACATCAGTATAAACTGGGAAATAGATTTGTTCCCATTGGACTGAATGGAAGGCTCTGGGAAATTAAGTTTGTCCTGTGTTCTATATTTCTTTAAATGTATTTGCTCTCCAACATGTGCCTTCTGGCATCTTACAGAGAAAAAATTGGGACACTACTCTCTATCTGTATATGTGTGAGTGTGAAGTAGCTTAGAAATGTGAATTGGTGGACTGTAGCATGGGCAACACAATCCAGGTTCAAAAATGCCACAGTTGGAGCCAAATAAAATGCAATATTAATTGCATGGACAGAATTTTAACTGTGCAGTTTTTATGTCATGTAAATAGCAGGCAAGTGAATTGCTGAGAAACCTTGATGGAAAGTGGAGTTTGTTTCTCTTGCTACCACACTCCTAGCAAAAATCTCTCTAAAGGTGCTGTAGGCATTTGAAGAGAAGCTAAATTCCAAAGGAAGTTCATAGCAGGCCACTATGCACTATGCATAGTAGCATGCTGAAGTGAAGCATGTTATTTCTTTCACCTGTGTTTCATAAGCCTTTTCTCCAAAGATTTAAAAAGGTTTTTACATTTCCCAAAATTTTCAAAAATGGGTATATTATAAGAAGAAGCTATATGCTGAAGAGTGCATATGCCTATTTTCTAATGCAGTCCAGTGGCAAAATTCTAATTATTACTGGGCACCAATCTTGAGTACTGTAAATACTTTGGTTTTCTCCTCTTGATCCCTTAGCACTTGAACAAATAAGTCTGAATAGCTAGGTTTTCTACATTTACTGTTAACCATTTTTGTATCTTGGATTGTGTCTGCACAGCTGCAATGCACACTGAAGCTGTGCTACCAAAAAAGCCTTTGTTCCCAGCGGTAGAAATCTTAAAATAGTTAAGATACAAAGATAGTTGATTGTACTCCATAGAGCATTGTCCGGAGCTAATATTCCTGTTTCCTTTAAATTATGATGACTTCCTCATCCTCAGGAAATAAGATCCATGTGGTTGTAAGCACTTCTATCACAGACCCAGAAAATTAAAGGATGTGGAAGAAGCTATGAATGTGTAAACAAGATGCATTCTGTGGAGTTGACTTCCCTCATGGTAGAAAGTATGTCTGAGAATCATAGTGTCTGTGGAGGCTTGTATTTAAGTTATTAAAGGTGTGTTTATTAATCATATTTGGCAACAAGATCCTGACATCTGCTGATGTGTGTGGTATCCAAATAAGCATATGCTTCCACATCTCTTGACTTGAAAGTTCAAAGTTCTTGCTCACAACTGGAGGATGTAGAGTGCATATTCTTTGCATACTAGTAAAAGAGTCCATGCATGTTTTCATTTAGATATCAGACCATGTGCAAAGTTCAGATTCTGCTTTTTCCTTGTCTGCCTTTGTTTTGCATGCTCACATTTTTGTGAATATGTTTGCTGTTTTTTTATGAGAAACATAATAGAAGGAATTTTCTCCAGTGCCAGCTCACCATCCAGCAATGTGAGGCAACTACCTCAGACATTGTTCCTGAACCTCTGCCCCTGACAACAGAGCCTTGCAAGCCTCTCAGTCTTTCTTGGACCTCTAAACTTGCCTGGATATGTTGCAAGACCCTATGTAATTTCCAGCATTGAAGTAAGATTAAACTACCAGTCCAACTTCTGGTTTTGGAATGGAAATGCGTGCAGTCATGTCCTATGCCTCAGGCAGCAAAGTGAGTTATTCCTGGGGTACACCTAAATGGGAGAAAAGAATGGCTTTGCACAACTTCATTGGCACCCAAAAAGGTGTCAGTTTTCCAGATATTAGTTCTGTAAGCCCAGCAGGAAGCACCTGAACATAGGCTATGGTTATATACCTGGAAAGGGCCAAAATGTTTGGATCTGCTGACCACATCCATATGTTGTGGTACATTATGGAATGAGTAATTTTAGTGTTTGAGTTTATCCAAGAGCAAATGTTTCTGTGTTTCTATGACCTAAAGTCTTCTCAGATAGTTTTCAACAATTGTTTGTGTATGTGCCTTCAAGTCACCTGTCAACTTATGGGACAACAGCTGTTGTTGGACCTAAAATCTTCTCAGATAGTTTTCAACAATTGTTTGTGTATGTGCCTTCAAGTCACCTGTCAACTTATGGGACAACAGCTATTGTTGACAAAAATATATGAGCTGAAGCAACTTTTCTCAGTAATCTTTCTACTTGCATTTACAAAAATTGTGTGAAATAGTAAGTTCTCTTTCCATAGTTGCTTAAAGACTGTCTCTCAGCTTTGCAAATAATACATCTAGCTTATGTATGTTAGAAGATTTTTTTAAGGAAACCTATTATTTTGTGCTTATTTGACCTTTGTTCCCTGACCTTGTAGTAAAGCAGTTTGCAAAGGCAAAACTGAAAGAAATGTAGTAAAGAACATTAAGATTGCTTTATAACAATTTTATATGGCTCATGGGAATTGCTTCTTGTTTTTAATGATATGATTTCTGGCAGAATTAGCAGATATATTGAAAGATTGATCATTTCATGCCATTTTCTTTTGCTGATAAGCAGAGCAATGAGATATGCATGCAGTCTTAAGCCCAAGTATAGTTTGGTATGCTCATAGCAAGCTGTCGCAGAAAGTTTCTGTACGAGGGATGTCAAGAGACAGATTCAGTTTGTGAGCCACCTAATCTGTCTTTCAGTATATGTACTTAAGAAACCAGCATGGTATGGTGGTTTTGAGTGTTGGACTAGGACTCCTGGAGACAAGGATTCAAATCCCCACTCAGCTGTGGAAATCCGCTGAGTAACCTTGGGCAAGTCATGATCCTTGAAAACGGTAGATCTGATCTGCTATGTCCTTCAACTCTGCTGACTGCAGCAATGTTCCTGGAGGACATGTTCTGGAAAGTCATCCTAGGGACCTCTTGGATTCCCCAAAAAGTGGGAGCTTTTTGTGTCTTTTTGGTGCTGAGAAGGAGGCTGAATTCAAAATCCTGGATTTCTTAAGAGTTAATTAGCTCCATTTGTAATGAGATTTTAAAACTTCTAAAAACTAAATTCAGTTAGTAAATTTGTAAATTTTGTCTGAATAAACTATGCTTCCGAATTCAATGCACTCAAACATGAATAATTTTATGTGCAAACTCTATTTGTATCTATCTGTCTATCTGTCTGTCTGTCTCACTAAAGCAGCAACATGTCTTCAGATATCTGAAGAATGCATTTCCTTCTCCATTCACATGGAATATCCCCCAATAAATAAAGAAAAACTGTTGGTACCCTGCCACGCTTCAAAATTTCTGGACATTTTGCATGAGTAGTGTTTGATTTTTATCTGTAAAATCATAAATAGCGGTTAACCAGACTGTTTGAAGAATTATTTCTGCATATGTGAATCTGTCTGTTCTTTAAGAAGTCTTAAGAGATTCTTCTTTCATGGGCCACTGTCTTCTAAATTAGAGTGTTCTTCTATGTTCAGCAGCCTGTAAGTGGAAGTGTCTGCTCTGAAAAATTAGACTTTGTTTCCTTTTCCATGTTTTGTTGATCTCTGAAGGTATATTTTCCAGAAGACTTTTAGTCTGGGGTCATTGTAATGGCTCTTTTATTTTTGAGTTGTATGCTGTTTTAATGCTGTCAGTGACTGCATTTAATCTTCTACTACTTTATTGCAGTTTTATTAGCTGCTTTGAATATCTTTGTTTCAATAGCAAATTCTGGGATTATTTTAAACAAATACAATTGAGGGGAAACGTAGCATTTAGTTACTCACTTGATTCGGCTTTGATAGACTTTTCTTGTTCCGTCTGCCTAAATTTATCACCATGCTTGAGAATACAGAGACATTACCAAGAGACTAAATGTATCCCATCATAGTGACCTATAGTTTCAAACTGGTTAAATGCAATTGCATTTTCAGAGGGAGTATAACTTCAGAATTATTGCTTCTGTCTTTGTTCCCACTCAGTTTATGGCCTTGAGGGAAGCTCACCTTTGCCTACATATACTCCCTACAATATCCAAAGCAGAATGTGTAAGCCAGGACCATAACACTTTATTTCATTATATTTTCCTGTAAGCTGTTTACCATCTCTGCCTCATGAAGAAGCCTGTGAAGCTTCAAAAGCTGGTGTGATGTATTTTATGCCTTTCAGATGGTCCAATAAAGGTATTACCACAGGATGGATTTTGGATCTTTCCCCCCAGTAACCTTATAATTGATGCAAAGGGATGAAGCAGATGTAAGTCTCTGAAAGCTTATGCTACCAACTTTCTCTTATTTAATCTCAAAGATGCTACAAGATCCCTTTGCGTACTGATCCAGACTAACATGGCCATGTCTTTGAATTCTACCTAATGAGTGATGTGCAACAAAGACATATAACCAAGTTTTTTTCCCCTTCCCCACTCCCAACCTTCTTTCCTTTTTTGTTGTATCATGTGGATCAGTATTGGGAAACATGCAGCCCTTACCAGGTTGGAAGATTGCAGCTCCTATTATTCCTTATTGAGAAATATATTAATGAGGGCACATGGGCATCATAGTCCAAGAGCATCCAGATTTCACCCCCTACACACATACCATTTTCATGGCAGAGATTATCTCATTGATCTTTGTAAACTGACCTGGGAGCTTTTGCCACCTGAAGAACAAGGTAAAAATGCTTCAGATAAATAAACAAATTCTTTTGACTTCTTTTGTTATGCTCATTTTAAATATACACACCTTGCTTAAACTGCATATGACAACGGTGATTTTAGAGTCTGCATCTGCTGCTTTAATAGCTAGAGTTTTTTTATTGTCACTATTGTTTTGTGGGTGTTTTCTTTGTGAAACAAACAGCAGAAAAACAAGGTAGAAGGAAAAATTATTTATTACTGCAACTGTAAATATGTTTAGTCTCTGTTCAACTCATTTTAAAAGTACAGAATGTGTTATATTTACATATTCAACTGGCACACCTGATTTGCAAGAAGACATGCAAATCTGATGCACACAAACTAGAAGATGCAAAATCATGTGTTTTGTTTCTTGCACACTGCTCTTGAGCTTGTCTTTTGTGTTACCAAATCAATGTTTGGTTTCAAAAACAGGGAAATGTCAGTCAGGTATATAATATTTTATCTCCAATCATGCATGTGTTAACAAAGTTTGTCTGACAGTAAATCTGTAATATTAGAAAACTGTTTTTGTGATCTGTAAACAGAATATTTGCATATTCTCATATGCACAGGTTATTCCTTTATAGCACTAATGAGGAATATATGGACTTGCAAATGTCATTGGAATGCAACTCTCATCATCCCTCACGTTTGTTCATGCTGATTTGGGTTGCTGGTTGGAGGGCTGAAAACATTTGAAATCCATGTCCGTGTGTGTGTGTGTGTGTGTGTGAGGAGAGTACTTTTGAAGAATTAAATACAGGAATATCTCAATTAATGTGATCCTCAGCATTAGTCCTTTAACAGAAAATTTGATACTATAGGGAGAAATAACATGAACAGAATAGGAATAGGTTTGGCACCACAAAAAAGAAGAGTCACTCAACATGTTTCAACAAACTTTTTTGCAAAACGAACAAGATGCACATGTGAAATGAAGTAGCCATATCATGTAAGCCTTGTCTAAGTGAATAAAAACACTTTGAACTTCTGAGAGATACTTGAAAGTGTCTTCCAAAATCATTCAAGGATGATTTTTCTTTTTCAATTTCCATTTTTCTTATAATTTCTGTTTTGATAGTCAAACTTACAGATCTGTTTTTTATTTTGTTTTGTTTTGTTAAATATGCTGGCGGTATGCTGGAGGCAGACTTATCTGTTTCTCTTTTTTCTCTTGGTTTTGCTGTTCAAGCACACTCACTAAATGATTCTGGTGGCAGCTACTGTTTGTTGTTGTGTGCCTTCAAGTCATTTGTGACTTAAGATTCAATCACAGGGTTTTCTGGGGCTGAGTGTGTGTGACTGTGCTCAAGATCACCCAGTTGGGTTTTCATGGCTAAGCCATCAGTTTCCAGATCTCCATGGTTGTAGTCCAGTGCTCAAACTACTACACCACACTGGCTCTAGCTGCTGTTTACTTCACCTGTTGTAGGTAGGCACACAGTAAGATCAACTAGAGTAGATTCCTGTACTTTTCGAGTTCAAGCTTTATTGCATTGTTTACTGCAGACACATTGCTGCAACCTGAGAATGGAAATCTGTGTTTCGCCAGCCAGCCATCACCATCTTCCCAGTGCTGGTGCAGCAAAAAACTCTCAGGCAGAGGACAAGGAGGAAAGGGGATGGAGGGGGTGTAAAAAGACTTTGTTAAAGCTTAGTTATCAAGGCTTTGTGAACTGAGTTGTGCCTGTACTATTATCTTGCTTTATATCAGATGAAGAATATTGACACAATATGGGGCTTTTTTTGTAGAATCAAGGCAGATGTGTCTGCTGAAACTAAAATCTGGATATTTTACAAAATCAAAGTAATTGTTGGCTATGCTGTTCCCTCCGGTGCAGCTAATACTCTGCTGGAAATTCAAACGAGCCCTATAAGAGAAGAATGTTTGCAGTTATGTCATTCAGTGGTCCTGAAATGGCTCACTCGAGTCCAACAGTTTACTAGAAAATGGCTGTGAAACTGGAACATTACTGAAATGCCAGAATGGTGTCCTGTGAAAGCAGTGCAGAACATGCAGCTGCTAGCAAAAGAGCACCTGTTAACCATTCCAGCTTTGTTTGGTATAACGGAACTTATTTCTTGACATCATGGCATTCTCTGTGCCTATCAGCAGCAGCCAATCACTTGAGGTGAATGCAAGGGCAAAACAGAATATTTTGGTGGCAGAAGAAAAATATCTACTAGTCAGTGTGAAGGAAAAGTAGCTATACAGCATCTGCTATTGTTGGTGTCAACTTTATATTCATGGGTCTTTCTGGTTTTCACATATATACTGCTCTGATGAGAAGCAGGACCCTTTGTTTAATAAAACACACACACACACACACACACACTAATCTGCATACATACCTAAAGCAAGAGAAGGTGTGCATCCTGTCCTTTTTGTTAATGGTTTAGCTCAAGTATGCAAAATTGTGTTCCTTCAGATGATTCTGGGACTGGTAGTCCCCAAAAGGGATTTTTTTCAGTCTCTGTCCATATGCATGTTTGGATCTTACTTTTCAGCTTAACATTTGAATAGGCTGTATGATCACTTGGAAGCCAAGGGGATCTTGCTGTGAACCAGACAAGACGTCAAAACTGACCTCTGGTGCTGCCAAGTTCCTGGCCCAGGTTTTTAGATGCTGAGAGGTGTTGAGTACTTCAGGTTTAGGAGAAGAAGAGAAAGTTCACATTATGCATCATGTAACTAGATGGTCCTGTTTAACTGTGTTTTGTTGCAACTTGAATGGAAGATAGTCTGTATTAGTATAGAGAACCAACTGCATTGACATAGCCTTCATCAACCTGGTATCTTCTGAATCTTCTGAACACCTTCCATCACCTCTAGTTACTGCAATCATTGACTGTATTGGCTTGGATGGTGGAAGTTGCAGTCAAACACATCTGGATGGCACCAAGTTGGGATTGCTATCTAAACCTCTTTGATCTAAGCTTAATATATGATCTTATAGTGACTTGTCCGAGGCTACAGAGAGATCTTTATAACCGAGAAGCCATTTGAATCCAGATTTCCTTTAGCCAAGGCTGTGATAAATTTTCTATCAATAATTTAGGAATAGATTAAAAATGCTTCTAGTAATGTTTTTCAAATATTACATGTGTAAGTAGCTCAGAGGAGAAGATGAATAACTGGCTTTATCTACCAAGCCCTCTGATTCCACAATTTTCTTTCCAGTGGAATTCATGTCAGCATGCTTCTGAAGTTACATCAGAGATAGTTTAGTAGTAGTTCTAAGGGGAAAAATATCTTCTGTAGTGGATGAAGCCTTTGGAAAATAACCTTGTGCTGCTCTTTTGCGTGTGCTGTTAAGTGGTATGTTAAAGGTAGTTATTTGCCGAAACAGCTCAGATATGAACTGCGAGTAAACCCATTTAGAAACAGTGATTGTATAGCTGTCTGTTGTTTCTGTACTACTGGACTTCGTCCTCAAAAGAGGAAGGGAAGAAAAACTTCTTATCATGATTGAAGCAAACACTTGGGACTTTGTGAAAGGTTATGTTTATCTTGCAACAATGCAAGAGTTAAGTGCTAAAGAAAAGCCCCAGAGAATATCTATGCACATTCCTCATTCTTGACAGAACTAGTCTTTGGGTGTGAATAGTTTTTATGACATCTTGCCCTGAAACTGATGCCTCTGGGTTGGTCTGCAGATGGAGTAGCATTTGAGTAATGTGATGAGAAGAAAATATAAGAAGCATTTTTCTTGATGTTCACCTAAGCCTTGTCAGTCAAATAGATAACGGAGCGCTTTCTAGATTACCCTGGATTAACTAAATTATCTTCTGCAGGTGGAATACTGTTTGAGTGATCTGATGGGCAGGAAAATATGAAACACTCTTTTTGGCATTCACCTCAGCCTTCATGGGCTCTTAGCTGAAAGTTGCTATAGTATATAGATTGCCAGGCTTCTAGATTGCCAGGCCCCTAGAAAGGAAGCTGAGATGGGTCCCTGCTTGCTGTCCTTCCATCAGCAAGTGAAATTGACAGGCTTTGAGGAGTTGACTGTAAGAGTTTTTAATAGTGTGCTGTTTTGCTCATTTTTGTCCTTTGCCTTTTAGTTGGTCTGTTTGAAATGGTTTTAATACCATGAATAGTTGAATTGTGTTCTAATAATAACTTTCAATATGTTTTTTCTTCTGTGTTTGTTAGTGTGTTTACCTGTATTTGTTTACGTTTTTGTAGGCTGCCTTGAGTCTCTGCATTGAGGAAAGTAATATTAATACTATTAACAATAATTAGTAGTAGTAGTGGTAGTGGTAGCAGCAGCAGTTGATATTTTAATAGCCAAACTGCATGTGATAGTAACCATGAGCACACAAATTTTCATTCACAAATAGCCAGCACAAGCCACTAGATCAGTTTTGTTCACTGCAGATCTCAGCAGCCACCATAACTGACGGTGAGACATGCTGGGAGCTGAAAACCAAAAACATATGGAGGATTGCATGCTTCCCAGCCCCCTACTATATCTAACTCGAGGTAAGGACAGTATTGCTGCAAAGATGTACTCCCCCCACCATTATACAGACAGTAGGTATGGGATCCTTGATCAGCATCCATAACGTGGAGATAGGAAAGGGCAAGTTACATTTGCCCCCATGCCAGGATTCTGATACTGAAAGGGTCCCCTATGCTCCCTATTTTTGAATAAAAATTTGCTCATTCAAGAGGAAACCCATGCCTGTGTAATTTGCATTAAGTGCCAGATTTGAGGAATATGCTGGGAACATGAAATTGTCTTATAATGTTTTCCTTTTTTAACTGAAAAGCAGCATTTAAGTTTTCAGCAGGGAGCAGAGAAGCTTCAGAGAGATGAACAGTGTCCAAGGATTTCTGCTTTTGCCAGCTGATAATTATTCTTCCCCTAAGCAGGAACAACAAAGAAAGTCTATGCAGTCGTTTTGAGATGTGTAATGTGGCTCCTGATTAAACAGGCATTGTTTTGGTCAAGGGAATAGCTACATTTTTTGGTCAGTCTTTTAGTCAAAGCAAATGCATCTTTGTCACGGCCCTGTGCATCCCCCAAGATTGATATGGTTTAATTGGTGAAATATTATTTAATTGGTATTGATATAAAATGGAACCTGAGCTGACTGGCAGGTCAAGCTGGGCAGAGGAAAATTACTGGCTGAAAATGTGTGATTGCAAGGCAGGTTAGCCCACGCCCCCTCTAGGTGTACCTGAAGTCGTTGTCAGGCAAATTACCAAACAACTCTGGAGATAATAGGCTTAAACTGAAGCTGGAACGTCTCTGAGCATACAATAGTCAAAGGGAAGTTCCCACTAAAACAGTGATTGATTCAACCCTGCTCCCTTACACCTGGATGTTTCCCTGCATTGTCCCCCAGACCTCTGACAATACAGAGCTATTACGATAGCTATTACCTCTTTGTCAACTAAACACTAAGATCATTAACTCCTTCCAGATCCCATTGTCTGTGTTGCAACTCCCATTGTCCACTTGGCTGGGAGAGCCATTCATGCCCATATCTGCAGGGTGGCTTTGGAGTAGATAAGCCCTCCATTTTGAGCATAGATGCAGTACTTCTCTTGTTGGTCACCACATTTTCACTCTGATTCCCGAACGAGTACTGTCCTTAGGCATCTATCTAAGCCACGTCACAGCTTTCTTCACTGATCTTCGGATCAGTAATTATCACTTGAACTCTAAAATTCCTCTGTCCACAACTTTCCTCCCTGGATCTTTTTTGTGCATGTCCGAATCTTTCAATAAAACACATTTTAGCTTAGTTTGGAATCTCTGGCTTGTTCTTTCCTGCAAGACCGCATAAACGTTAGTGGAATGGTCTCATTAAATTACTCCCCTCTTGCAGGCCTCCTAATTTGAATTAATTAATTCCCCACTGTCTCGTGGAGGTATTGGCATCATGGATGGACCCCAGAGTCACCCATGTTTTGGGGTAACATCTTTCACTAATAGTGATGGAAACTTGAGAGCACAGATAGATTGGTATGGGGGTTTAAAATGGATTAGAATATACCTGAGCAAATAGAAATATTTTATAGCTGATTCATTCATTGTAGTGGGAGATTTCTGTCGACAGTATAATTGATGACAGTTTATTTATTGTTATGGCAGCTGGTGCTTCTGATGCCAGTAATAATGGTAAATGAACTCTAGGTTTTAATCTGGATTTGCATGGAGCTATCCAAGCTGCCAAACTCCACCCCAAAACAGGTTCAGCACCTGGAGAGTGCCTTTAAATTCTGGACTAAAATTCAGAGTGAACTAATCACCCCAGTAATACTTGAACCACCAGCAGCCACTGTATATAGTATTAGTTAAATGTGCTTCTGAGTATTTCTTGCTCTGTGCCAATTAATAGACCAATGATTACGTACTATTATGTGTGTGGACACAGTATTTCTTCTGAAGCACACAGTAATATAAATGAAAGCTACAGTGTTTATTAAATTAATGCGTTATTTTGTCACTACAAAACACATTCTTTACAACCATTAGTTAATTTGTTCTACCAGAATTAAGTAAGAAATAATATACTTAATTTTTGTTTTAGACCTTCTGTTTGAAATGGACCTTCTAAATAACTCATAAAGTCTTGCCAGATTCTATTTTCTTTCCGGCCCAAATTCCGTTGTAGAAGCTAACCATAAAGAGATTAGTTTCAGCTGTTTCTGTATATGTGTCAGCTGTCTCTCCACAAATGATGTTTCTTTCTCTTTCTGTACCCATAATATCTTGTTGGCTATGTTTATTCCCTTTTCCTTAAAAACCAGGAATTATTCTAAAGGAAATGGGTAATCCTTAAGGAATTGCGATATTAATCTGCACAGGAGCTGAAAATGCCTGTTAGCACAAGACTTTTGTGGTTGTCTTTCAGATACTCTGTCTCTGTGATATTGATTGTTTCAAACCTCTAGGCCCTAGAGTCTTGGGGAATTGATTGTTGCCAACCAAACATTTTGCTTAATAAGGAGGGGGTTCAAGTGTTCCTGGAAATTCAGTTCTCTTTCTCTTCCTAGTGCTAAGTAGAGCATGTCAATGAAACTGCTCCTGGCCAGGAGTTAGTATGCGATAATGGATTCATAGAGATGGACTAAACAGTCGCCTAGAAACTCTGCACAAACATTTTAACCTTTGATCTTTCTGCATTGTGGCTAAAAGACTCTTTCAGGATGTATTTTAAAATATCTTATTTGTGTGCTACATTAATCTGCTCAAAAATATTGGCTCTCTGGGTGACTTTCATCATCAAATTATAAAATACAGTTTAAAAATAATATAGTGAAACAGCAATTTGGGAAGTAAAAATCCAGTATGAATATGTTCATAGAATAAAGGCAGATGACTAACAAAGACAGGGCAGATACACTGGTTCGGCTCCAGTTAACAAACATGCAGTCTCTTTTTTGAATGAATTGTGTTTCCTAGACCGTAATCAAAAGTGACCTCGTGTCCATAATGTTATTATAATCAATCTGTTTTGTCTAGGTTGACTTTCAGTTTATTAGCCTTCATTCAGTATGTTACCATCCCTAGACAATGCTTTGAGATGTTCACAGATTGTCTGGATTTTGATAAAAAAAGATAAGAGCATTATCTGCACGTTGGTGAATCTTATACCATATATTCAGATAATTGCTCTCAACAGTTTCATGTAGATATTAAAACAACAGACGTAAGTGCTGGGTGGGAAAGGAACCCTTCAAGATCACAAATCAGAGTAGCTGCAAGGTCCCTTGTACTGGCCAGATAGATCAGAGCAGATTGCCAACAACACCTATCTCACTGTCACTGTTAGTAGAAGAAAGATCCAAGAGAATCAAAAGGGTCTTGCTGTGTCTTTCTTGACAGAAATAACAGTAGTGACCAAGACAGTTCCTTTTTTCAGCACTAAGACTAAAACCCAACTGAAATGGGTTAATGAAATCTTTCTTTCCAGAATAACTAGAGTTGTCTTACTATCACTTTCTTAACTTTAGTTTTAAATCTTAGTTATGTTCACAGACAAGAATGAGGAGTTCTTATGATATTTTCCCTACTGTGCAAGAGTATGAAGTTTTCTGTGCAGTTTTTGATTGCTATTTATACATCACTAGGTATTTGCATAGAAATTGGGTTTCCTGCACTAGAAACAGTATCTTCTATGCAGAAAACAGTGTTCCACGCGCGAGAAACACATTTCTCAGCAAAAACATGTTCTATGTAGAGAAATATTGTATATGCTTCTTTACAGATGAATACTTACCCAAGTGCAAAGAAAGTTGCAGCAATTATATGGCTGACTGCTTTTCCATGATAGAAATGAAGCACCCCCCCCCCAAAAAAAAAAGAAAAAAGAAATGTTCCTTCTAGCCCAGTGCCTTGCCCAAGAAGGGGAGAATTCTTTTATAAAAAAGAGAATACTTAAAGAAAAACAAAACTTTGCATTTTGTAAAATTGAAACTTTCTTCACTACAGTGGCCTACTTTGGTTTTAGTTTTTGAAAGCCCATCTATACAATTAAGTATTCTATTTTCTATACTGAGAGCCAATGTGGTATAGTGGTTTGAGTGCTGGAGTGTGACCCTGGAGATCAGGGTTAGATTCCCCGCTCAGCCATAGAAACCTACTGGTGACCTTGGGTGCATCACACACTCTCAGCACCAGAAAGCCTCATGATAGGTTTTCCTTAGGGTCACCATAAGTTAGAATTGACTTGAAGACACACAACAACAACAGCAGTTATCTAGGCAGTCAACTAAATCCAGTAATCTGTTTGCAGTTGCAATGGAACCTTCCCCCATTCCACTCCTGGCTCAGTTGTTCTCACCATCTGAAAACCAGTTCAAGGGGCTTCTCAGCCCTCCCAGGCCAGTTTTATGGAGGAGGGGATGGATCCTTCGCTGTTCTTCTCAATCCTTCCACTTCATTTGTGAAGTGCCACCATAATACACTGCTCATAATTGATGAACAGATAACTTTTGTTCTTCTTCGTGGTCTCTGTGCCTCACACAATGGGGAATCTTTGTGCATGTGCAGTAGCTTTTCGGAAAGTTCCAGAGCTGAGCAGCTTGGCGGGAACTCCTCCCCCATCCGGTACTGAGCATGCTCAGTCCCGCCAAGCCAAAGGTCTCTCCTCAGTTTCTTTTTGTCCGCTGACCTGTTAGCAGCTTGAAAGGCTTCCTCGCCAAGCAGTTCTTCTAATTCTTGGTTTTTTCTTCATTTTCTCATCTCTTTACAACAAAAATCTGTAAGAACTCTTTCCCCTTCTTATGTTGTCTCTCTTTTAGTTGTGCGTGTCTTGCAGCTGCAAGGTTTCTCTTTCGGATGCCCACCCCGAGTGCTTGTTCTGCCTCGGGGAGGGCCATAATGTTCGGTCCTGCTCTATTTGTAAGGATTTCACCTCCCAGACTCTGAAGAATAGAGCTTCTCGGTTGAAATCCTACTGCTGGGAGCAAGCCCTTTGTCTTAAAGAGCAGGCATCTTCCAATACTGCTCTTTCCACTGTTTCGGTATCGACACCTTCTACAACGACCTCTGCCTTGGTCCCAAAATTATTGGTAACGACCAGTCCCTTGGTATTGACACCTTTGGTACCAGTACCAACCTTGAATCCGCCGGCTTTACTATCAATATCTTCTTTACTGAAGATTCCAAAGCTCTCCAGGATGCCTACTCTTCCATCCACCACTGGAGATGCTACCTGGACCTTGCAGCAGGCTGCCATTCACCTTGCAAGGTCCCTACCTTGGTGGAGCATAAACGGACCTTGTCACACCATCCTTCTGTTTCCTCCAGTAAGGAGAAAAAGAAGGAGAAGCATCGCTCTCCTTCTGCCACTGCCCATTCGCCAGCTAATCGATCTTTTCTTGGTCCCTTACAGACACCTCCGCCAACGCAACCTGTGACATCTACCATCAAAGAGGATGATACTCCCATCCTTTCACTGGTGTGGGATGCCGCCCAGCTCCCAGTGCCCTTGGTTCCAGCTGCTGTGGGTTTCGCGTCTGACTTGGACTGTCAGTCCTCACCACTGGCCTCTCCACCTGTTATGTCAGGCCAGTCTGGAGTTGGGTGTCTGCAAACTCCACTGACCCTGGCTCTCTCTTCTGGCCATCCCGAGTTGGACTGTCTGCCTGTTTCGGATGCTCCTCAGGCTATTTCTCAAGACCAGCCTCAAGTTAGTGTGGCCCGCTCTCCGGGACGTGGTGAAAGGGGTAGATCCCTATGTCGCAAGTACGGCTACCTCACCGCTTACGAGCCTTCATTAGCAAGAGTTGATTCACCTTTCTTGTCGGCCTCCTATATCACCCGGTATGGCCACGAGCATCTTTGGAGAGAGCAACCTGGCTCCTACCACTCATACTCGCCTGTGACAAGTACCATCCCGACATTTGTCGTTGGTCCCTTTACCGCCCTTGATGTTCACGTTCCCCATCACGATCTCCTTCAGGATCTCATTACCGACGCGTCCTTCGGTATTGCCACTTCAGATCCCATTCTCAGTCCCAATCGGCCTACTACTGTTGTTTGCCATCTCAGTCTCATCACCGGTCCTGAGACCCGTTGCCTCATCGTCAGGCCGTTTTGCTTCCTCCTCAGGTGACAGCAACGGTGTCCCTGCCTCTGCCTGATACTCATCCTGCCTCCACTCTGCCAACATCTCTGTTGGCCCTGCTGTAGACGCAGTCTGTCTCACCGATCCCGGCCCTGCTACCCATTTCATCAGCATCGACCTTGATACTGCTTCGTATCCTGACCTCGGTACCAGTGGAAATTCTGGTCTTGCTTCCGGCTCTGTCTGTTCTAACAGTCCCTGCTCCTGCTCCGCCCCGCCAGCTGTTCTTCTTGCAGTGGGACTCACCCGACATTGTCATTCTTGATCCCTTCACTCATTGTCTCCTTCTGGTTCTTATGATTCCAATGGTGATTCAACAGATTCTACATCGCAATCCCATACCTCCCCACCTCTAGTGTTTGGGGACCCATCTCCTGATTCAGCTCCTGAGGATATCAAACAGTTCTCCGAAATATTAGTCAGAATGGCCAACGCCTTGGGCCTTGACATTTCTGGTCCTGATTCTACAGTACAGGACCCAGTATTCCACTGTGTTGACACTTGGCCTCTTTCAATGGCTCTGATTCCGTTTCTGCCCATCCTGCAGGAGGTTTTGAAACATCTTTGGGCCCAGCTAGCATTGCTTCAGCCAATCCCTCACCACCTGGATCATCTTTACCGTACCCAGAAGAAGGATGTCGATTTCTTATTCAGTCATCTGACTCCTAATTCGATTGTTGTTGAGTCATCCCAAACAAAAGGAGGAAAAAGGGCCCACACGATTCTGTCTGATCATGAGGGCCACCGTTTGGATGTCTTTGGCCGTCGCTTCTACTCTGCTTCCTCGTTGATCGCCAGGATTTCTAACACTAAAGCTTGCTTGGCAGCCTATCAACGTAACATCTGGGACAGGTTTTTTCCCTTGCTTTCCCACCTGCCAGATCACCACAGAGGTACTGCCATCCAATATTTTAATGAGTCTGTCACTCTCTTGAATCAACAGATTTAGTTGTCCCGGCGCGCTGTTGAAGGTGCAGCGTGAGTGATGGTGGGTGCGATCACTCTCCGCCAATTCACCTGGCTCTGGTCCGCTGGGTTGACAGAGGATAGCAGAAAACGGATTGAGAATCTGTCCTTTGATGGCCAAGGACTCTGTCATGCGACTATAGATGATGCTATGGACCATCTTATGAAAGCTCGACTGACAGCTAAGAAGATGGGCCTTCATCCAACGGCTCAGCCTAAAAGACCATCCTCATCCCGTTCTTCATAGAGGTGCCCTTCCTACTCTTATAGGTCATGCTCTCCTCGGCACACTGTGAGTCCTTCAATCGTCCTTGCTGGCTTCTTTCCATCACTCCTTTAGATGACATCAACCATCTTCCAAGAAATCCTCTTCGACTGCTAAGTCATGTTTTTGACTTCCCCTGCAGGTTGCCACCTCTGCCTCTCTTTCATCTGGCCGACCACCTGTCTAGAACCACAAGATTGGCTTGCTACCTCAACACCTAGCGCAACATCACTCCTGGGTTCAGACCATCGTCCGTCTTGGCTACACCATCAATTTCAAAATACTCCTCCTCTCGGCATCTTCTACTCCACCCCTGCCAGTCCAGCCCTTCTCAAAGAGGTCAAGACCCTCCTCCTCAAAGAAGCCATAGAGCAGCTGCCACCTTTGGCCAAATCCACCAGCTTCTTCTTTCGGTTCTTCATGCTACCCAAATCGGACAGCATGCTCCAACTCAACCTAGACCTCAGGGAGGTAAACTCCTTCATTTCCCACTGGAAATTCAAGATAGTCACCCTGTCCTCCATTCTGCCTTTCCTGAGGCATTGGGATTGGTTCGCATCCATCGACCTACAAAATGCCTATGTCCACATTTCTATTTGCCCCTACCACAGGAGGTACCTCTGATTTGCAGTCGACAGCATCTGTTACCAATACAAGGTCCTGCCATTCAGGACCCCAGGGTCTTTACCAAATGCCTGGCTCTTGTGGTATCTTACCTCCGTATGAAGAACATTATGGTATACCCCTGCTGGACGATTGGTTACTGGTGGCTTCCTGCAAACACAAACTGTATGAGGACATCCATGTTGCCCTCTCCTTTCTCTGATCTCGGACTCAGGGTGAATCCCAAGAAATCCCACTTGGAACCTTCACACACTCTTGACTTCATCGGGGCCACTCTGGACTCCACTTGTGCCAAGGCCTTCCTACCCATGAGGCGCACTCAGACGTTCTGTGCAGTCCATCTGTTTCTGCCTGCAGGATCCAACAGCTTCTTGGCTACATGGTGGCCACAACGGCGGTCACCTACTTGTCTTACCTTCGGGCTCACCCCCTGCAACACTGGTTTCTTTGATCCTTTGATCCTCTGCTTGACAATCAATGCTGAATTCTGTGGGTCCCTCATCCAGTACAGGACTCCCTTTGTTGGTGGCTGTCCCCACGCCGTCTCTTGTCGGGAATGCTGTTTGTCAAGCCCCGTCCAACACTTACCATCATGACCAATGCGTCCTTCCTCGGTTGGGGAGCTCACTGTCATGGTTTCACAGTCACGGGCCACTGGGCCGGCCTGGAGACACATCTCCATATCAACGTGTTGGAGCTCTTGGCAATCCTCAAAGCTCTTCAGGCGTTTCGGAACCTCGTTGTCGGATGGACTGTCCAGATCCTATCAGACAACATGACAACTGTCTGCTACGTGAAACAACAAGGAGGCACTCACTCCTCCACCTTGCTCCATCTGGCTCTACACATCTGGGACTGGTGCATTCCACTATGGATACATCCCATTGTGGTTCACCTAGCAGGACAGGACAACATGATATCGGATATGCTGAGCAGAGACACAGTGTACCACCATGAGTAGTCTCTCTCCAATGCCGCCTTCTGGGAGATAGTGTCCCAATGGGGTGCTCCAACCGTCGATCTCTGTGACCAAACGGAACAGGAGATGTCCCTGTTATTGCTCGAGAGCCAGCCTGGACATGTTCCAGTTCCCTTGGAGCAGGGAGTTCCTTTACATCTTCCCACTGTTTCCTCTCTTTGGCCGAGTGGTGGCCAAGATCGTAGCGGACAGAGCTGACGCTGTCCTCGTAGTCCCTTATTGGCCAAGGCAACATTGGTTCGGTCTTCTTCTCACCATCGCACAGGGCCGCAACATGAGACTTCAGAACACGCCAGACCTCCTTTCTCACTCAAACGGTCGCGTGTTGCACCTGGACCTCTCTCTCCCCTGCCTGCACATGTGGAGGATAATGTTCTAGACTCCTGCTATCCAAGCTGTCCTTATGGATGCGAAGAAGGAATTCACATGACTACAAGTGGAGGAAGTTCGTAGCCTTTGCAGACTCCCATAATGAGGCCTCTTCTTCGACCTCCCTGTCACCGGTGCTTCACTTCCTCTTGATACTGAGGGACCGGGGCCTTGCCTTTTCCTCTCTGCAAGTTTACTTCTCTGCAATTGTGGCTTATTAGCCACATGGCTCTCCTTCATCAGCCTTTTTCTGTAATGCTCCAGTCAAGCAAATGCTTAAAGGTCTGCAACACCTCTACCCTCCTATCTCCCCACCACTTCTTCCATGGTCGCTATCACTTGTCCTTTCTCAGCTTATGTGCCATCCCTTTAAACCGATGGCCACGTCTGATGACCATCTCCTTACCATGAAGACAGCATTCTTGGTTGCTGTCACTTCGACCAGACAGGCAAGAGAACTGACTGCATTGCATTCTGATGAACCATTCCTCATGTTTCATCGGGACAAGGTAATCCTGCATCTGGACCTGTCTTTTCTTCCTAAAGTCGTCTTTGACTTCCATCTGAATCAGGATTTGATTCTGCCTACCTTCTATCTTGATCCTGTCTCACCTCTTGAGTGCTCCCTGCACTCACTGGACATATGCCATGCTCTCGCCTTTTACCTGCAATGGACCTCAACCTTCCGTCAAACTCCCCACCTTTTTGTCTACTACAGTGGGTGCCGGAAAGGTCACAAGGTATCCACTTGAACGTTTTTCCAAATGTGTTCCCCAGACAATTCACCTTGCCTACGGACTTACCAGACAACCTCCGCCAGTTTTGCTTCGTGCCTATTCCACTAGGGTAATGGCCTCCTCAACTTCTCAAGGGAGTTGACCTACAGGAGCTTTGTCATGTGGCTACGTAGTCCCGGCCTTCAACTTTCGTCCGCCACTACCGCCTTGACTGCAGGGCCCAGCGTGATGCTCACTTCAGTTGTGCGGTGCTGTCTTCTGTCTTCTAGGACCTGATCCGCCGTCCACCGGCAAGCTACTCTGTCTCCCATTGTGTGAGGCACAGAGACCACGAGAAGAAGAACAGGTTGCTTACCTGTAACTGGGGTTCTTCAAGTGGTCATCTGTGCCCTCACACCTACCCACCCAACCTCGCTTCTTTCAGTCCTTGCTTCAGCAGTCTTTGAAACTGAGGAGAGACCGTTGGCTTGGTAGGACTGAGCATGCTCACTACCAGAGGGGGAGGGGTTCCCGCCAAACTGCTCAGCTCTGGAACTTTCTGAAAAGCTACTGCACATGCGCAAAGATTCCCCATTGTGTGAGGTCACAGATGACCACTTGAAGAACCACAGTTACAAGTAAGCAACCTATTCTTTTCAACATTAATCTATTTGTTTTTCTA